>CAMXCT020001779.1:718955-993955 GCA_947184155.2 Cladocopium goreaui
TATGCTAGATTGCAAGGTGTGGGTGGGAAAGCCCAAACAAGAAAGATAATGGTGTGGGGAGATGGTGCACATGGGCGGCACGGGTCAAAAAAGGTAAGTTGCTTGGGGCCACAGGTTGCTTGTTGGAATGAATCCTTGATTTGGTGTGCGCAAAATGAAAGAGTTCCATCATCTATCCTATCCACCCATGTTTGACCTACAACATCACCATTGCATCACCCACAAATTCGTGGTTTCAATCCATCCCACATGCCCATCCTTGGATATCCTTGGTCCACCAGCCACGGGGTCTGGATGATATCCCAACTAATGCTTAAACTTAGTGCTTGCCCCAAAAAAGTGCTAAGAAACAGTCCCGTTCAAATCCCCCAAAATCGTGTTTTTTGCATGTTTTTGTGCGTTTTTTCTGCCAGTTGACCTTGGCCCCAGCCCCGTACCTTCATCTCTTCCAGCAGTGCCTGTCGCTTTCGATCCGACTCAGCCAGCTGTAGCTGCAGCTGAGGCAGCTCGACCTGTGACTCCTGTCGCAATTGACCAGGGTTTCAGCATGATTTTTGAAAGTTGTTGCCCCATGATTTGAATCTCAATCTATTATGTCAATGATCCTAGTCTTGACAAAGGCTGAGGAAATCTTCAAGGGTACCCACAAATTTGGATGTGAAGTCATGTGAAATCCATGGTTCGCTTAGGTATATTGAACCATGAAAGAACAATGGGTCGTTGTTTTTGGTTTCAGCCATCAAATTCAGGTTGTATCTAGGACCCTTGGGAGAGCTCGTTCCCAAGCGGTTTGTACAGTAATGGACCAGTATACCCTGGTGACATTTTGGGGGGCGGTTCCCAGAGTGGGGTGTGGCATGGAGCTATCATTGTCACAACACATGCGGCCTTCCAACATCTATATAATAAATCAAACAAGTGAAAGTCATCCATGGATGCTATCCCTGGATTCCGAACCATACCCTGCTTCACTGCCAGTTTGAAGTAATTACCATCTGGTTATTTAGCAGTTTGCCATGGAAAATCACAATTTTTAATAGGTAAACCATCTATTTCGATTAGGGCCATCAACAAACCATGGCTATGTTAAATAGCCAAAGGGTAGTGCAATCCAGATCTTCTCCCGACCAGTCCCCTCCTTGAGGCTCTTTTCTAGAGAGGTTGAGCCCTTTAGACCTCTGCACCAAAGTTTTTGTTCACACCTCCAACCCCAAGCAACTAATGCCATTTCTGGTAGTCTGACTTTGAAGATGACAAAAAGCACAACGTGTTTTTTTTCCTCCAGGAACCCAAGGGAACAAGCAAACCTGTTTTGTTCGCCAAGCGTCAATAATGTCCAAACTCTTCGAAAATGGCCTCCTCTTTCCTGGTCGCAGACCCTATGTACACCAGACCTCTTGGAACAAAAACAAATAGATTAAGGACGATTAAGGCCCCCAGTGCTCATCACAAGTGAGTGGATTATAACTGGTTACAAATCATAACTCACTTGCTGACGGGGGTGAACCACCAAGTGGGCAAGAATAAAAAAAAAAACATGCAACGGCCACTAAGTCACTAATTAACTGAAAGACGCAAGCGCAAACACATCACTACCAATGAACAGCCCACACCCAAAACAAAAAATGCCACTTGACGGTTGAAATCCATCCCGACAATGTAACCCCCATCTCTCGTAATAGTTTTGTTCAATCTGCACGCAGACATGCATCACGTCAAATACAATCGGATATACCTATTTATATCTATTAATATATATATATACTGGGCTCATCAAAGTGTGCGCGATTGTAAAACTAATCCGTAAAGCTGCTAATGTGAAAAAAGGGTTCAATCCGAACAAGCCGTAAACCGTTCTAATCCATAATCCGTTCACAACCCCTGAAATCTTACCCTGTGAACCTGGTCGATTGGGCTTCTTTGTTGCGTCGCACACGGGTTCCCATAACCCCCGAGGTAAATGTGAGGAATTTCCAGCTTTTGGGGGAATCATCTGACAGGTGCTCCTGTCCAACCCTTGTAAATCAGCCGGTCATCCTTTATGGGGGTTGTGGCTTTCAATCCGTAATCCGTCCAAACCACATAATCCGAACATTTGGTAATCCGTAATCTGGCCAAGGATTCAGGATTACGTTTGTTGAGGCCAGTCTATTTATATCTATTTATATATATATATATTATATATATATATATATATTATGTTATACACAATTACACATTTGTCTGCATTCAAAAATGTACAGTATAAGTTATAGCATCTATTAAAAAATAGATGTATACACTGTATGTGCATTTGTTTCAAGAATGTCAAAAACAAAAAATATGAAAAAACACATTGAACAAGTTGAATATAAGTTAACATACTATATATATATACATGCAAACATATAAAATTCATACATATTACATATATATAATTATGATTAATTATGTATATTAATATATATTACACATGTGCCATTAAAAAGGCAATGCAGCTGTTTCCACTTAGCAATGTTTTCTCCATGGGTCGCCCGTCCTGTTGCGCACGTCCACGCGTTTGGCCAAAGCCTTCAAGACCCGGATCACCTCCTTCACCGGGGCCGCAGCAACCTGGAGGAGGTGGGAAAGGATGGGAGACCTTACCCGGCCTGGTCATGACAGTTTGCTATAGAAAATGGCCGATTTAGTTGATTTACCGAACTCAAAGATGGTGATTTTCCAGTTGAACTGTTTGTTTACCGGAGGGTATGTGGATTGACATCCTAAGATTCACATCGTACATCCAAAGATATGTAGTATGTGGATTTATGATGATTTATGTGGCTTCAGTGTCTATCATGTTTTCCCATCATTTGTTGAAATGAAATCCAAGTTCAGGGGATGGCGTGTGAAGATTTTTGGGATCATTTGGCGTCTTTGCGGAGTCCAGGGTGTTTTTGCGCTCAGGGTGTCTGGAGATCATTGCTATGTGATGAAAAAAAAGCAAAATTCAGTCAGGATATTTCTTGTGGGTTCATTTGGGGGTTGGAGTTTATATAGAGATGGTTAGATATGGTGGTTGAAAAAATCCCGGTTTCATGATATTTCATGAGGTTTCATCAATGATCAAAGGTGATGATCCCGGGAAGACTCCAGCGCTGGATGATGAATCTTGAGTGGTTTACCGTGTGGGGTTGCCAATCTGGATGCTTTTTTTTTTTGCGCATGATTTTTGGATACAAAAAACTGGGCAGGTGCACTTCTGAAATCTTCAAAAAAGATAGACACCTACAGGAAATATATGGAAATATGGGAACGAACAAATGGACTGGAATCAAACTTGGCGTTGCATCCCAATTAGAAAGTGGTTAATGACCATATGAAACAACCGCGTTTCTATGCAGGGTATACCGTATACCGTATACCCGACTACTCGAGTACTGGATGATGTTCAGGAGATCTTCATCTGCCTCGACCGCCGCTGGAGTTTCTGCTTTAGCATCTCCTGACATGGCGGGGCGCCTGACGCTGAAACCCAAACTTTGCAACATCCAGTTCTTCAGTGCAAGCCTTCAATGCTCAAAGATGGTCTTAGGAACGTCTTAGTACGATAGCTTCAGTCCCACTTTCCCGGAATGGTCAAAAACATAATTTGACCTGCAAAACAAGGGCGGCTAAAAATGGATTACACAACATGTCCCGATAGTCATCAAATGTTATCAGAACGTTCGATTTGCCACAGGGTAAAGACCAAAAGCACCTCCAACCAATTCAGACTAGAGTTGCTTTGTCGGTTTGATTCAAAAAATGAGAGATACATCAACACATACCCTCTGGTAATTTAACATAGCTATTTAAAATGGCCCATTTATAGTGAGTTTTCCCATTAAAGATGGTGATTTTCCATAGCTATGTTAGTTTACCAGAGGGTACATAATATTTTATGTAAGGGAGAATGATCAGCCCTGAGATTTTGGAGGCGTCACAACCGGTGGCCTGGAGCTACAGCATCTTCGTTGTCCTGCCGGGATCCGCAGATCCGAGAAGCCCAAAAAAGTTTGGACCCGGTGACCCGGACATCGCCAACAAAGATGTTGGACCCTTGAATCGCCAACAAAATCCAACAAAATCCAGTAACATCAGTAACATCTTATCCGAACTTTCGCGTTCATGAAGTTAATTTGTTCTTTTTCAAACCTGGACCTTTCTTTGTCCCACCTCCAAAGTAAAGCTGCTGGCGCGCAGCGAGCTGATGGCCTGGGTACAACCACATCCAGCTCGCAGGCTGGAATTATGACCATTCCCCTCTAATGATTAACAGTTTGCTATGGAAAAATGCACCAGTTATTCCAGTTATAGTTGCTTTATCTATTAAAATGTGGTGTTCAATAGTTAATTATTTAGTTTACCAGAGGGTATATAATATGTATGATACGTATAATGATTAAAACATGTTGCTGGGATGCACATCAAAGTAGCAAGGATGTCCTGGCAGAAGTGTAGGGTATAGGATAATTATTGATAATTTATGATATATAATATACATATATAATTATATATATAGGATTAAATTTACCAAGATATCCTCTTAATAAGAATATAAATACATAGATCAAATGAATTACAGTAATCATAAAACCAATGTGCGGGACAAAAAAATGGACATCACAAGTGCCTTTTTTGGGGTTTCCACCATGCTCATCCCATCATGATCAGCCCTGACTAGGCGAATTTCCGCTAGGCCCAAAAAAAAACATGGATTGATACATATCTCCTTGCAGTGTCGAACTTATTTGAGAATGGTACTTGTTTTTCTACATCTTGGGGGGGTGATGTCATGGTCCCTTATAGAAGTTAGGCCTTTACCATAGATTTAGTACCTCAATCCTCAATGTTAGGTACCTTAATCACCTAACAATCAGTCGTTGGTGCGGTTGATCTCACAGAGAGATCTGGGAGTTGTCACAGCTGTTGCCACACGCTACCTAAGTAGGCTAAGTGTTAGAGTTAGAGATATGGTTAATACATGTTAATACATGTTAATGTATGTTAATACGGCTTTACTTTACTGAGAAGACTTTTGCCACCAACAATCATTGAAAATCATTGACATACTCACATACTCCAACACAATCTTCAGCCAAGATCATGATCTGAAGCCATGCCACCCACCAGGCCAGGAAGTGTGTGAATCGCATGGCCAACCAAAAAACGGCCCTGCCAGGGGCTGGGTGGCTGGGCCACCTTGATCCCATCTTTAGGGAGTTGCTTGGTGGTTTCAACTTGCTTCAATCTCCGACAAATCTCAATCAAGTGATTGGGATGATAATGCCACAGAAAAGGGGAAATCATAGATGTTCGACCACCAGACAATTGTTGGATGTTGGCATGACCAATCTTTGCATAGCCCTTCAACATATTGAACTTTGCCCGCGGGTGGGTAGATTGATTCGCATGAACATGGGAAATTCAACTCACCAGTTGATGGTTTCACAATTCTTCACAAATTAGTGGTGATTGATGAGCCGACTGACGATCATAAATTCAAAAGGGAATGATGATCATTAATCCTCTGAAATACACATAAAACAAAGATGGAGGATGGCGATGCACATGACGTACGTGTCCTCCCCTCCCAAATTGAAAAAACCCACTGGCCTCACTTCATTCCCGGCACAAAAAGTGCCGCTTTGCAGGTTGGGTTGGCCGGCTTGGCCCCCGCTGAGCCAAAACACCCGGTAGGAGGAGCTAGCTGCGATGCTTGGACCTGATCCGAATCTAGTGCCCAAACACATGTAGTCCAATGGTTTACTCACCATTTCACTACTTCAGTCGGACATTTCAGTTCCAATGTGTTTTTGTTCGATATTTTTCTACCAGCTGGCGCAGCCCTGCTTTGCTAAATTGGCTTACAGCTTCACTAGGGTTTCTGATGTACAGCAACTGGGGTGCACCTCATGGATGTATGGGTTGCTACCTGTCAGCTGCCCATTCGACCTCCACCAGGCTCAAATTAGCACCGTCGGGACCAACGAAGTGCGAAACATCCAACACCTAGGACCAGGTGGGGTTGGGATTGGGCCTAGTACCAGCTGCCCCTTCGGGGTTCCAGTGGTGGAAGGCATGTAAGAACCATCACGGTGGTCGTTGGCAGAGCCCTTAAATTACCATATATATATATGAGTTATCCCTTAGTGGTATTTTACTGTTCTATCTTTTTGGGGGTTGCTACTATAAATCACAAAGACTATGCTTTGATTTCACTCCATTACCATGGCTGGCTGGGAAATCCCTGAACAATCCTGGAGGATTTTTGAATGAGAACATCATCGAATGGAGATCATGGAGTTGATTGCTGCGGGGGTAGACCTTAGACAAGAGGACATCAAACATCCGTGGCCTCCGTCTCTTGGTTGTCCCAATCCTTCATTTCTAGGGTTTCACCTGACTCACTTGCACCTAGAACACCACGTTTGACCGCATGCGCCTGTTGTTTAATCTTCCCGGGTACTTTTTCTCCAACAATAGATTACCCAAAATTCCATGTGTCCTCATGATCAATCATCCTTCTCCCCAAGTTTTCATGGCAAAAATCGGAGATAACACACTGTTAAACACACATCTCCCCTGTCTTCCAGTCGCTGACCAGCGTTTTGGAAGGCAGCCCAAAAGCAACGCCTGGGTTATCTCATCGGATGGTCAGGTGATCCAAGCGATACCCTCTGGTCAACATACAAAAAACTATGGAAAATCACCATGTTTAATGGGAAAATCCACTATAAATGGCCATTTTCAATAGCTATGTTAAATTACCAGAGGGTAACACACAACAAGCCCAGGAACAAATGTCCATGTTTCAGGTCAAGTTACCTGGAATCTCCTGGGATATCCCGCCCTGAAGCATCCCATAATCCCATGCTTTGAAATGACCCACAGGGAGAGGTGGTAACTGCCAAAATCCATTGATGATCCGCCAAAAATTGGGAGACTAACCCATGTATGGCTAAAAAGCAATTGCCCATTGGGTGACTTGTTGGGGGTTTATGTTGGTAAATATATCCAAATGTTCCTACCAGAAGAGCATCTGGGTCTGACCGAATGTCCAGGCAATGAAAAATGCCAATGGAAAGTCACCATTCCATGTGTCAAAGGAAAATCAACTATAGCTACCTCCGAAAAAATAGGAACACAATTTAATTACATTACTATTACTGTGATATGTTTTTTTTTTTACGTTTCTGTGTGTGTGTGTATTGTTGTGAGTGCTTAAGGTTCCTACATACTTCACATGGATATAAATGGAGGATTTTGCATTCAATGATCTCCAAGCATAGAAGGATGAGCGCACATCAAATCCCAACTGCTCCGAGCATAATCCTCCCAATCTTTTCCCTTATCTATAATCTGGCAGGCACAAGAACAAACTGCTTCATACTGCTTCAAGGTTTGGAGGCTTGAGCGATGATAAAGTTGTTTCAATCAATCAGGAATAGACATGAATATATACATATAAATTTTATAATCTATGGATAATGTGCATATATGAATATATTATATCTAAATTAACTCATCTGCATTATTTTCTGAAGCTACTTCACTACTTCGCCTTCACCTGCAGGAACGCTCCGCTTGGGTCCATCTCCTGCTTGGATCCTCAGCGTCAGGAGCTGCTCATAGCCGTCAGGACGCCGCCATAGCCGTAGCCAGGGGAAAAAAAATCCAAAAATAATGAATTTGAATATGGAATAACCATGATTATGGTTAATGATGATCCAATAACCAATGGTTTTTTTTCCATATCCAATGTTTGATGATGATCCAATAATAACTTTGATTGGAAAATTAAACATAATATTCAACATATTTCCAATGAGTTAACGTAATAACATGCAATAAAATGCAAAAACAAGCAATAATTAACCACAATTAATCCATATCAAATCATATCAATAAACCAACAATGATTGACCATATGGATAAACCATCAAGATCATCAAGCGCCTAGCCAAAATGATGTTCTCAAAGAATGCCGCAATAGATCTCCGAAATGAAACCTGACCACAAAAACTCCATAGACATGGCATTCGGAGCCACGCCAAAAAGGGAGTGGAAAAACATGTCGAAACCGCCAAACCATGGTCCAAAAATCAGGGTGTCGAAATCCCTTGACATGAAGGTTATGCTGGGTCAGCAACCTGTGCACCCTTCACATTTGCCTGAAGCCCATCTGAGGGCCAAGGCCGCAGAGGGGTAGTGATGAAGCGCCTTACCAAAAGCATTCGGCTCAGCCCCAAGGCCATCATCTCATCAATCGAAAGACTGCATCACTGAGACCACTGATCCAAATATCATTGGATTGGTTCACGGGAACATTTGCCGGAAACCCCTGTATTTGATGAGGAGAATCATAATGCCATAGGGAAACCCATGGGGAAACCTATAGATGCTCCCTTCAATCCAATGAAGAGAACTCTTTTGGCAATGATCCAAGCACCAAACAGAGCAATCATTCGTCATGGCCATTTCTATCCCCAAATACCCTCTGGTAATGACTAACAGAGCTACATAGAAAGCCATGGCACGTAGAAATAATTAGTTTTACCGAACTTCAAGATAGCATCTGGTTATTTAACAGTTCGCCATGGAAAGATCCACCATTTTTATCCATTTTGGAAAGTTCGGTAAAGCATCTATTTCGATTAGGGCCATTTAAAAACCATGGCAAACTGTTATTCATAACCAGGGGGTAGCTATGTGTACCGGGTATCCCCAGCCATGAGATCCCACCATCTTCCGTCCAAGAGACTCCATGAGATCCATGGGAACATGGCCAACGCACACGCACACGTAGCCTGGCTACGAAACAGCCGAAAGGACCACCGTGGTGGTCCCATGTGGTCCCACGTGGTCCCCCAGAATGCCCCATAACTCCAATATCTTGAGCTTGTTGTAGATAGATCTATACAGTATAGGGGGATTATTCATGGGTTTTTGGAAAGCCAACTTAGTGGCAAAAACCACTCAGAGAGGGATCATCCTTTTTGGTTGATAGTAGAACATCATTGAAACAAAAAAAATGTGTTGCAAGAGGATTTCCAAAGATTTGCGATGTTTTTCTCCATCATGCCGAAACCTGCCTAAGTCTTGTTGGAAATTGCGTTTCAATCAACACCTGAAACTTGGTGATTCACTGGAACCCCACAAGCTTTTGAGCTGCCACTGACTGTGCAACTGAGCCACGTTTCACCACACGTTGCAAGCTGAACCTCGGTGGAAGGAATCTTGCCGCATCTTCCCAGGCGGGATTGCACTTGAACATCTGGGTCATTCCGTCAAATCATTCCTACCATTCCCATCGGATCCATGTATGGTACATATGCTAACATGACTGGGGTATATTGATGGGATCCATGGAGCACCATATATAGCAGCACCGTTCGGATCCTATGGGATTACCGTTGACCCATTTTTCAGTAAGGTTATCCTGAAGTGTTACCCATTCAGATGGCCAGAAGATTCTGGGTATACCGCCGAGCAACTGCAATCTGCCTTCGTAGTAAGCCTGGTACCTGACACGGAACTTCCCGACTGGAGTCAGTTCCTGGTTGGTGGTTGACCTACCCCTCTGAAAAATCATGGTTATATAATGTTATATATCATATCTGGCAGGTGGTTTTAAGTATATTGAAAAATATGAAAGTCAGTTGGGATGATGAAATTCCCAATATATGGAAAAATAAAAGTCATGTTCCAAACCACCAACCAGGTTCAGGTGCTGGGTCAAGTTGCTACATTTTTTGATGTAAAGATCCCCCAATGGCCCAAAATGCCCAAAGTACTGTGCACAAAAAAATGTTGACATTCCAGATGCCTGTTGTTGAAAAATGATTGAACTGAACAAGAAAGGTTCAACCAAACAAAACAATCCTACAAAAGCAAGAGGACATGCCATACTATATGAACGGCCTGAAAGACCCGTGCTTCCTGCATGACTTCGCGTTGAAAAAACGATATCCAAACAAACCGTTGTCAATCCTCGGTACTCACCTCACCAAACTTATCGTATCGCCGTTTGAATGTTTGTATATCCTTGAGTTCTGCTGCGCAAACACCCAATCTTGGCCGGCTTACCTTGGTTCATATCCACACGTGTTATCGTTCTATATGGTCCTTTGTTAGCTGCCGAGCCTCCTTTTTTGTTGGTTGTATCATGTTGTATCCCATCCTCCCCATCTATTGGCCACACCCGAAGTTGTACTTGTTCAACTCGCATGTTTGTTTGGTAAATCCTGTTGGTCAAGCTCACCCATTCTGGTCAAGGGATCATCCGCGCACGCAAACCACGATCACATGTACACACAGAGGCCCCTTTTCAGCCTTACGATCACCTGCGCACGCAGCTGATAATCACATGTACACACCAGCGAGCCCACGATCACATGTACACACCACTACTCTTAGACTTGATTTAAATGTAAGAAGAGCCACGACACCTTTAGGGTTTATATGTTGTTGCACTTGATGTAGAAAGAGCCACGACACCTTTAGGGTGTATATCTTGTTGCACTTGATGTAAGAAGAGCCACGGCACCTTTAGGGTTTATATCTTGTTGCACTTGATGTAAGAAGAGCCACGACACCTTTAGGGTTTATATGTTGTTGCACTTGATGTAAAAAGAGCCACGACACCTTTAGGGTGTATATCTTGTTGCACTTGATGTAAAAAGAGCCAGGACACCTTTAGGGTTTATGTTTTGTTGCACTTGATGTAAGAAGAGCCACGACACCTTTAGGGTTTATATGTTGTTGCACTTGATGTAAGGAGAGCCACGACACCTTTAGGGTTTATATGTTGTTGCAATTGATGTAAGGAGAGCCACAACGCCTTTAGGGTTTATATCTTGTTGCATTTAATGTGAGAAGAGCCACGACACCTTTAGGGTGTATATCTTGTTGCACTTGATGTAAAAAGAGCCAGGACACCTTTAGGGTTTATATCTTGTTGCATTTAATGTGAGAAGAGCCACGACACCTTTAGGGTGTATATCTTGTTGCACTTGATGTAAGAAGAGCCACGACACATTTAGGGTTTATATGTTGTTGCACTTGATGTAAAAAGAGCCACGACACCTTTAGGGTGTATATCTTGTTGCACTTGATGTAAAAAGAGCCAGGACACCTTTAGGGTTAATGTTTTGTTGCATTTGATGTAAGAAGAGCCACGACACCTTTAGGGTTTATATCTTGTTGCACGTAATGCAAGAAGAGCCACGAAACCTTTAGGGATTATATGTCGTTGCACTTGATGTAAAAACAACCACGACACCTTTAGGGTTTATATGTTGTTGCAATTGATGTAAGGAGAGCCACAACGCCTTTAGGGTTTATATCTTGTTGCATTTCATGTGAGGAGAGCCACGACACCTTTAGGGTTTATATCTTGTCGCACTTCATGTAAGAAGAGTCACGACACCTTTAGGGTCTATATCTTGTTGCACTTGATGTCAGGAGAGCCAAAACACCTTTAGGGTCTATATATCTTGTTGCACTTGATGTAAGAAGAGCCACGGCACCTTTAGGGTTTATATCTTGTTGCATTTAATGTGATGAGAGCCAGGACACCTTAAGGGTATATCTTGTTGCACTTGATGTAAGAAGAGCCACGACACCTTTAGGGATTATATCTTGTTGCAATTAATGTAAGAAAAACCACGACACCTTTAGGGTTTATATCTTGTTGCATTTAATGTGAGGAGATCCACGACACCTTTAGGGTTTATGTTTTGTTGCACTTGATGTAAGAAGAACCATGACACCTTGAGGGTATATCTTGTTGCAATTAATGTAAGAAAAGCCACGACACCTTTAGGGTTTATATCTTGTTGCACTTGATGTAAAAAGAGCTACGACGCCTTTAGGGTTTATATCTTGTTGCATTTAATTTGAGGAGAGCCAGGGCACCTTAAGGGTTTATATCTTGTTGCACTTGATGTAAGAAGAGTCACGACACCTTTAGCTTCTATATCTTGTTGCGCTTGATGTAGGGAGAGCCACGACACCTTTAGGGTTTATATGTTGTTGCAATTGATGTAAGGAGAGCCACAACGCCTTTAGGGTTTATATCTTGTTGCATTTAATGTGAGAAGATCCACGACACCTTTAGGGTTTATATCTTGTTGCACTTGATGTAAGAAGAGCCACGACACCTTTAGGAAATATCTTGTTGCAATTAATGTGAGAAAACCCACGACACCTTTAGGGTTTATATCTTGTTGCACTTGATGTAAAAAAAGCCTGGACACCTTTAGGGTTTATGTCTTGTTGCGCTTGATGTAAGAAGAGCCACGACACCTTTAGGGTTTATGTCTTGTTGCACTTGATGTAAGAAGAGCCACGACACCAGAGTCTTAGACAGATAGATAGATAGATAGATAGATAGATAGATAGGTAGGTAGATAGATAGATAGATAGTTAAATAGATAGATAGATAAATAGATAGACAGATAGATAGATACACAGATAGATAGATACATAGATAGATAGATAGATAGATAGGTAGGTAGATAGATACATAGATAGACAGATAGAGAGAGAGAGAGATAGATAGATAGATAGATTAGATTAGATTAGATTAGATAAGATAAGATTAGATTAGATACGATAGGATTTAGATAGATAGATAGATAGATAGATAGCTAGATAGATAGATAGATGGATGGATAGATAGATAGATAGATTAGATAAACAAATAAAAAAAATAAACAATTAAATAAATAGAAGAAAATGGATAGATAGATAGATGATAGATAGATAGAAAGATAGATAGCTAGCCAGCTAGATAGATAGATACATAGATAGATAGATAGCTCACAAGCTAGATAGTTAGATAGATAGATACATAGATAGAGAGATAACTTATATTAAAGACGTTTCCTATTCGCGTGTAGTAGCGATCTTGGCCGCACAGATAGCCTGCTTCCACCAACTTCCACGCATGGTTGCAGATAGAAACGTCACATATACCACAAGTCTCTCTTTTCATTTGTTTTTACAAGTAAAAAATAGACGTTTCCTATTCGCGTGTAGTTGCGATCTTGCCCGCGTGTGCATGCGATCTTCTCCCCCAAGTCGTTCGCGTGTACATGCGATTTTTATTTCGCGTGTACATGCGACCCCCCGACCAGAAAATTGATCAAACTGTATCATGACTGTTTGTCAACCCACATGTTTCTTCGGTAAATTGTCCTTTTATTGGTTCCGCAATGGCTAAAACCATGTTAAACCCCATGTTTCTTCCTTACACCACCATTTTTCTTGGGTTAAACCACCATGTTTCATAATTTTTTCCTGGTCAAAACCCCAATTCGTCCCATTTTTCTTAGTTAAACCATGTTAAACCTGTTAAACTTGTTACATCCCCTTTTTTCCGCCGGTCCATCACGCCCACCCGTCCCCTCGGCGCGTCTTGGCGAAGGCCACCAGGCCAGAGGTGTCTCGGTCCAGGCGATGGAGCAGGCCGTGCCTGGGTGCCGTGGGTTTTTCTGATGATTAGCCTCTGGTAAATTAACATAGACCCTGGCAGATAGGGTTTGGAAGATTAGTTTCCATTAAAACTAGGCTATTTTCAGGGTCTATGTTTATTTACCAGAGGGTAAGATATAGATTCCTGGACAAATTCTTACGACCAAACCCTGTTCTCCCGAAGCCTGGAACCATGGCTAATTTGCGGGGAATCATCCCAATGTGAGGCCCAACTTTTCAGGTTAGGGAATAATGATATATTGCCCAGATCTATAGATATCATGAGTTTTTCCATAGATAATGATGGTGAATAATGATGGTTCATATATGATATACATATATATATATGATATATGATCCATGATATGTGATATAGATATATGTAATAATGATGGTTCCGAAATCCTAAAAGTTGATAGTTAAGAGTAAAAAGCAAAAATCACATAATGATGGTGAATATAGGAAGAAATAGTGGTCAAATATGGTTACTAGTTCTGTGAAGAATGGTTGGTACTGATGATGATTACCATATAGGAATAGTGATGTTCATAATAGGAGTAATGGTGAATATTAACCAATGTTAGGAATACTAGTGATCCAGCTATGGTTACATGTACGATTAATCCATGGTCAGTAGATGTTAATAGAAAATTATCATGGCTAATAATGATTGATACAGGTTAATTGATAATGTTGAATATATATATATGTATATGAATAAATATTGGTTAACTGCGGTTGATAAAAGAACAATGATTAATGATAATAAATAATTATGGTTGCTGATTAATACTGATTATAACATCTATGATCATCTAGTAGTAAACATGATTAATAAATTCTTAAAAGTCGTAATAACTATTATGTTTTTTTCAAAGCCATACCTTGCATCGACTGAGTTAGACGACTGTGCTGCAAGGCGTTGGCGCAGCAAGAGACTGATCGCTAAATTGTCTGTTTACGGCTGCTTCATATACTCTTTGATCAACAATCTGAGATTCATTGTAATCATAGTGCCTTAGGATATGTTCATAAACATGTTTTTGGTGTGGTGCAGCCAATTTTGACGAGGTTTCCCAACCCGCTTGGTGCCGTAGTCAGCTCTCCGCGCAGAGACTGGTAAAAAGGAAATTTGTCTCATAGGGTCACTGCTATCGCTTCGTAATATGTGTCCAAGAAGTTTTTCTCGTCTTAACATGTGAAACTCACTGAAAGGTATCATTTTTCTACGGTCACCGCGAGATGGGAAAGCGATTGAGCTAGCTTCATCTAGTAACACTTTATTTGTGTTTCTACGACTAAAGTGGAACTGTGCTGTAAAATGCGCCGAATGCCATGCATCTGGAAAGCGTCCAATTTTTTTGCTCATAGCTTGAGTCAAGTGAATGGTTTCTAAACCATATAGTAGCTTACTACGAATGATAGCATCATAGATAATGAGTTTCCTCTTTTTACTCGCTCCAGACGCTTTCCAGTATGGTTTAAGTTTGAACCATGTGCGTCGCACTTCCAACATCTTATCTAAAATCTCAAGTTGTATATTGACCGTTTTGTTGATTTCATTTCCAAGGTACATAGCTTCGAATTCTTTTGTTAAAGGGGTACCATCTTCAAATGGATAGAGCGTCATTATTCATTGCGATTGCGACACATTTACCTTTATTGAGTCTTAAACCATATCCCTTGGAACTGTACCCGGTGAGACGTAACAATTCATGCAGCCCTCTGTTGCTTCTAGAGAACAGCACTGTGTCATCTGCAAAATAAATCATGTCAAAGTCATCCCCAGGGATTCGGTTGTTAGTAACGGTTGTTAGTAATAAACAAAGAAATGCTTTGCTGTATATCAAAGTCGGCACGTGTCATGGCTAAAAGAAAAAGACATGGGGATAATGGACACCCTTGACGAAACCCTGAGGTTTGCTTCTTTACGTCGGAAGATACGAAATTGTCGTTTAGAAAAAAAAACGTATATAGGCTATAGGTTTGGAGTAACAATCAGCAATGACATCAGTGTAGCGGGCGGCTGAAACCCAGTCGGTGTAAAGCAACAATAAGTTTGTCATGTTGTATTTTGTCAAAAGCTTTTTCCCAAATCGAGTAATGCCCCTTTGATTTTCGAATAGCATGCGAAGTTGATTTTTGAGGCCTGAAACCATTTTGGAGTCCTTGAAAGTACCCGTTCCGTCGCGTCTTCTGGCTCCGATCAAAACCATGTAGTTTGTAAAAATTGTTTAACAACGAGATGGGTCTATAGTTAGCAGCTATATTGGCATCGCCTTTCTTGAAAATAGGTACAACACGGGCAAGAAACAATGCCGATGGCGCATTTTTGGATTCCCACCAGGTGTTTATAAGGTTCAATAAGGTGCGCCGATTGTCATGATCAAGCCATTTGACAAGCTCCATGGTTACCCCATCAGGGCCCGGTTGTTTGTTGAACTTCGCCCCTTTAATTGCTGTACAAAGTTCTGTCATTAATTTGAAACATGCTTCTAACGCATTGTTGTCTTCAAGTATTTTGCTAGTGTTCACCTCGTGTTCATCTGGATTACTCCAGTGTATTTTTTCGAGGTAGTCTGCTATTGTTTGAACTCTTTGGGTCAAAGGGACATGCTTCCCATCTGCATTGTTCATTTTGACATAATTTGGAATAAACTTTTTTCCAAACTATTAACTGATTTCCATAATCCCCTTTTGTTGCCGTCATTTGGGTTTTCGTTAAATTCCTCGATCAAACAGCTTGGCTTGTCCCTTCGAGCCATGCGAGCAATGTCCCTATTGAGGTCTGTGATATCTTTCTTTGTCGCACCGGCTTTCGTTCCTTATTTTTTTCCCACGTTTGGGGTCTGATAAAGTTCTTCTTTTTCTGCTTCGGCTCGCTATCAAGTGAATATACGGCCGCCTCCAAGATGGACTTTGTAAAAATGTCCAAGTCACATCTCTTTTTCCTTCAAGCAAAGAACGAACCTTATCGTTGTAGGCTTTCCTTTTGATGAGGTCAGGTTTAGAATAACGCTTTGTTTCCAAAGACTTGTCTTGCCTCCTACTATTGGTTGTAACAGCCAGTCTACACTCTAATAAGAAATGATCAGAATCGAACCCGATGTCTTTTTTACTTTGGACATCCAACACAGCTCTTTTTCCCTCGTCATTTACAAGCCAGTAATCAATTTGCCCGTACTTCAAAGCATTGAATGGCGGACCATTTATCTGTTCATTCTCGCCGATGTGTATCTTTCCTTTGTAAGTAATTAATTTCCTGGGCTGTTTTGAATACTGGCTATTCAAAACATTGAGACCATGTAGTTGACAAAAGCCGCAGAAAAGAGCTCTGTTTTCTTTTACTGGGTCACTCATAACGTTTAGGTATAATCATTTCCCCGTCCAATGATATATTGACCACAACAGTCTTTCTCATGTTCTCTTACATAATGGAGCCGAGCATTGAAGTCACCTCCTATGAAATAACGGCCTTTTGTTTGTGAGATTTCCGTGGAAAGTTGTTCGTAGAATTCCTCTTTTACTTCGGTGCTATGACCACTATGGGGGGCATACGCGCAAATAAGGGTCATTGGGGAGCCTTCCGCCTCAAAAGACCCCGTAATCATCCTTCCATTGATTTGTTTGATATCATGCAGGCTCGGGAGCAAGGTTGTTCGAACCACGACACCCACTCCAGCAGCTTCGAAATCTGGTAACAACCTGTAATTTACACGTGCATCTGATGGCTTGCCGTCCAATTAGTACGTTTCTCTTCCCTTTCCCGAATGAAAATGGGTCGACACCACTGCTGAAAAAACAAACTGAATGATCACACTGTTCCCAGCTACAACTGTTAACATTTGTTGTCAGTTAGAGTACATCATATTGGTGCTGGACCATAAAATATTATGAACAAGTTCCCTTTTGGTCAGATGGCTGCATCCCCTCACATTCAGCGTCCAGTTTTTTGTTGGATAAAATTGCTTTGCTGTAAGCTTTTTTGCTGGGCTTTGACAGCATCACGTTTTTATTATGTTATAGCAACCATTTATTAACAATATTATTACTACTGTATACATAGAACAATATTATATAACCATGATTACTAGTATACCATGGTTAAAGATCATAGTCACAGTCACAAATTTTCACAATAGGCTAAACTGCTCCAAAAAGATGTTTGGAAAATGACCTGCAAATGCTAGGTGTTCCACATCTATGTAAACGTCTACAGCTGCTCCATGAGTCCCAACTCTTCTTTGGTTATCCTATGTCTTTCCTGTTTTTCACTACAAATTAATATGGGATGCGGTTTAACCAACAGAACCATTGAAAATGATTGAAATTATTGAAAAAAAGGTTCATTAAATTATCACAACATGATCAGCACAACGCACTGAATTATGTTAGATGCACCAATAAAAACAAAGGATTTAACCAACGAGCTAATTGTAAAAACTGACATGTTCTGAATTGTTTGCCAGTTTCTCGTTTTTCTCCCTGTCCCTTGGGACCAAGATCTATCAATGAATCAAGTGCGCAATGTTCGTTGACTTCAGAAAACAACATCAAGGGAGTCCTTCCAGTCAGTGCCCCTTTTTGCTGGTGATGTCTATTTTGAATGTTTGCCACCATTCATCGTGTTGCTTTGCAGCAACGAGATTGAGTACATCAGTTTGAAATACACATGATCAACTATACTATACCCTAATTAGCCTAGTCAACATGTGAGAATATAAGCAATTTTAATGACATACAAATGGATCAAAAACTGCCAGTGCCTATTGTTAATGTCGCTACTCCACTGCCCTTTTGTGTTCCTCTGCTTCTTGCCGGTTGTCAGTCATGAAAGAACTGGCTGGGAATAGTTGTCAAACTCTGGATCTGAAGCGGTTCTATAATAGGATGTCAATTCAGCCATGTGCCCAGACGGATGCACTGCAAATCATTCTTCAAAACTGTTTACTGTACCCAAGTCACAAGTCCCTCTATACACGCTATACAGCTCATCAACAATTCCAGCTCGTCAACTATGTTCAAGCTCACCAGATGTTTACAATCGACCTGGGGACATTATCATTTTACATGACGACATGACTTTTCCAGGCCGCCCGGCTGTGCATCTGCATCTCGAGCCTTCAGTCACAAAACATTGACGACACATCCTGGGAACCTGGCTTGCTCCCCCCCAGATATGTTTGGGGGGTTCGTGCGTTCCGTAAATTCAATTAATGTTGGTATATTTTGGTAAAACAATAATAAACCACCCATTTGGGCATGGTTTATACCACCTATCTATGGTGATTTGGGGGATGGTTTATGGCAGTGTTTTACCCACAATACATAGACATAAATTAAGAGAGACCATTTTACCTATTGACCTGTCTTGGCAAAGCAAGCCTGTGCTTTGCGAAGCAAACCGACCTCGAACATTTTGAAAAAAATGCCAACCTGGCCCTTCTTGGCATATGCTTGTGAGCCCAGCCCCTGACATATTTCTCATATATTTGTCATGGATCAAAGAGATTCAAAGTAACGAGAATGCAATCTTTTGGCTGGATGAACAAAAACTGCACTAGCTATTTTGGTGTTCACCAGGGATACCGGGGGTTTGACACATAGCCATGTAATTTCGGAGAAGATTCGTTGGCTCTTTTAAGGGAGAACCGAACACGCCCCCTCCACTAGGGGTCCGACCACTGGGAAGTCATCCCCTGAGGCAGGAATAAGTGCTTAGCAACAACAGTCTTTACCACGTTGGGACTTACCCTTTAGGACTTTAGGTTTTTCCCATTTTGCAAATCACTTGTGCATCTCGTCTAGGAGGGTTTTGCCATGTCAATCTGCATGAACCCTTGGAAAATGAGGATTCCCCCAAGACTCCGCGACAAGTAACCCAATCATACACCCGCTCATTCGAGCTTCATAAACCCGTACAGGAAAACATATTCAAATGATCCCAAGTCAGAAAATCAGCTACTTTTAGACTTGGAGCAACTTTGTAATATATATATATATATATCAGAATCTATCATTTGGTCTGAGCCTGTTATACTTGTCATTCTCTCCTGTTGGTTGGTTAATAAGGATAGATTATGGTAGATTGTACAGAAGGGTTCCCATACTGGAGTAACATTATATGTTTTGAATTATACGGTATTACATAAGAGTATTATCATGTATTATTAGCACAATTTAAAGTATCACTCCGGTCACAGAACCAGCCAGGCAGCTAAGCACACTGCCCTCCAGCCACAGCTTGGTTCCAAAATCCATGAACTACAGCTATATATTTCCCATATCTATCCATATCTATCCGTATCTATGCATATCTATCCATATCTATCCATATCTATTCATATCTCCCATAAACACTCGATAACTCTGGATAGACTAGTTATACATATACATATATATATATATATCTAGTTATAAGTTATAAGTTATAAAACAAATTAGCGAGTTAGCCCACTGGGGCACTGCCTCGGAACGCCCCAACACTGCTGAGTGGCCCAAATGGTCTTGGAGCCATTCGGAAAGCAGCTGGCCCTGCTCAACCGAGCCAGCGCCTGTCGAGCCACCTTGGCCTTACCCCTATCAATGGGTTGGTTTCAAGGCAAATCGATAGTGTTTACCATGTTTTTTTCCATGGTTTTTCCTATCATACATGGGGGAGGGGGTCCGAGTTTTCCTTCAATGACACAACAACATGATCACCTCAGGATTGGGGACAGGTGCGAGGACAGCAGACAGGTGAATGAAAAAAATAGGACACATCCCTTCACTGCTACCACTTTTACATGGAATGAGTCTATCGAATTGTCTATAGAATAATTTCGCCCACCTCTAGAAAAAAAACACTTAAAAAATCACCCGATCACAAAAGCCCCTGGTGCAAATGGACAAAAAATGGCCCTGGCCTTCGCGGTCTTTTCCAACAGTCATAGACCAACCTGGCTGCAAATCACAAAAGCATTTTCAGGGCGAGCCATCCCCTGGGGGTGGGCATGATTACACGCATATGTATGTACGTATATATAAGATATACATATAGATAGAAAGATAGAAAGATAGATAGATAGATCGATCGATAGATAGATAGATAGATAAGTAGATAGATAGATAGATAGATAGATAGATAGATAGATCGATAGATCGATAGATAGATAGATAGATCGATAGATAGATAGATAGATAGATAGAGAGATAGACATAAAGGTTCTGGAACCGAACCGGAACCGTGGAACCGAACCGTAGAAAATCAAATAGTTTACGAACCGTAGGAACCGTGAACCGCTGGAACCGTATACAAAACCGAACCGGAGGAACCGGAACCGTCTTACCCTCTTCGGGACCCTTTCCCAATAAACTGATTGGAAACATTGTAATTGCTTTTTGAATTCAATGCAAAAAGCAAATATGGGATTCTTCAATAATAACTTGCATGCACTGACAATTTCAGGAAGCTTTGGTTTTCCCGAGTTCAGCTCTCTCCGCTCTTTGAAAGCCGCTGCTCGTGAAACGCACGGCCCGTGATTCCTCTAGTGACATTTGCATGGCCATATATAATCTGTGCTCCTCTTTTGGCGCTGAGTCGCGGACGCCGGCGCCCAATGGCCCGGCCCGCTGCACTAAACAAACGTTCAACTTGCGAAGTGGAAGCTGGAATACCCAGATGAGCCAATATGAAACACGTCCGTCATTTCTATTCGACGCACAAAAAAACAGAACAAAACGGACAAAGTCAACAATGGTATTCAATCAGCAATTATCATTCCGAGACACTGATTGCACATCGTCAAGGACAGCTTGTTCTGTCTCTCCACCATCCTTTGGCGCAGAACCGAAAAGCCAACCTTCAGCTGAGGTTTGCTCGTGAAGCCGTCTTTGGACACGTTGCCCGGTCGGGGCGGCAGCTGTTTGCAAAACAACCTCTGCAGCCGTGCGTGGCTCTGATTTGGCGGACGCAGCTCTGCCCGCACCTCGTCCACGGCCACGTCCGCGAGCTGCACGTCCTCGAGCTTTGGCTTTGCCAGCAGCCGACTCTCCAAGGGCAGCCAAACTCCAGTTCATGGGGTCGTCACTTTGCTTCTGTAGACGAGCTATCAAGTTCGGGTACTGGCTCGAAGCTTCAAATGCCATGTGAGCAACCGACTTCTGCACAGTGTCTTTTGATAAGTAACTCTTCCACAGGTCATGTTGTTGGAATCGAATGTCAAGAAATGTGGATGCCGCTAGAAGGTCGTCCCCTGTAGTCCCTGTCAGGTGCTTGGCTCGAATGGCTTGGATGTCCTTGCTCAAAAAATCACGCAGTTTGTCAGGGAGAGGGAGCAAGTTGGAAATCTGCACTGCAGCCCCATGCCTTTCTCGAAGCTCCTTTGGCAAAGGCAAGCTTCCCTTCCGTTTCTTCAAAGTTTCAGACGTTTGGAAAAACAAAGGCAAATAGAGAGATGCAGGAGCTCTTTCTTCCCCTTCAACAAGTTTGGTGGCCAGTCGCAGCGGCTCGAGCACAGCACATAACTGGACTGCTTCCTGGATCTCCTTCCTGTCCAATTCGGCAGGTCCGTCGACTTTCCGCTTCGACCTGCCCAGGGAAGAAAACGGAAAAACAGTCTGTTCTGTGCAGATTTGCTTTTTTGGGCCGGGGAAAAAAGCAAATATGTTAACATGCAGATGACACAGGCCCAAACTTCAAATTCACAAACAGCACAGATTTTGCACAACAAAGTGTCCAGAGTTCCAACAGGCCTTAGCAAAGCATGTGCTGGATTGTTCTGCAGTACCGAGATGAGCTGAAGCAAGCATGATGACCATCGAGTTGGAGTCCCATATTTGTATGCAACGAAAGGCAAGGATGCCGCTTGTGCCTCCTGTTCCAAGAAAGTGTATTGATCTTCTCTGTGGGCAAAAAATTTTGCGATAGCCCGGTACCTGTCAGCTGCTTGCTTGCTTTGAGAATGGGTGTCGATATAGAAAACATCGCCCCAACAGCTATACCAACAGGTTTGAAAAATTGAACGCAAATCGTTTCTTCCTGGCCTCTTGAAAGGACGCTCCAGACTTGCGCGCAGTTCAGCTGCTTCAGGGTCGATCTTTCTCCCAGGCCTCTTGCGTTCTGCCGCGGCCTGAGGCGCTGCACCGGCTCCGCCCTCTCTGTCACTAGATGAGGAAGAGCCTGATTTGCATTTTTTGAACGCCCAAAAAAGCAAAAGCGGTCCAAGGTACCAGCTGCAAAGACCAGTGCTCTGGATTTTAGAATACAAAAGAAAACCATGTCTTGAATACCAAGGCACTGCCGCTGCTGGAACTGCTGGTGTCCGAAGACGAAGATGAGGATGTTCCACGTTGCTGCCGCTTAGCCGCTTTGCGGGGAGGACGTAAAGGTGGGACAGCATGTTTGATGGCGAGCTGTATCGCATGAGCTCCGCATCCTATCAAAGCGCACTCCAACCCCCGTAGCCCAGCTCTGATTGCCGACTCATGGTCGGAGCAGGCACCAATTAGATCTGAAGTGCTCAACCCCATGTCCTTCAAGAGTGTCTGGAAGTGCTGCGTATGTGCTTGTCCTGCACCAGAAACGCTTCAGCACAGGTTTGCTTTTTTGAGGATATCCAAAAAGCAAATACGCAACCCTGCTCCCACAAAAAAGAAGCAATTATAAACATCTGGAGCTTAGTCCTGTGCGAGGAGGAGGTGCTTCCACAACGCCAGCGCAGAGGCTGCAAGGCTCCCAGGTCGGAGAAATGAAGTTCAAGTACATAGCCAAAAAATGTTTCCTCTTTTTGGCCTTTGGCTTCCACGTATCCGCAGACAGCGTGAATTTTGCACCAGCTTCCAAACTTTCCTTGACTATCTGGACCACCTCTTGTTCGATATCCTTCACAGCAAGGTCAGCTTCACGCGTGACTTCTTTGCGGGTTGGCAATGGACCCATGCGAGGAACCAGCACTGCTTTTGCATGTTTGGACTCCACCAGTCTGGCAGGTTCTAAGGCAGCAAAAAGCATATGCTCTACCCAATCTCTGCAGAGCGTTTTGTCTCTGGGCGTGGTCTCCACATCATCTGCGCTGCTTTTCCGTTTCACAGGAGTTCCGCTGGGGAGAGTCTCTGGGTGCTTCAGACGTAGATGGTTGACCATCGCACTGGTGCTGGCATCGTTCTGCACCGCCCCAAACTTGAGAAACTCTTTGGTCAAATTCTTCCCCTTTCGCAGCCAGCACGTCCTTCAAAGGAGGGATTTCTGGTGCACAGATCTTGCAGAAACGAAGATGCCCTGTCTCTGCTCGTTTCGCATGGAAATACTCGTGAGCAAAGGACATAGCAACAGCGAGGTCAAGGATTCAAACTACATTGCGTGGGGTGGCCTGCAGCTTTTGATGATTGAACCGCAGGGCTCACAGGCACTTGCAAGTGGCCAAATGGTATGCAAGTCAATCTGCTGCTTTCTATTTGTGATCTAGCACTAATCACTACGCACACAGACCATTCGCGAGCTGGCCATGTCCAGAAAATCAATCTGCACAGACAAGAGATGGATTTGCTTTCTCTGACCCTTCAAAAACGCAAAACACAAATCCTTGACCAACCGATTGGATTTGCTTTCTCTGGCCCTTTGAAAAAGAAATACTCGTGAGCAAAGGACATAGCAACAGCGAGGTCAAGGATTCAAACTACATTGCGTGGGGTGGCCTGCAGCTTTTGATGATTGAACCGCAGGGCTCACAGGCACTTGCAAGTGGCCAAATGGTATGCAAGTCAATCTGCTGCTTTCTATTTGTGATCTAGCACTAATCACTACGCACACAGACCATTCGCGAGCTGGCCATGTCCAGAAAATCAATCTGCACAGACAAGAGATGGATTTGCTTTCTCTGACCCTTCAAAAACGCAAAACACAAATCCTTGACCAACCGATTGGATTTGCTTTCTCTGGCCCTTTGAAAAAGCAAGAACTGCCATGTCCTCTGTACATGTCTAGGCATGTTTTCTTCCTCAGCGCTCTCCATGGCTTGACTGTCAAGTCAAGAGTCTCCCCACAAACAAGCCGATCCTTCGCAACTTGTTGTACAAACAAAAGCAAAAAAAGGCTAATCTCAATGCCGCACATTGACCCTAGCCCTTCAGCTTCAAGACTTTCGGGCCTTCTTCAAGCCGCAGCAACTGGACGAAGCCGGGGTAACCATGCCTTCGTGGGCTGCCTCCAAAGCAAGCAGTGCTCGCAGATCGCGGAGCTCCACCGTCTGCGCCTTGCGGTGCTTTGCCAACAGGTTCACCTTGTGCATCAGCTGCACTCCATAGCTCTCCACAGCACGCTGGAGAAGATACAAAGCTGGTCGAGAAATCTTTAAGTCCACCGGCTCTTCGCCGTCTGCTCTTGGAAAATCCTGACCGCATGTGAGCACCGCTCTGATGTTTTAGAAAGGATTCAGCCGACATACATACCCTCTATATGTCTATCTATCTGTCTATCTATCTATCTATCTATCCCTATATATATATATATGTATATATATATGTATATATATATATATATACATGTATATCTATATATACATACAGACATACATACATACAAATGAGAGAGAGAGAGACACTCTGGGGAGGTGGCTGGGTCGCACGCACCCCATGCCGTGGGACACCACCCCAGGCAGGGACGTGGATCACCAGCACACGCACCCCCAGAGAGACAAGGAAGGGGAAGGAAAAGGGGGTGAGAGAGCGGGCTGGGGAAGGGTCGGAAAACAAGGTGACAAAAGGAAGGGATAAAAGAACCCCTCTGATTTGCTTTTTTCACGCTTCTGAAAAAGTAAAAACAAAACTTCCCTGAAATCCCCACAACTTTTGGAACTCTGTACCTTGCTGTGCGTCTTCAGCAACTCTTTCACTTCCGCAGCGAAAGGTGATTTCAAACAACACGTAATGGAGGAATCGCTCTGGAGTAGCGCTATCTCATATTCAGCCTGTGAAGGCAGCCGTTGAAGACAGGAACCCCACATTTTTTGGGAAGTGTGCTCTAATAAGACACGGATTGAAACTCCATGCGTTACCAAAACCAAACTGGATTCCAACTTTCAAACCATGCTCTGCAGCTCTGACCTGCCGACGCTGGCTTTGTCTCGGGCCATCGCCAGAAACAAACCGTTGCTCATCCTTCTTGGGGCGGCCCCTCTTCCTTAACTGCCCTTCCTCACAAGTGTCAACTGGAACTTCGGGCTGAGGTGGCATTTCAGGAAGGCCATGCAATGAAATGCCCACAGCAAGAAGGATTTCGGGATGTCGCAAGCATGGAGGCAACAAGTGGGCCTGGCACATCCTCGACATGGCTTTCAAGCACCTAGAAAGGCCTGAGCTATAAACCTCTTGCGGGAAGCAATCTGTATTTGCTTTTCCGACGCCGGAAAAAAAGCAAATATCAATGCAGAATGTTCCAAACACCGAACCGAACCGAACCGAAATCGACCAGGAACCGCAGGAACCGAAACCGAACAGGAACCGAACCGGGCCTATACCAAATACTAGAAACCGAAACCGAACCGAACCGAACCGAAACCACCATGGATAGATAGATAGATAGATAGATAGATAGATAGATAGATAGATAGATGGATAGATAGATGGATAGATAGATTGATTGATTGATTGATAGATTGATAGATAGATACATAGATAGATAGATAGATAGATAGACAGATAGATAGATAGATAAATTGATTGATAGATTGATAGATAGATAGATAGAAAGATGGATAGATAGATAGATAGATAGATAGATAGATAGACAGACAGATAGATAGACAGACAGGTAGATAGATTAATAGATTGGATAAGGTTAGATAAGATTAGATAAGATTAGATAAGATTAGATAAGATCAGATAAGATTAGATAAGATTAGATAAGAATAGATAAGATTGGATAAGGGCGGAAAAGAAAAGATAAAATAAGATAAGACTAGATAAGATTAGATAAGGGCGGAAAAGAAAAGATAAAATAAGATAAGATAAGATAGATTGATAGTAGATTAATAGATATATATGTATATTATGATTTATTATGATATATTATGATATATTATGGTATATTATGGTATATTATGATATATTTTGGTATGTGTTGATACATTATGTAGCAATAACATATTATAATTGTCATTTCCTCTTTGGTTTCTTTGCAACCAGGGGAATCTGAACATTTTGTGTATGGAAACAGTCCCTGACATGCTTAGTGGGGTCTGAAGCCTGACGCATGCCAATCGTATCTGGACAGTCAAAACAGTTTTTTTTGTAAAGTAAATGGGGGACCACTCAATTCCTTGCTTCGTTGTTTTCCTCTGGGGACCCGACAAGCACCTTCGTACTATTTCGTACTCAAATCAATTTGAGGGCCATACAATACCATGGGACGTGAGTCTTTCCTCTTGTCTAGCTGCTGCAACCCCATACTACCGGGTTTCATATGCATGACGCGGATTAGATGTTTTGCTTTAAATTAAATGAACTTTAACCTATTCCTACTCGAAATGCGATCCGCGCCTGAGGATGAGGATTCTTCTAAGACGCTGAACGGGAACAAAACATGTTCCTGCTGATGTAGTCCACGAAGCAAATACATTTCTTGGAATAAAGCCGTTTTTAGAGTACTGGTCGGCTCAAGAAACACCATTCAACCCACTGCTTTTTTAGCAATTGTTGCTTCCAGGTTCCCAGGAATTCTGGATACAGTATAGCTTAAAACATATTAAAGTAATGTGGGCAAAACAATGCCATTTGCACCATCCCCCAGTCATCACCATTTTGATAGGTGGTATGTTTACCATTCCCAGTCATGGGTGGTTTAAATTGTTTTAACCATATTATTCCCATATATTCCCATTTTTGATTGTTTATAGACCCCGTTTATGGTGAATTTGGGAATGGTTTATAATTGTTTTAACCACATTGTAGTAATTCACCAAGCTGAACTAAGGCTGTTCGGGATGATTCGACAAAATGATTCCCCTTTTTCGACACAACATCATTTTCAGTGACGTCGCGACGTGAGGTCGGAGGTCGTGACAAAATTTATCCACATGATCCCCTTTATGTATATATAATATATTAATATATATATATATATATATTCCAGCATATCCCCTTTATATATTCCACCATACACCAACATATTTGTCGGTAAAATCCCAAATTTTACATGGATCTATGGCAATTTCTGTTGGTTTCTCATGGACTTCAGCCCAACTCGCGGCCTTTCGGCTTCCACAAGAAGCACAGCTCCTGACTCTCGGTCACCACGTGTGGCTGCTCCTGATCGCTTCCCAATGCTCTAAATCTCCAAATCCTTCTCAAGTCTTTGGACCTCCAAAATGCACCAAAACCGCAAATACATGCAAAATACAGTCTCAGAAGGTCTAAGCTGTAGCATTTGGGAAAGGTTTCCTGAACATGCGGCAAAGCTCCAGTAAAAAAAAATGGACCTTGACCATTTCAAGCCTAATAAAAGGTAGCAGAACGACCCAAAATTTTGGTGTTTTCTCCCGACATTGTTCATAAAATTCACGGCACATGGATGTGCGTGTGTGTGTGCGCGCGTGCGTCACAGAAAAAAACGTTCCAGAAAAAATGGTCCCACAAGCAGTGACTCATACCTATGAGTTTTTGATGGATGATACGTGGTGGTTCACCCCGGGAATCGTCGCAAGTGACGCAAGTGGGCTAGTTCAGTCAAAAATAACAACTGGACTAACTCTACTTACTCTATTGAGCACTTACGACTCCTGATACATCCGATGATTCTTTTTAATATCCCTACGTTGTTGATTACAATCTCTGTTAGCAGTATCCCTACCCTCCAATAAACTATCAGATAACTATTGGAAATTCACAACAGCAACAACAACAACAACAACGACAACGCGTAGTGTCAATAGGCAAATCATCGAATACAGCAATCCATCGATCATCCATGGCCAGCTCCATCCATTTTCCATGGCGATGCTAAATAGCTAGAGGGCATTTACCATTCTATCCCCATAAATATCCGTTGATCCCATTAATGTCCCCTAACCCTACTCTCCGGTAATTCAAGATAGCTATGGGAAAATTGCTCATTTGTAGATGATTTACCTGTCAAAAATGGTGATTTTCAATTATGTTCAATTGCTATGTTAAATTACCAACGGGCATTTTACGTTATACACACAAAAATTGTGTAAACCCGAGGCCACAATAGGGGTTTATGAAATTGGGTATGCCCCTATGACTGGGATGATTGACCATAGCCCCCTTTTATGATTCAATAATGGGAGCGTTTCATGGTTCATTTTTGAGTTACCACATGATTCCCTACTTAGCACCACTTGTAGCGTGGGTTAAACCTCCATTATATTCCGCTTATCGCCCATTGAGCTTACCAAATGGTTGATTGATGTGATAATTACATTGATAAATCACTATAACAATGGTAGTATAACAAAGAGTTGATAGTGATATGTTATAGTTGATTTGATGTGTTATTGTTGATTGTTGGTTATTGTAGTGCCAAATGCTTGATAAATCATACTACGATTCATCGTCAACCCACTTCTCATGAATTTGATACCATAAACCATCCCATTAGTGCATATAGTCATCATTGTTTATGGAATTGATTGTCATTAATGATGCTAGGATAAATGATATTAACTCAAACAATAATATATTAGTAGTAACAGGATAATGGTCATTAACAATGGTAGAAATGCATGATTATTATAGTCCCAACTGGTTTATCCATGGTCCCAAGCATGTGGTACCCTAAACCATGGTTTCTGGTGGGGGTAATATGAATGGGGGATAAGATTAATGGGTGAACATTAGATGGATTAATGATTAATGAATATTAATGACCTTGATTCATGGGATGCATGTTTAATATGAATTGGGGATGGTAATGGGGATGTTTAATACTTCACCACATGACCATCCAACGCTTCTCCAAGCCTTAAAAGGCCGCCCGGCTACGTTGCCGGCGCCCAATCCAAGGGATCCGTGGTCCCTGCGGACATACAAGTTGAAGCACCAGGTCTTCAAGTTGAAACTGAATTATAACAGTGGTTTCTGGTGATTTTAGCTCTTGCAGCTCTTGCATGCTCTTGCATGCTCTTGCTTTTTTGGTCTTTCAAAAAACCACCTTATATCTAGAAGGCACCACTTTGTACCTTTTTGTAAGATCGGAAGCGCAGCAATTTCATTTACCAATATACAGCGATGAGGGGCGCCGAATTGATTGGCATGTTCATGCCAAATCTGGCTTCCATGCACACACTTCTCCTCTCCATCAGTTTACGCCAGGCTCTAGCGGCGCTTTTAGGCCCCCAGATTATTCAACCCTGGTTGACTCATTGCGAGGCCGCAGAAAGTGATATCAATATGGTTTCCCCAGATTAAGCCAGGTTCGTGCAGCTCGGATGGGACATCCATGAAAATCCTGAATCCAGCATTGCGGAAATCTTGTCCCAAGCTCCCATGTGTATACCACTGCGCTATCAAATATTGAATGGGATAAAACAAGGTAATCTATCGGAGACTTTTTCAGGTCATTCATATTATCAATCAATTTCTACCCTCTGGGAACCTAACTCAGGCAAGGAAGATCCTCTTGGATAATCATCGATACATGGGTTCAGCACTGTTGTTCACTAATCTGTGCCGAAGGCATTTCCCATATTATCTAAGTATATCTAGTTGAAAAAAATGTTGAAAAACAACTGGTTGGTGGCCTCAACAGCCCTGCAACACGTCAATCACTGGGGAGAAGATGGCTGAAGATATGAAACAAAATGAAACCACCAACCAGAACTTGGTTAAATGCCTAGCCTATGGGCCTATGATGTTCTCATTTTAGATGGTTGAATCCTGTTAAATCCCAATGATCCCATAAAATCCACCCCGTCAGGCCGAGTCAGCCTGGATTCCGTTGCCTCTTTCTTCACGGCGACGCTCTGCAGCAAGGCTCGTGCAAAACCTGTGCCGGGAGGCCATGGCCCGGAGAGAATGAGACCTAGCTGGGGTCCAATTCGAATTTTGACATTCAGAAAACACTTGATGATAACGCATGTTTTTCATATCTTTATGTACGCGTGGTTTCTTTTCAAATTTCTCATTTTCTATGACTTTGCAACATTGGATCTAATGATCGTAATGCCAACCAATGGTCCTTGCACATTGTTGAGTCATATAGAGGCGCAAACAGCAGGGATTAGATCTCGCCAGGTTGCCATTTTCCGACCTCTATGGGATACGATTGGGTCCGCACCACAAATGGAAAAGGTGTTAACCCGTCTAAACGTTGAGAGCTATGCAAATTTCTCGAAGTATCTATCTCTAAATCAACACCCTTGCCATTGGGACCATTGGGACTTGTTTTGTTTTTTTGCTGAGCCGCCCGTATATTTTTTGGACCTGCTTGATTATTTGCCAACAGAGTCCCATGGAGAGAAGTTGATATCCGGTATCCGCTTGCGTTGCCACCATGGGCCAGGTGGCAACAGTGGGAACTACTCAGTGCAACTAGTTCGTTGCCCTGGAAGGGACGAGCTTCCGGATCGAGTAGGAAAGGATCTGCCTGGATCCAACGCAAGAGTACACGTTATAGGAGAGGCAGCCTGATCCCCTGGTCCAAGCACTTTCGCTTCACTGCGATTGAGCCGATCCCTGGTGCGGTGGAGGGTGGCAGCCTCAGGGGTCATCATCCCCAAAACCTCGATGACCAATACTGCCATGTGGTTTGCTGCGGAAGTCCGTGTGCCTAAGTGTGCCTAAGTGTGCCTAAATTTAAGATGGGATTGTCTGAAAATGGATGCGCCTGCCCCAACCTATAATCATTGAATGGCTAATTTGATGATCTACCATCAAAATTGAGAGGTCTTCCCGAGAATTTTCGCACAAATCTATTTGTATTCAACACATCTATGCCTGGCCCAAGTGGGAAGTTGTTTGGCCCATAGTGACCTACACATGGCTGTCTTGGCCGCCAAAGAACCGATTGATATGGTTATGTTTGAAAACCTGGATATTGGTAATGTTCTAGCAAAATGTTCTGCTGTCATACTATTTCTGGCTAAACTATCACCCACCAATCCGCCCAACAAATTTGTACGCACGAAACTGGTTGTCAAGGGGTCAAGGGGGACGTCCCTTTAAGCCCTACAAATATCATCAAATATATGCGCATATCCGCCGACCCCGGCCTTTGCCAAGGCAGGGGCGGCACCTGGGACCACCGGAGGTGTGGAACTTGGCTCTCTTGTCGTTTGCCATGGCAACACTGGCACCCCCAACCTCGCAGGCAAAGGCACGCGCCTTTTCAAGGCAACAACTCTCGCAGCTACATGCCCCTGCCATCTGTTTTTAAGGGCGTTCAAGGCTGCCGTTTGCCCGCCTTCAAACCCTCCAAAACCTTCCAAACGCTCCAAACCCTCCCGCAGGCCTTTCCAAGGCAACAACTCTCACAGCTACATGCCCCTGCCATGTGTTTTTGAGGGCATTCAAGGCTGCTGTTTGCCCGCCCTCAAACCCTTCAAAACCCTCCCGCATGCCTTTCCAAAAAGCTCCAAACCCGTTCCAAAGCAACAACTCTCGCAGCTACATGCCCCTGCCATCTGTTTTTCAGGGCGTTCAAGGTTGCCGTTTGCCCGCCTTCGCACCTTCCAAACCCTCCCAATTCTCCCGCAGGCCCTTTGCAAGGCAACAATGCTCGCAGCTACATGCCCCTGCCATCTGTTTTTAAGGGCGTTCAGGGCTGCCGTTTGCCCCCCTCCAAGGCAACAACTCTCGCAGCTACATGCCCCAGCCATCTGTTTTTAAGGGCGTTCAAGGCTGCCGTTTGCCCGCCTTCAAACCCTCCAAAACCTTCCAAACGCTCCAAACCCTCCGGTAGGCCTTTCCAAGGCAACAACTCTCGCAGCTACATGCCCCTGCCATCTGTTTTTCAGGGCGTTCAAGGTTGCCGTTTGCCCGCCTTCACACCTTCCAAACCCTGCCAATTCTCCCGCAGGCCTTTCCACAACGCTCCAAACCCGTTCCAAGAGCCAAGGCAACAATGCTCGCAGCTACATGCCCCTGCCATCTGTTTTTAAGGGCGTTCAAGGCTGCCGTTTGCCCGCCCGCACCTTCCAAACCCTCCCAATTCTCCCGCAGGCCTTTGCCAAGGCAACAATGCTCGCAGCTACATGCCCCTGCCATCTCCACAATGCTCCAAGCCCCTCCAAGGCAACAACTCTCGCAGCTACATGCCCCTGCCATCTGTTTTTAAGGGCGTTCAAGGCTGCCGTTTGCCCGCCTTCAACCAAACCCCTCCAAACGCTCCAAACCCTCCCGCAGGCCTTTCCAAGGCAACAACCCTCGCGACATGCCCCTGCCATCTGTTTTTGAGGGCGTTCAAGGCTGCTGTTTGCCCGCCCTCAAAACCATCAAAACCCTCCAAACATTCCCGCAGGCCTTTCCAAAACGCTCCAAACCCTTTCCAAGGCAACAACTCTCGCAGCTACATGCCCCTTTCCAAGGCAACAACTCTCGCAGCTACATGCCCCTGCCATCTTTTTTTGAGGGCGTTCAAGGCTGCCTTTTGCCCGCCCTCAACCCCTCAAAACCCTCCAAACCCGTCCGCAGGCTCCAAACCCTTTCCAAGGCAACAACTCTCGCAGCCACGCATGTTGCTATCTAGCTATCTAAACTATCTAAGCTATCTAGCTATCTAGCTATCTAGCTATCTAGCTATCTAGCTATCTAGCTATCTAGCTATCTAGCTATCTAGCTATCTAGCTATCTAGCTATCTATCTATCTATCTATCTATCTATCTATGTCTCTACAGGACCCCCCAAATAGGGGGGGTCGGCGGCACCAGGGCGCTAGCCCATTCTATAACAACTCACAAGTGGATAATTTGAAATATCTAATGCAGTACGTGTTTATTTTCCTGTCAAATAAGTGTGCTCTTATTTACGTCCCTTGACGTTGCGTTAAATTATTACATCCCATCACGTCCCATTACATTACACACGCATATTAATATAGACATATGTATATTTACGCACATACAGAATAATTTAGATTAAGCATATAAACATGCGCGTAAACGAATCTTGCCATACTACATCACACTGCATAACCTGATTCACTGATCAGCGGATGGATGGGCAAATTCAGTCATGTCATGTAAGGTCTGTAGGGATCTGCCTGCCTTTCCAAACATGTTTTGAACCGATATGAAATCCGCGAGTAAAATATGAAGGCTGGGCAACCCACTGGAGGGTCTGCGCAGTTTCATCTGAGTAGTTCGGCTGCATGTGGGGACGGACAGCTATCATCTATCATGATATCATCATATCCAGAACTTCAAGCTATCTTGGTGCTAAAAACGGGGTTTCAAGGACAAATGGCCCATACTGGCCTGCGCGGGTTCTCTCCTGCTTAACTTCGGAAGTCAAATCTCTCCTGCTTAACTTCGGAGGTCAAAATAGATCCGGTGCAACCCGCCCCATTGCGTTAATCGTTTAGAGTGATAACCCAACCAAGTGGAATTCGAAAGTAGAGAACAAAGACACGGACACCATCAGTCCAGGGCAGTGATGGAAAGGACTTTGCAGAATAGGAGTCATCCTGTCACATCAGTTTGGATTCATGATTTTGTTGCCAAAAAATGAAAGAAAACACTGGAAGCAATTTTACCTGGGGGTTGGCATTGGCATTAAACACCCCTAGAAACCATGGTTTAGTAGGGGATTAATTTGGTACCATGGAATCGGGGGTGTTTAATGTTGGAGGGATGGGATTATCAGCATGCCGACCTGTATCGTTGTTGCCGTCTACCGTTGGTTGCTGATCTTGGCATATGAATGTAAAATAACACTCATGGTATCTCATGATCTATCGATTCACAAGCTTCATGAGATAATAATGATCATGTATAAATTTAAAAAATGGATGAATAAATAAAGAGCAAAATATATATATATATAATCATATATTCTGAGACATAATTCGGCCTCTTTTTCAATTCTGCTGAGGCTGCTGTGAGGTCCCCAGCCATGCTCGTGGTGAAGCCCGCACCTTTTCAATCTCACCCGCCCTGAAGGCATTCGCTGCGGCCGCGCTTCATGGGACAGGAGCTGCAAACTCACCGGACTTGGTGGGAAAATCTTCACCGGAAAACATGATCTTTGCATATTTTTGCCAGCAATTCTAGGAGGTTCCTGTAAATGTTCCCATCATCCACTTCTGGGATTCACATTACTGAACAACCCTGCGTGCGGCAGGTTCTGCTCGAAAGCCGAACGAAACGTCTTCAGAATCAGGGTTCCCAAGAAAGGATCACACCGATGAGAACTTTTTGAAGACAGGTGCAAGCCACAACGCATCATGACTTTTTTGGTTGTGCGGTGTTGCTTTGTGCAGATTCTTCCCACTCAATCAGTTTGGTGGCCTTCTCAAAATTCAGACATAAAACAGTTTAAGACCATTAATAACAGTGGCAGGTAGCCTTGTGAAGTTGCGAAAACTTCTCTACGAGTGCTGCAATCATGTCGGTTACAGTTATCGCTAGCTATGGATACACAGCAATACCTAAATGCTCCAGGTATGGAATATTTGCCATTGGGCCAACATTTACTTAATTTACTTTGAACATCACCCAAATGTGGCTAAATATATCATACGTGGAGCATGCTGGGTAGCAAACACATGTTGCCGGGCATTCTACTACCCCCAGGTATGAAAAAAGGTCAACACATCGTTGCCGGAAACCATACAGCTGGGATGGGTCGAAACCCTGCACCCCTGAATAGTTGGTGATTTCATACCCATTCTCCATCATCATCATCATCCCCCTATAAATTGCTATGCATGTAGGATGTTGTGGGAATAATGTCTAAATTTGACCCATACTGTAACCGGAGGGTTTGAATTTTACAACGCTGATGCTTCACCGTCCGCTTGGCAGCTCTGAGCGCGACTTGTGCCACGTCAGACAACGTCTGGCACCGTGATCCGAATCGATCCGACACGTCCGGCTGCACCGAAACATCTTGACATCAAGAGAGGTGTGTAGGAACGTGATGTTCGTTTTTGGAATTGTCCACTTCACTCTGTTTTTCGACTCTATCTCTGGTTGTGTCACGTTCCCACGTTGGATTGGGGCGATGTAAAACGCCGAAACCAATCACAGCCTATAAAAATGCCAATGCCACAGGACAGCCGCAACACGACACAAGCCGCGGCAGACATGTCCTGCGTTGCCATGACTGGCTTGTGGAAGTGAAGCCGTTGGCTCTATGGCTCACAGAGCGAAGGGGTCCAGTTTCAGTCCGTCTGACATGGTTAAGAAAAAATATTGAAAGGAAGTGCCATGCGACATGGTATAAATATATATTATATATTATTATTTATAGAATACATATATATATAGATTATATATAGATTACATTATATTATTTATATATATATATATGTATTACATAGATTATATATATATATATGTATTATATATATATGTATTATATATATATATATGTATTATATATATGTATTATATATATATATGTATTATATATATATGTATTATATATATATATTATATATATATGTATTATATATATGTATTATATATATAATATAAAATATATATATAATATATATATATATATTATATTATATTATATATATTATATATTATATATATTATATTATATATATATATTATATTATATATATATATTATATTATATTATATATATAAGGTTTCGGCCCAGGGGTGGTAGTTTTGTGATTGCCACTACCCCCTTAGCCACTGACCATAGGGCTTTCGCTCATCGCATGTTTGGGCGACTGCTCGCGATTTGGCCGGTGTGTGACTTCATTGCCCTTTTGAACACTCAGACTGGCGAAGCAGGTGGAACCAAATTGGCATCGTGGCCTTCGACGGAAAAGGCAACGAGCGTGATCCTGCCTAAACAAGGTTCGCATCGGCTTGTGGGGGCGAGGGACGAGAAGGAAAGCGAGATTGGCTTGGAGCATACTGCACAGGCATCATTCTTACAGTCGAATTCTCTTTCCAAGTCCAGCGGCTGGGTGCCATGACGTGGCATTGTCACGCATGCAGAGTCAACAACACACCAAAGATGACCTTTTGTCGCTCCTGTCATGCTCACTGGAGTGCGGTATGTACAGCACCGCGACGCTCCAGATCCAAGAGCAGCAAGAAGTACAAGAAGGAGACTTCGGAGCACAATGCGGCAGAGCAGGTCAGTCAAGAAGCGGATACATGGGCGGTATTTCCCGACAAGCTGCCATGGATATCCACTACGCCGGCCAGCAGGGCCAACTGCAAAGCGGAATCAGGAATTTCTATGGAGAAACCGCTTGGAATGCCTCCGCAGCCAATTCTGCCACCAGCAGACGAGGAGAAAATGCTGCAGCATTTGAAGGGGTTGCAAGCCATGGACATGGATCTCACGGAGTCAATGGCAAGGAAGTTGGAAGAGCTTTCCATGAGGGAAGCGAAGGCTCAATCCAATCGAACCCTGACTCATGGGCACCTGAACAAGCTGAACAAGCTCACAAGCTCAAGTCACAGGTAGCCACAGCAGCCCAGAAGATCAAGGACCTGGACGGGGAGTGGGCGACTTTCGTCAACACCACTCTCAGCAAGGTTCGGCATCATGGAGAAATGTTTCAGAATTGCAGAGCAGATCTCATGGAGCATTACAATGCCAAGATCCAAGAGTTGGCAACAGTGAAGAAGGAGATGACCCTGGCTTCGCAGTCCATGTTGGGGCCTCAATGGACGGAGTCATCCCGGAGATGCCCGACTTGGAAGCGCAGTTCGATGCTCTGCAGGACACCATGAATGCAGAAGGAATGGTTGGGCAAATAGATCTCACCGAAGACATGGACGACGAGGAGTTGATGGAGGAGGGGGGCACGACGCAGGCTACAGCTGGCAAAGGGCTGGCCAGAGCTCTGCGCCCTTTTCGTGGCTCTGGTTCGCCCAGCAAGGTGGCGACTCATCATTTGAAGGTGAAGGCGCAGGATGTGAAGGACGGGAAGGAAGCCAAGATCAAGGAGAAGGAGCGGGAGGACAAGTAGCCAGCAACGAGACCCTGCGGGACAGAGGAGTCAGTTGTGAGGTTGGCTTACCAAACCGTCTTCTTGCACAATGGGCATTCTTTCGGCAACAGATGGCAAAATTCATGTGCTTTCACTTCAATCAGACATTTTCCTGGGAAAGAGGCTTGGAGGGTATGAAGGACATCATTTCAGGCCAATGGGAAGGTGTTCCAATACAGGAAGTTCAGACGGAATCGACTTTGGATGTCCGAAGTTTTTATGAGCGTGCAGGCGGGATGATGGTTGTCATGAATCTTGCTGCACATGGGCCCTACATCAAAGACATATGGAGGTTGAGGCAAAGTTTGAGCCCCTGATTTACAGTGATGGATCCTTTGACTCACTCGACAATGACGCAGAAGATGCCATTTTGCAGGGCTGTGATCAGGCTAACTTGGATCTGATCAAGCCTTGCGGTATCAAGAAAGGTGGAAAAGGCCATTTACGAGGTGGCACAGAGGCTAACTTGGATCTCTGTGCATCTCAGGCCGTGACAATTCCAACAATGTGGCACAATGATTTGGATGAACATTTGCTGGAGCGTGTTTTCACATGGAGCAATGATTCCTACAGACCGAAAGGTCATGTGCACGGGCGCCAAAGTGTCAAGAATGTCAGGTTTTGCGACAGCATCGAAGTGCATCTTCACAATCATGGACACACATGCACGGCGGTCATGAGTGAAGGTATTGCACATGACATGTTGAGACAGTTTTGGCATTTACATTGGCAAATAGCATCTTGGTGGGACATTCAGCAAGTTCTCATGCGCTTGACGGAGATGAGTGCACTGGACTCCTTGAGTGGGAGTACTGTTGAGAGGCACTCGTCATCAGGCTTTGACAGGAGAACCTGGCAAGGGGGACCAGACTGGATTGATGAGGTGGACAACAATGATGCGTGGTGGATGGAGCTCGTAGGTCGTAGGATTGTTTTCACATGCAGACATGGTTTCTCGTCCCAGGGCGTTTTCATGTATGCAGTGCATGCGAGCACGAAGGATAAAGTTCCACAGGCACATGAGCTTCAGAGAGTTTGAAGATGCTTGCAGAGAGGCATGGAAAGAGCTTGTGACAGCTGTATGTGGTTGATGGCCAGCCGGCAGGTTTGCCTAGTACAAGGGCGCATATCATCATCGTGCAGGGTCCCATCACGCAATGGAATGCAATATTGATGAAGGGTAACAACTTGCCTCCACTTGTGTCGCTGCGAGCAGTTTTGTTTGGCATTGATGACGCAGTGAGGGATTTCTTTCAGGCTGCGCAATATCCAGATACATGCATTTCTAGGGACTACATGTGTTGTGTACAATTTGAGCAAGCAGGTGAAATACATCGATTGGTGGATGCAGAGCGTTGGGATGTGCCCATAGCCAAGTATGTCATCGGTAGTCTTTGTTTGGTGGAGCAGACGGATGATGAAGACGAAGGTGCAGGGTCAGACGCATCGACAGGCATCCCCACTGATAATGCAGAAGATGACTATCAATCGTGGATGCCTCTTTCACTTGATGCCGGTAGAGATGCCTGGACACGGCAGCTGGCGAAATTCAACGTGGAATTCTGGAACCATGATGGAGACCGAAGGTACACCTATGACGGCATTAGATTTGGTGGAAGATGGACCGAAGATGAATGTTGGGTTGTCATGGTCGTGGCTGCATCACAACCGACTACAGCATGCCAGGGACGGGGGTGAGGGTAACTTGGATCTCACCTGGTCTCGAGGCAACGACAGCGACAACGACACGGTCAACGATGAAGTTGCATGGATGTCGAATTGGCCTGTGACTTTTCAGTTTGAGCGGCCAGATCTCTATCCTTTGAAGCTGGTGGGTTCGGCTGAAGAGGAGGACAAAGAGGAGGAATTGCAGGCAGAGGTTTTGTTTGCAAATGACCTTCAAGAGCAAGCACAGGCGTTCATTGATCAAGCTTTGGAAGGTTTGGAGGAGGATGACCAGCAATAGATAGCCATTACATTTGGCTTGGGATTGGTGGATCTTGGACGCCGAGATGTGGATTTCAGTCCATGGAGACTGCATGAACTGCCAGAGAAAATTAGAGCGTTGTGGAGGATCATTTGGCGTATGGAAGCCTCACAATTTACTACGTCAATCCTCAACCAGGCGAAGTGGGTGGATTGAGCACTTCATACTATGGACAACGCTCCTTGGTGGTTCTTGTGGTGGTGGAGAGCCCAGACGACATGAACGAGGACATTCGCAACATCCTTGTGATCCAAAGGGGCCCTCGCTCCATTCCATTGAGGCCGGCACCTTATGGTGCGAAAGTGTTCACAGACCTTTCTATGCGTGATGCGTTGGCGCAATTTGACATGCACAAGCACTGCAAGCCTTTTCGTATGAGAGATTGCATCATACGTTTGGGTTTCAATGTGCCAAGATGGCATGTTGTGCACTGTGAGGGCAGAAGAGACACCAGAGCTGGTACGACAAGCCAGTGAGTTGGTGGAGAGAGTCGAAGTGGAGGAAGCGCAAAGCATGGAAGGTGACATTCATCAGGTGATTCGTCATGTTCATGGCATCACACCAGCAAACAGACCTCTGGGCTGGCGTGAGCTGATTTTGGAGGGAGAAGATTTGCTGCACCTGGAATGGATTTCGCAATTGAGGCAACTTTGGCCATTTGAATCGCAGGATGCGCGCATTGTGTTGTGCACCATGGCCACTGGTGATTTGAGAGACTCACAAACTTCGGAATGGCGACCAGCTTGTGGGGAGATTAATTTGTAGGGATTTTTGGGCATCTCAAAAAGTACTTTTTGAGCTATTTTGAGCCAAAAGTGACTCGTGCTAGCATCGTGATAACATCAACGTGTTTCACAGGTTTGAAAACGTGACATTGAACAACTTTGAACCCAAAAACCAAAAAATGAACCTTTGAAATGAAATTTGGTATTGCGTTTGTGTGTTTTCATTGGTTTTTGTTCAAAGCTTGAACTGACATGAAATATGGTGTTGTCATTGTTGCCGATGTGAATAGCCTTTGTCACTTGGGTCAATTGTCATGAGGCTGCCACCTAACATGTGAACACGAACAAGTCAGTAACTTCAAAAGTAGAAAAAATGGATATTTTCAAGGGAATGACATTTTTCATTCGTTGGGTAATGTATAAAGTTTGATGTTTGATCGCTGCGCCAGCATATAGTCACATTGCCAACACTGGCCAGCACCAAAAAATATCTACACATATGTCTTATGTACGCAAGCAGAAGTACATGTGTAAACAAAACGTTTTTTTAACGCTACCATGTGTACGCAGGAAATGAAATATACAAGCAGAACATAGATATGAAACGTTTTTTATATAATAAAAACGTGCTTTTACAACAGTATCTAACCGTGAACATTGTTGAATATCTACTGGCATACCTGTTTACACTTGAGTGTATACATGCATACGGTTGTGGACCTGGAAATTGAAAAGTCAATATGTGTGGACGTGCACACATACCTATCCTTTGAAAAAGGCACTAACTAATTAGCATTTATGTTTACAAACCTTAATTACGATGTGTTTCCTTAATTGAGGTTTGTTCTTCAGTAATTGAGGTTTGTTTGCGCAAGAAACAAACTTTAGTTAAGGGAACAAAGTTTCAGTGGAGACTGTGGTTTTGTAAGGTTTGTTTTGAAGGCTCGTTTTTTGACACATGTTGGCACACATGTGTGATTCTGCGTAGGCATGCAATGGGCAAAAGGAACATATATACACAAATGTATATATATATATATATATGTAGATGTATTTTTACAATAATACACGCATGTTCAATAATCAACGTCGCACTTTATTTTATTTGTGGAGGATTTTGCGCATAGTCTTGTTGCATTTGTTGTTTTCCATGCCGTACGTCGTTTCCGATGCTGTATGGATAATAAACGGATAAGTTGTAAAAAATACGTTGATAACACATGGAAAATGAGTGGATGATAAATGGATAATATAAAGAAAATACGTGGACACTAAATTGATAATATCTACATATTTGATTTAATTTGGAAAATATTTGGCGAGTAAACTGGAAATAAATGGAAACTCAGGAAATGAACGGATTATAAATGGATACTCAATTTATAAAAAATTAAATGGATTTCGTATTGCCTGTTTCTACTTCAAACAGATTGGACAAGGAATTTTGTATGGCCTATCTTTCTACTTTGCTTTTGGTCCTAGATACTGGCCTTATGTTGAGTCTATACTGAAAAATGCTGCCCTTGCTTTTGGTCCCAGACGCTGGCCTTTTGTTGGAGGAGGGATTTCGCATTGCCTTTTTGCAACTTTAAACATCTTGGAGGAGGGATTTCCGATGGATAGCACATGGATGAACAATTGGTAAAAAAGGGACAGTATTCTTATATGGATAAAGCATGGATGGTACATGGATAATGCATAAAGCCAAATGGATAATAGCTGGATATAATGGCTGAACAATGGATAATATTTGGACATTTGGACGGAAATGTGAAACTTTATGGAAGGAAACTGATAATATATGGAAGCAATAAAAAAAAATATTGGACGATATATGTATGGCATATGGATGAAACAATGATGACAGAATGGAAAATAAATGGAAAATAAATTGCTAGTACATCGATAACAAACGGACGAGCACAAGACAATATGTGGTGATATATGGGTAGCAAATGGATAATTAATGGATGATAGATTGATAATAGCTAAATCCAATGCATGATTAATGCCAAATACATGAATAAACAATTGACAACAAATGGATAAACAATGATTAAACGGATAATAAATGGACAATGAATGGATACTATACATGGATAAAACATGGATAACTTATGGATAACACGTTGATCGCAAATCGATATTGAATGTGTTATATGGACGCTAAATTAAGAATAATAGATGGATAAAATATGGATGGTATGTGGGTAGTAGAATTGCTCAAAATCTTTTCAATTGCTCGAAAATGGCCTGCTATAGACCAAAACAAGTATTCAAACGCAATGGGCCTGGCCAGAAAAGTTTGCTCAAAGTTGGCCTAAGGATTGCGTCTAGACTAAAACAAATATTAAAATAAAATGGGCAAAAACGTTACGACCTAGCTTCAATCTCCATAATTTGTAAAATTCCAATTGTGCATGAATGACATGTAGATTGAAAGGACTATTCAAATATACAAATTGCTGGCCGAACAAATTCCGCTCAAAATCGCTCAAAATTGCTCAAAATTGCTCAAAATCAACTCAAAATGTCTCAAAATGTCTCATACCTGCCCCAAAAATCCGCTCAAAATTGCTCAAAATTGCTCAAAATCAACTCAAAATGTCTCAAAATGTCTCATACCTGCCCCAAAAATCCGCTCAAAATTGCTCAAAATTGCTCAAAATCAAAATCAAAATGTCTCAAAATGTCTCAAAATGTCTCAAAATGAGTTTTGAGAAAAATTGAGTTGATTTTGAGACATTTTGAGACATTTTGAGACATATTGGGACAGATTGAGACATTTTGAAGCAAACTGGTAGTTGCTGACAGTGCCAAAGGCATGAAAAAATGTAACGCTGTTGCAAACTTTTTGAAACCGAAAGCAAACAGATGTGAATATCTACAATAAAAATTGATGAAATGGTGCTTTTGCTTATAGTACCGTAGCGTGAATACTTACAGAAAAATTTTTTCCGCGCTGCGAAGGTTGCAACATGGAAAACATTTGGAAAAGAGTTTGCACAAGAGTGCCGTGGCAAGAGTGCCTGCCTGCATGTCAGGTATGCTCAATTTAGCGCTCATCTCCAGTAGTAGCGTCTTGTAAGAGTGTCCCAAAACTGTGTCATAGCATCATAGCAGAAGTGTTGCTATTTAATGGACATAATCTGCCCTAAATTTATGGACACAACCTGCCACTAATTTATGCACATAACCTGCCACGAATATGGACATTACCTGCCAGTAATTTACCGACGTAGCCTGCCAATTTATGAACATAACCTGCAACCAATCTATGGGCATCACGCCGAACCCGGGTGGATCTGTCAAGCGGGGCAGCCGTGTCTTGCAAGAGTGTCCACAAGAGTGTCGTGGCAAGAGTTTCTTGCTGTCCCGCAAGAGTGTCCCATAGCCTGCCACTAATTTATGGACATAACCTGCCACTATTCTATGGAAATTACCTGCCAATAGTTTATGGACGCGACCTGCCATTAATTTATGGACATAACCGGCAAAGAATTTATGGACGTAACCTGCCACTAATGTATGGGCATAACCTACCACTAATTTGTGGCCTTAACGCCGACCACGGATGTATCAGTCAACTGGAGCAGCAGTGTCTCGCGAGAGTGTCCACAAGAGTATCGTGGCAAGAGTGCCTGCCTAAAAGTGAGGTATGCTAAATTTAGTGTGCCTAAATGGAATTAATGGAGTTTAGGTATGCATGTTTAGGCTTGCCTAGAAGTGAGGTATGCTAAATTTAGTGTCCCTAAGTGCCACTTATAGAGTTTAGGGATGAAAAAATGGCGTCGCCTAAGATTTGCCACTCTTTGCACTCCAAGTGCTGTTCCGTCCACTGTCGCCGTCGTCGCTTGAGCCATAAAACGAAAACAGTTTTTTCAACCTTTTCGTGAAGGATGTTTCTAGGGTGTGAGGGTCTGCTTTGGTAATTTTCCCGTTGGTTTGGTACTGCTTTGGGGATTAAAAAGGGGCGACTTTTTAGCCCCAAAAAGGGGCTCCAAAAATAGGTCAAAAAGGCGCCCCCCAAAGTCCCAAACCAAACGGAAAATTACTAGTCTGCTTATTGGTTCTTTCGCTCCCCTCATCATCCTAGCTCCCCCTTCTGTCGCTACACGCATTACAGTGGCAACGGCCAGATGAAGTGAGGATGCAGACAACCGTATTAGCTAACCAAGTGAAGCCACGAACCTGGATGCCAAGAACAAAAATCCTACCCTGCAGAAAAAGGATCCTAAATAAAAAATATATAAAAACAAATCTTGTAACCCTCCTAAAGGCTCCCGGCGGAGTGGATGAAGACGTCCCTTCTGACAGACAAGGGGGTGACACAATGGGGTAAGGGAAGCTATTAATAAATTAGTGGCAAGTTATGCCCATAAATTAGTGGCAGGTTATGCCCACAAATTAGTGGCAAGTTACGTCCATAAATTAATGGCAGGTTATGTCCGTACAATTAGTGGCAGGGTATGTCCAGAAATTAGTGGCAGCCTGTGGGACAACCTTGTGGTGTGGACACTCTCGCAAGACACTGCTGCCCGAGTTGACTGATCCATCCGGGGTCGGCGTTATGTCTGTAGATTAGTGGTAGGTTATGCCCATAGATTAGTTGCTATGCCAATCAATTAGTGGCAGGTTATGTCGATAAAATCTTGGCAGGTTGTGTCCATAAAGTAGTGGCTGGTTATGTCCAAAAATTACTGGAAGGTAATGTCCATAGATTAGTGGCAGGCTATGTCCGTAAATTAGTGGCAGGCTGTGTCCATAAATGAGCGGCGCTCCCGCTATGATTTTGTGACACTCTTCTGGGACACTTTTACACGACACTCGTACTGGAAATAACCGCTACATTTTGCATACCTGACTTTTAGGCAAGCTTGAAAATGCAAACCTAATAAGTAATATTATATTAAATTAAACAAGATCTATGTGTTTTGACAAGGGACATTTATGTTCTGGGAGCAACATCGATACTCATTGTTTTAAGACAACAAAAGATCACAAAAATGACAACAATGACAGCACATGACAAACAAATAACAAACAAGGACAAAATTGACAACCCTGAGGCTCGAAGTTAAGGCCTCGAAGTTAAGGTGTGATTCCATTTTGGTGATAAAAATGGAAAATGGATGGACCATACGTGGTTCATGCAATCATAATTTCCATGCTAAACAGGTCAAATCCATGCCCAGTTTCTCTCATCAGTTCATACAATTGACACAAATGACTCAGCTGCACACTGAGCTGGCCAACGTAATCACAACGTGTTAGCATCGTGAGCAGGTAAACGTTCAATCAACGTTTTACCATATTTTAGATTTTATCTTTTTGAAAATAATGTCTTTTTTTTAATATTTTGTAAAAAAAAATATGAAACCACATTTGTTTGCACAACGTTCTGGACAACAAATTAGTCTACCAAATTTCAGATTAGCCTACCTAAATTTCAGAAATGCCTATGTCATTTTCAAATCACCTAGGCATTTCTGAGATCAGGTAGGCATTTCTGAAAGTCATGAAGGGCAAACCCCTACAAACTAATACCTTACGATCTGGGATGCATTCTTAAGTTTGTGAGAGACGCTGAGAGAATCAGATTTCATTTTGTCATTGACTATGAAGTCAGCGAAGGCAGTCCGATTCTGATACGACAGCAGATTATTGCGGCGGAAACTATGCCGCAGCAGGCCGAAGGCACAAACGAATTTTGGGCGATCACTGTCATGGAGGGTGCAGTGTCGGAAGACATCCTCACGGCATCGACCACACACCCATTCTGGTTTGGTTCTGCGATCAGCCAAAATGTGAGACCGCACATCCTTGTCAATGGTCGACGAATTGGTGGTTTGCAGGCTATGTGGCAGATTGGGGATTTTGTTCATTTTCGTCTACAGGTTTGGCAGACGCATCATGTTTTGAGCATTCTCTTGCATGAGGGCGATGAACGACAATCGGATGACGTGGTTGAACACACCATTTTTGCAATTACGCAGCAGCAAGGCAGAGAGGAGTGGACCAATGTCTGAAATCTGCGAAGCTTTGGGAGTGTCACAATGGTATGCAAGTGATGAGACGATCGGCTGCCAGACAAGTAGTAAGTAGTGATGATGAACAAAATCCTGGCAAAGGACCAGTATCACATGTTGGTGAGAAGGTTGGGAAGGCTCATGATGATGTGGCGGAGCCTGACAGCATTAGTGATCTTCAAGAACATCTGAGGCATGTGATGGGTCAAGGATATGAGGGCATCAACCACGATTTCACTGTGATCCGGAATCTCCACCCTTATGCACAGGAAGCCTGTAGGATGTCTGGGGAATGCTTCATGGACGGTAGTGTCTACCACATTTTCACAGATGGATCCAGCAAGAATGACAAAGCGACCTGGGCTATCACGATTCTGCACCAAGCCGATGTGGATGGCAAACACGTATATTATAGTGTGGGATACGCGGCAGGTCATGTCAATGACGATTTGGGTGCTTGTGACCCGTCAGCAATGGATGCAGAGGCCACAGCAATCATTGCAATGGCCGAATTTGCTTTTGGGCAATCTCATCAGAGGAGTGTCAACATTTACTGTCATTTTGATGCATTGGTGGTGGGGTTTGGAGCAATGGGTGAATGCAACATTCCAGTGCAGCAAGGCAGTCAGTCAGAGCGACAAAGATTGGCACGAATCGTCATGACCATTCTGGAGAGCAAACCAAACAAATGGACGGGGACCTGAAAGGCATTCATGTCAAAGCTCACCAAGGACATCCATGGAATGAAATGTCTGACAGCATTGCGAAAGCGGCGTGATGGGGATGGATGCCTACAGTGGATTTTGATTTTCGCTCTCGTCCATTACTCCATCACCCATTGGCAGCATGGGCATGGATAGAAGTAGCACCCACACCGGAATTAGCAGATTTGCGCACTATCTTGGAAAATGCTGTACCAGACTAGAAAAAGGGTAGCTTGGACTCCACTTTGTCGATTCCGAATCACACTAGCTATTCAGAAAGCCAGTCTGCCAAAATCGTTTTTGCGACAGTCAATGTGGGTACACTGGACATGGACATGGTGTCAGCTGGAAGGCTCTGGAGCTCTTGCGGCAGTTTGAGGAAAAGGGTATTCATGTGATTGGAGTGCAGGAATCACGGGCAAGGAGTTCGAGATGCTTGGAAATGGGTCCCTTTACTCGAATTATTGCAGCTGGGGAAAATGGACAAGCTGGCACTGAATTGTGGATGAATGGAGTGGCTTTGAGTCGACTCTTTGGTGTACTGCAGACAAAGATTTGTGCACATGGCATGCGGACAAGCGTGTATTGGCAGTGAGATGCAGTGTGGGGTCTGTGACTTTTTGATGTTATGGTCCTATATGCTCCTCAGAGAGGACGTGGTATGGAGATGTATGGAGGAGATAACTGCATGGTGGGAAAGTGTACATCAGATCATGGAGAAGCGAGAATATACCCGTAGTATGCCTGGGTGATTTCAACGCAAAGCTTGGAAGTGCGGTCAGCGAAGGATGCGGTGACCATGCATGGGATGTGGAAGACGACAGTGGAGGCCTGTTGCGTGAGTTAGTTGACAGATGGGGATTGTTGATGCCATCAACTTTCAGCCAATACCAGACCATGAAGGACACTCAGCAACCTTTGTCTCCTCACTGGGTCACAAAAGCCGCATTGATTACATCTTAGTATCCAAGGATTCACAGCCAGGTATCATTCGCTCATTTGTTGACATGGACATGACATCGACGGGACAGGGACCACAGGCCGTTAGTTCTGGAGGTCGGCATGCAACGGCAATCCACAGATGTCGGCAGATGTCAATGAGCATTGGGCGAATATGCGACAAGATTTGCAAGAAGGGGCGGCCAAGTACTTTCCTTGTCAGAAACGAAAGCCGAGGCAGTTGCACTTCAATGCCAACACATGGAAGCTTCTTTGTGATCGAAAAGAGTTGAGGCAGCAACACAGAGAGATACAGAGAGCGATCCAAAGCCATGTAATGAGACAATTGTTCGGCATCTGGAGGAACAAAGGGGAGATGCTCGATCAGGACAATTTGGTGGATTGGGACTTGGCTCTCCTTCGTCAGCAATCGGCTGTCATCTTGGAAGCAAGGGGCAATATTGATGCGCGCTTCAGGGCATGCAAAAAGCGTGATTGGAAAGAATGGATCAATGAGCAGATGGCCAAGAAGATCGAGAATGCCAATTACGTCAGCAACGATGCCCTTTTCAAGCTCCTGCAACCCAAGAAGATGATTGCCAAGCATGCAGGCAAGCTACAACAACCCTTTGCCAGGCAACAGATAGTGCAACAGCATGGCAACAGCAATTTGCAGACATTGAAAATGCAAACACTGTCGCATTCAGCGATCTTATAAAGAGATCGGAGCCGAAATGCTCTCGAAAGGGAGTCGAGCATCTGTTGGAGATTCCGACCCTTCTGGATGTGGAAAAGGCATTGCGACAGCTGAATGCGACCAAAGCACCAGGACTGGACGGGTTGGGTGCTGAGCTTTTTCAAGGCAAGATTGTCGAAGCGGCAAAACGAATATATCCTCTGGTCCTCAAAATGGGCCTGCGGTGTCAAGGAGTCCCGGAGCTTACTGGTGGATGGCTTTTACCGCTCGTCCAGGGTAAGGGTAGTGCTCAGGCAATGAAGGGCTATCGAGCCATTCTATTAGAGCCGGTGCTAGCCCGAGCCATATCAAAGGCATGGAGGCGCATGGTGCAAGGTTTGTGCAACAGGGCTCAACCGATGCAATGGGGAGGACGCTCCGGATTGTCAATCGAAAGCTTGCATTTACAGGCGCAAATGTGGCAAGCTCAGGCCAAAAGGGCGAAGATGTCACAAGCGCTCCTGTTAATAGACATCGGTCTGCCTTTTACTCCGTGGTCAAAGAGATGCTGACAGGTGTGAACAGGGAGGAGGACATTTACAAGGTTTTCCTTCGCATGAGACTACCTGTGTCAGCGTGGGGGCAGTTCAAGTCCAATGTTCAGCTAGAGAACATGCTGCTACAGGCTACAGGGTCTTCAGTCTTGGCAGAAAGCACGGAAGCGCTATACTGAAGCACACGTGGTTTATCATTCCTAGACGGACAATGACATTCAAGCGCCAGCGACAGGGTCGCAGCCAGGAGACCCAAGTGCCGATGTGTTGTTCCCACGCATCTTGGGTAGAATCCATGACAAAGCATGCGAAGTTGGAATGCCGCTTCACTACCAGGATGAGGAGATTGGTCTTCCAATTGCAGGGTGTGTTACATGGGTTGACGATCTGGCATTTTCAGTGTGTGCAACAGCCGAACAGGTGGTCGACAAGGCAGTTCATATGTTTTCCATCATTCAAGATGCGATGTTGGAGCATGGTACGGTTCTGACAAGTGGTGTTGGGAAAACAGCAGCAATTTTTGCATTTCATGGAGAAGGTGCTACAAAAGCGCGTCAAGATTTTGAGCGGGCAGCTGGTGGTGGTTTACATATCATGTCGGAACATGTGGGCTGCATGACAATATACCTGTGGTTCCTCATGACAAGCACTTGGGAGGGCACATCACAAGGGTTGGTAGTTGTCTGCAGGAAATCAAGGTCCGAGGGGCCAACACCATGGCGAAGCTCAAGCCTTTGCAAAAAATCTTGAAGGATGCGAAGTTGAACATGGAGAAGAAGAGATTGGTTGTCCGGAGCATTGGGCTCTCAGTATTGACTTTGCATGCTGGGACATGGACAGGTCTGACGCAAGGGGAACACGAGGCATGGCAAGCAGGTGTTTTTAAGGCCTATCAACAGGTTCAACCACGAGACGCACAAGGCAATGTTCGTCACGTATCCTTGTTTGAGTTGGCCAGAGACATGGAGTCTCCTCTTCCAATGGAGCTGTTGTACGTGCAGAGACTGCGATTGCTCTTTCACATCATTCAGGTGGCTGATGAATACATGATAGGAGCTGTCTCGTACAATCACCATGTGATGCAAGATCGATCTTGGTTGTACGGAGCCATGAAAGCTGTCAACTGGATGCAGCGTCAGATTGGTGACATGTTGGTTCTTGCAGAGGTCAGCGAGTTGGAAGACAGACAGACCTGGGAAGATCTACGCCCCTTTGCAGGTATGTCGAAGAAAAACGTCAAGAAGGCGCAGAAATCACACCTGATCAAAATCAAAGCCTTTCTCACTGTCAAACATCATGCTGAGGAACAAGATCAGATGTTGCGCGAAATGGGTTGGACGCTGTCGGATCTTATGCTTGCAGTCTTTGTCACATGGAGTTTGGTACAGAGGATCTCTAGCAGCCCACCAGCAGCGCAAGCATGGTTTGAGAATGGCAATGAGAAGGTATGCATTTGATCCAGCATGTCGCATTTGCAAAAAAAACCACACAAGGCCACGACTTCTTCGTCACCTTCATATGGGGCAGACCGGATGCTGGATTGGGCAATGTAGGAGGTTTGTTCCCATGACTAATGAGGAAGCGGAACGCTTGGACGAAGAGGACAGGAAGCAGGGGGTGGCCATGCACCAATCGGGCCTTCAGGGTGCAAAGCCGGATTGTTTGTGGCGACAATGCGAGGAACATGAGTTGCAAGCAACTCTAGAGATAAGGGAGGACTTTGTCCAAGGTCAGCATGATCCCACGACAGAGGAATTGCACTGCTGGTCACAGTATGGTCTACTTCCACCAGGGCAAGGGGGTAGGAGCAAGACATCAGGAAGACCTGTGGGCCTGTGGACATGAATTTGTGTAGTGTCAACAGGGCTGTGACAGAGTTGGAGCGTGGTTTGTTGGAGAGGGTCAAGCACTGGCAACCTTGTTTTGACTGGATCCCCCGGCCCATGGCGTGTGGCCAAAAATATTTCCTCATTCTGTTCAGTGGGCACCGCAGGTTTGCTGACATCGCCAGCTGGATGGAATGGCAAGGAGATGTTTGTCCAATCAGCATTGACTTAGCCATCGACCAAAAGTATGGCAGCATATTGGACGATGCATTGTGGAGGCAGTTGATTGTGGCTCGGAAGGTAGTGGGAGCGCATGCAGCGCCGCCTTGTGAAACCTATACATTGGCGAGATGGTTGGAGGTGTTAGATGGACCTGCACCGAGACCTTTGAGAGACATGTTGTCGCCTTGGGGCAAAGATGAGCTGACGATCCAGGAAGTCATGCAATGTTTTGTTGGAACTCAGCTGATCATGAAGGCACTGGCTTTGATTGTTCTGACGTATTGCTACGGTGGCTCGTTTACGCTTGAGCACCCCAAGGGTGCTGAGGGGCGTGAAGGTCGTTGGAGGATTTGGGAGTCAGCGATGGTGAATCAGCTCCTTTTGGCGGCCGATGTCAAGAGGGTTGACTTTGTGCAGGGCCCGCTTGGGCAGCCATTCGCCAAACCCACTTCCATGCTCACTGGCAGGCTCATGGACTTTGCGCAGGAGCTCTTCAAGCAGTATCAGCCAGGCTGGAGGCCGACGAGTGGCTGGGAGGAAGAGAAAGCGAGGCCTACCCCCCACGTGTGTGCCAAGTGATCGCGGAAACTCATCTCAGGCATGCTAGCAGTCTTCAAGAGGATGGACATGAAGCCGATCCAGCCCTTCTTGCACAAGCCGTGGCAGCCTTGTCACCAGGCTACGATCCATACCTGTGCGACGCAAAAGGCACAATGATGACCAACGACTATTGGAAGCAAATCGGCTGACAATTTTGTGTCTTCGTGCTAGTAGCCACAAATGTAAAGCGAACGCAGAAGACTTTTCACCCAAACATTTTCCCCATACCTCGCTACAGCAGCTTTTGAGGGATGGTCGCATGCAGGCGTCCGGGAAGGACTCGAACAGAGTGAAATCAAAATATATATGTATATTATATACATATATATATATATTATATATATATATATATAAATATGGTATATTGCATTCCTCTACTTGCATCGAATCCACCAGGGAGAATCGGACAATCGTCTTCCACTTCTATTTTTTGGGCTTTTGTGCCAGTTGTTCCTGGGAACATTCATCACAACATATCACAACGTCTCAAACGTCCGGGACAGAATATAGATTTATTGATCTATTTCATTTTATTTTAGAATGGCCGACCCCCACAGATTTTCCGATTTAACATAATGGAGGTTTTAGTTTTAATAGTGATTTTTTTGTTTACCCCACAAGTGGGGTCTGTAAGATCATTTTCTGATTACATATGGCCGTTTGGGCTTCCATTTAACTTTATATACTTGGTAGCTCATCCCAGTGGGTGATTTCTACAGCCGGACCAACCCTTACCCTGCTGAATTAACTCGTGTGAACTAACCCAGGGGGAAACACCTAAACAGGGCGTGGTTCACCTTCATATTCTCTGACCAGTTTCAGCTCCGTGTGCGTCCCTATAATCTATTCAGGTATCGAGTCCACAGTCGGCTCCGTGGCAGCGGGACCGGGACAGGATTTGCAAACTTGGATGCTGACGCGCCATGCCATCGCGAGGCTGGATCCCAAGCTAGCCCAGCCTCCAGTGAACGTCTTGTAGATGCTGGGGGCAGGATACCAAAATCGTCAAAAATGCTCAAAACATGTTGGCGCCAACCCCTGGCAACAAGCATGCATGTCCACATCATGATGCATACTTTGCTTGAACAAATCAGTGTTTTGTATTTGAAATAGGTTCTAAGCGTTTTGGAGTTGAGGGCTTTTGGGTTTATGGTTTTAGGGTTACAACCTCAAGGAACCGGAGGGTAAACAGGGCTTTCTGCAGTACACAAAAATGTTGTTCCGAGTAGAGTGCCAAGCTTGAAGTATCACCAGTGGATGAGCCATTTCAAAATTGTATGGGTCAATCTGTCTTCATTATGTCAAATATGCCAAATAGTAGGGGGAATTAGAAATTCTTTGAAACCAGCCCAAAATTGAACGATTTTCAGCACCTGTCGCTTCATGGTCAAAACAACATATCGGGACCCTTTCTATCAATGCTCCAGATGAATGGGAATTTCAGGATCCTAAAATGGAGGTACTGTACCATATAAGGCCATATTTTGGGGGATATTCCCTTACATAGGCCTTACATAGGCCTTATATATGGTAGGTACCTCCAATTTAGGTTCCTGGAATGGCCATTGACCAGAGGCCACTTTACGAGTCACTACGTCCATGCAACCCGCAAGGATCACCCCAAGACCTGCTACAAGTCCGATTTCTCTGACCTACAGCCGCCTACTGATGTTTTGTCCAAACCTCCGCTTCCCGCAAGAATTCCTTGGATGTTTGAAGCATTTTGAAGCCATCGGCTACGATCGATGCTTAAAGCACCGTGCCTCGCGACCCACGTTGGCTGCGGCAGCGCTGTTGACATGCCCACTGCTGACGTGCACATCTTGAATGATGATCTTTTTGGGGTTGGTTCATGTGGGCTCATCGCCAAACAGAGTGTAGGAACCCCAGGGGGAAAAAAACAAGTGATCCCTTTTCTAGTGGGATGTTACTTTTCCATCTTTTTGGAGAGCTGCTATAGCAAACTCTAGTAGTCACTTGATGTCAGAGACAAAGAGTTGGGTCTGAGATCTTTGAAACCACCAGGGAACGTCTCAGGACAGGGGTCTCGCCATTTGTGGACTCAGGCCCTGAGTCATGCAGAAATGGCCTTAGAAACTAGCCATAAATAATGAGAGCGGCAGGCTGTGGGAGTGCGCTGTTTCATAAGTTTTGATACCAAACCCTGTTCTTTCCAAAACCAAACATCGTTGCTTCTGTAACAAAAGCAACCACTGTGCATTCTCAACGGCTCTCCCGATGTCCTACATACATACATAGTTTCAGCCAAAACAAAAATGAATAATAAATAAAAACAGCAAAACAAACAAGTGCAAATGCCTTTCCAAAGAGTGCAGCATTGCTTTAAGAATGTATAGGCTATATATCTCTACAGGAGTTTCCCTCAACATATGCAATAGTCTTTTTTGGGCATGTGCACCAATTTATGCAATATGTTCTCTATAAACAATGAAGGAAAAATAAATGTGCAAACTGCACTTGTAAAATGATTTTGCATAAAGAATACCATTCCTCAATGTAACAACCCTTTGCAAAAAGTGCGGCATTGTTTGAAAGATAAGTAGCATTTAAAAATGTGCATTTTAAACATGCACCAATTTATGCAATATGTTCTCTATAAATAATAGTTGTAAACAAACATGCAAAGATCGCTTATAAAATGACTTTGCATAAAGAACACCATTCCTCCATGTATGCCACACCCTTTTGCAAACATTGCTGCATTCTTTCAAAGATGTGTAGCATTACTTCCCAATTTCAAGGGGAACCCTCCTATGTATGTACTGAATGATTCAGAAATCATTGCATACCTGTAGGAAAATGTAACATGCTGTTTTACCTTTGAAAGTGCAGATTGAATCTATTCTTGAATTACTACAGCATGGTTTTGGAAAGAGTGCCATCTTACCGACACATTCATTGAAACATGTGTTTTACCTTTGAAAGTGCAGATTCTTGTTTGCAAAGTGTGCAGCATTATTGTAAGGAAGTATAGCAAGAGCCTACTGTAGATTCCATCGATGATGCAAAAGCCTGTTTAAAAATATGTGTTTTTTGTTGTAAAGAAAGGATTGCACCACCTTCTGCAAGTAATGCCTTTCCAAAGAGTGCAGCATATCTTATCTTTGAAAACAAAGTAGAATATGGCTTCAAACAATGCAAAACACAGTGTAATTATAAATCAGAAATCTTAATGCAAACTTATTCAAATATAATTATGGCAATGTAAACAAGTGCTACATGCCTATGCAAAGATTGCAGTAGCACAATTACCTACAATATCTCTTCCAAACTAGTGCAGCATTTGCTCGAAAAAATTGTTATATTACTCCAAACTGTGCAAAATCTGTGTCAATCAAGGAAAGCCTTCCTTTGAAGATGCACACACTGTTTGTGCATCTGTATATAAATAGTTTCTTGGCAAATCTGTGTAGCATCCCTCCAAGACAGTGTAGCATGAGTCTACAGCAGATTCCATCGATGATGCAATAATGCTTGAGAAGATGGTCGTATTACTTCAGCAAAGTGTGCTACCAATTTATGCAACATGTTTTTCAAAAAGCATAGCATAAAACTAAGGTTATTATCTAGGACATAGCATAAAACTAAGGTTATTATTTGGGACCCCCCCCTTTCCAAAGAGTATAGAAATATTGTTTTTTTTGTTTTTTGTGGTTTTTCCAAGGTGTTTCCCTCTTTTCAGAGAGTCTTGGCTGGGCCCCCCCGCCCTTCCAAAGAGTCTAGAAATATTGGTGTTTTTGTTTTTCTTGTTTTTTGTTTTGTAAGCTGTCAAAGTGCCTTTGGGAGTGCAGTAAAACATCAGTAAAACATCTCAAAATATCATCTTAAATCATGGGAAAACTGCACTCCCAGGGGCTGCCGTTCTGCAAATAATCCTCTCCCCTTCAATATAAAACACCCTCTAGAAACCATGGTTTAGTAGGGGATTTCCACATAATTGGGACCATACAATCGGGGATGGGATTACACAGGGTCAAGTTGTTGAGGGATGTGATGTAAAAGTTCATCATGACTCAATAACATCATCATACAGTAACCTAATGAAATGGATTTGAACGATTTGCCATAGTCTACCCAAGATGCAAGCAGTGGTGAAAATAGGTAAACTTGATGATCTTGATGGCACCCGGCCCTTTGTTTGAAGGCCTCGCCTCCAAGATAGAGATGCCCCAGGGGCTACGCACAAAGATGCTGCTATCAACTGCGGCCCCGCTGGTTTCACTCAAAGACCCGAAACATGGAAACCAAACAACAGAAACTCGGCAAGTTGGAGGTGAGTCTCCTTATTTCGGGGAACTTTCTGCTGTGTGATGTCCATGCTTTCTGAAGCGCCTGAAGGTCATCCTGTCGCTAAAGATTAAAAAACAAAAAAAACATGTATACAGTGAACGAATGTGTGAACACAGTGATTTATATTTGCATAAATTAACATACACACATATATATATATAGGATGGATGGATGGATGGATGGATGGAGGGATGGATAGATATGTAAGCATGCAAGTATGATACATATATGTATATCTCAACCAACGCATGGATCCTTTTTCAGGACACGCCTCGTGGTTGCTACTGAAGAGGCTTTGTACATACTAAGGTACACAAAACCTCTCGAAATCACTAGAACCTAATTAAACACCTAGATTTACAAGGGCCATGGCCCACATGCATCTCAACCCTTAGTTGGTAAGAAAAGAAGATAATCCTAAGGGAAAACAAAAGCCTCCAACCCACGCCCAAAGTCAAACGCACCCGCAGGTGGTGAAGGGGCGGCTGGTGGGTGAGCCAAAACTAACCCCATATTCGATATAGAATCGTTAATGTCTGCACTACACTACACAGGTTACGTTACGCTGGACAACACTAGGATAAATATCTCAACCAACGCATGGATCCTTTTTCAGGACACGCCTCGTGGTTGCTACTGAAGAGGCTTTGTACATACTAAGGTACACAAAACCTCTCGAAATCACTAGAACCTAATTAAACACCTAGATTTACAAGGGCCATGGCCCACATGCATCTCAACCCTTAGTTGGTAAGAAAAGAAGATAATCCTAAGGGAAAACAAAAGCCTCCAACCCATTAAACAGGGAAACTACTTTGCCAAAGCAACTCCTCGATCAGGGTCCAAACGACGTTAAACACCTCGATAAGGGTCCAAACATGAAAAATTCCCCTCGATTAGGGTCCAAACGAGAAAGCAAAATTCCCCTCGATAAGGGTCCACCCATTCAGTACTCCAGTTTCCCATTTTTCTGGCGCAGCCGCCAATCACGTCCCTTAAGTCTGTACTTAAGGACACGCTTAGCTTGCGTACGTGACCAATGCACGTGTGCCAGCTGACAGGTACCGCTGTCAAGATACTGGCGGGCAGTCTTGGGGCACGCCCACCGTCCCTGTTGGACAGTGAGGTCCAGATTTCGAAATGTTTGAAAATGATAAGTGGCACCTCCCCGGCGCAAAGCATAAGGGACATAGGTTCGGCTATGAAAGCCAAGTCCCATCACCAGCTGATCAAAGGCGTTGCGGAATGCCTGATTAGACTTCGCCCAGAGGAGGCGCTTGTGATGCTTGCCACGCAAGCGAAGAATCATTCTCACCATTTGGTGGTCCGAAACCTGGATAACTTGCGGGTTACCCGACGATGTCTTGGAAGTGGGGATAACCATGCTCACGGAGTGATGGTCTCGGTGGATTACGAGATGCTGGAACGTCAGAGCTAGCATTTCTGCTGTGCGCAGCATCCCAATGAAACCGAGACCAATGAGCAACCCCAGTTCTTCCTGATGGTGACATACGGCGTAGCCCATCAACGCCTCAGTTAACTCCCAGGAGGCCGGTATGGCCCTCGTGGGGTGATAAGTCTTGGTCCAATTCTTATAGAATTGTGAAGACTCGGGCAACTTGAATTTGAGATAAGGGTGAAATCGCTTGAGGGCTGACAGCAAATGCCCTGCATAGCTCAAAGGTTCGCCTTCCTGGAAGCAGTGGTCCAAGTAGGCACTGACACATTCATCCAATTGAGAGGAGCGAAAAAGTTTGACCGAAGATTTGTTGGCATAGGATAGGAAGCCTTTCAGTGCTCTCTGATAAGCTCTCAGCGTGGAAGCATGCAGCCCTGCGTAGCGCAGACTCTTTTTACCTTTCAAATCTCCTCGACGCCCCATCGGAGAAATTCCATCTTGAGATGGTCCACAGGGGGAACAGATAAGAGTCTGTCGCCAGGAGAGCTGCTGCTGATCGCCGGAGCAGCCGATTCAATCGGCGTGAAGGGGAACGTCCCTTCGCGAGAGCACCTCGCGTGACCATGGAATCCACGATAAGCATCCAGCGCCGGCGGAAATGGGCACTGCTACGTCCTCGATGCTTGATGAGGGCTACCACAGTGGCGAGCTCCAATTCGTTAATGTGAGCCTCGCGATCCCATGCAAACGCCATCAACGTTTTCCATCTCCAGCACAAGGCCGGGTAAGGGATTTCATGCCGGGTAGCATCCTCATCTTCCACAGTCACATACGCGCGGATGTCAGTGCCGCGGTAAGAGGCCATTGTCAACAGCTTGCGGAGGTGCAGTTCCTCTTCCCCCTGTTTCAAGCTGCTTTCCCACCGGGCCAACTCTTCGGCAGCCGCAAGATTAACCAGCGGTTCTCCAAGCCTTTCAGTACTCTGCTTCAGCTCCTCAGCATACCACCGAACTCGGTGCTTGTGAAACACTCGGCCAAAATGGCCATCTTCCATCAGCTGTTCTTTGAGACCCTTTGCATATGCCCTGCACAAGGCCCAAGGGTATTGCTCTTCCTCTGCCGTGTCATACACCAGGTATCCATCCTCGTCTCTGGTCACCTTGTACGGCTTCAAACCCTCATGCCCTGGGCAGGACCGATTGATGTGCCGATGGACCCCTGGGATATTGTTTCGGAACTCAAACCATTTCTCTCTTGGGCCTCCGAAGCAACAGTGGGAGCCCGTGGACTGCAGAAAACCTGCTTCGAGCAACTTCTTTGCGAGCGTAAATTCCCACAGCCAACTCCCGTGAGGATGCTCAAGACTTTCATAGAGGGTTGAGCGTGGTGCGTCCTCCAAGGCCTTTAGGCTTTTCAAGGCCATCTGGTTTGAGTGTCTGAGACGCACCTTCATGCCAACCGGCACATGGTTGAATCCCATCAGATGCCGATGATCTCTCACCGGTTGTGGTCCTGGGATCACCGTCCCATCCTCCAGTCTAATGGGTCTCCCTCTGGCCTTGCTGAAAAGTTTGCAGCAAGGGGCCCAATGCTCCGCGGCCAGCAGCGGGTCCGTCATCAATTCCTCCAGGCGGTCTTTCCCTTCCTGGGTAAAGAAATCATGGCCCCAATGCCAGTCATAGGGCTCCTGGACATCGATCGTTCCCGCCATGGCCACTGCTTCTGTGAGGCGAGCTTGCTTGCCCGCAAACCTCTCGCCAAAGCGAGGTAATTCCAGGTGCCGCCTCTTGCAAACCCTGGCGGGAGGGCACCGCCCGTTGCGGTGGTCCATGAGGCACTGAAGTGAACACAGCGCAACCTGGCATAGTGCTGGGCATGCAAATTCAAACCCGGGATCAAAGGGTCCCTGGCACACCCAACATTCCTTTCCTTCGTGTCTTTCGGTCCAGGGTTCCTCCATGAATTGGCTGGACACTGCAACTCCTCCTCCGGAGGGTGAAGCATCTGAACAGTAGATGAACTTCTCCAGTTCGCTCTTCAGGGACGTTCCCATCAGCGCAGTGAATGCCATCGTCATGATGACCTCGTCCATGGCGCCTGGAGTAGGACATAGCGCCTTCTTGGCCTGGAGCACATCACCCAGAAAATGAAAACCATCCTGTAACACGGAGAGGAGCACTCAGAAAATGAAAACCATCCTGTAACACGGAGAGGAGCACTCTTCGAAAACACATTCCAAAAACAGCCTTCCCAAAGAAGTGACGAACATCAAACTCTCTCCATTCTGGCAACCCGAGCAGGCAGCTCCCCAGGCCAACCAAATTGATCTGCTTGTCGCCCGCGAGCTTGTACCAGCCCTCTTTTCCTTGCAATTCTCCTCCTTGGAGGGTCCCTTTCGTTGCTGCTACCAGACGTTTGCCCTCATTAAGAGGTAGCCCTTTTTCTTGGCAAACCTTCAGGAATCTCTTGTGCCGCGGTGATGCGACTCCTTGGAGGACCTCGGCGCACTGCCGGTCAAGACGCCTCAACTCGTCATAGGAGTCCAGATAGATAACCGACAGGTCATCTGTTTCTGGGAGGCGCTTCAACTTCGAAATCTCAGATTCCTCAGGTATCTCTGATTCCGAGAACACCAAGGTCCGAACCACTGCCTGGATCACTGACACAGCATTGATCCAACCCATTGGCACAACGGCCATGGCAGGGTAAACCTGCTTGCCAGGTACTCCGCCAAAGAGTTTGGCGTCAACTGTCTTTCCGAAACAGGTGTACCCAAACCACCTCTCCGGCAGCTTCCACAAGTTGAAGCAGGAGACAAAATCTTCTGAGTCCACCACCCAAACATCATCTTCGTCCTGGTTCAAGAGCGTCAGCTGCCCCAGGTAAGGCAGGTGCTTGTCCCCGCCTTCGAGGTGCTTCTGGTAGGAGTTGATGGGAATGAAGTTTGAGATGAACCGCTGCATTGAGCGCATCTCACCCCCAATCTTTTTCAACTTCTTGACTCCGGCGGCCCCATTGAGCACCATGATCCCGTTGTGGTCGCGGAATACATCCTGCTCCTCAACCGGAACCATAAGACCCCTTGCTGCCGCTGCCTTGACTATGACATTCCACTCCTCCTGCGTAGCCCTGACTAGGCTCTTTGGGGGTCTGCGTGGCCAGTCCTCCTTTGGAAGCAGGCAGCTTTCAGGGTTCTCTATTCTCTCCCTCAGATCATCTGGGAGGTAAGATGTGACATGCTGAACGGCGGCTTCTCCAATTGCCGGCCATACTGGGATCACTTGTTCAGCCTTGAGTTCTTCCAATGACATGATGGGCTCACCCCCATAGTCAAATTTGGCCTCAACCAGCTGGGACCGCCCAGTCAACAGGTCAGGGCATCTCTTGTCCACACTGCCCAGATCTCTGACTCTTTCGGCCAGGTGACTCACCGCCTGCCGCTGAGCTTTGGTAAGGCGGTCCCTCTCAGGCCGATAGCGCTCACTATCGCGCCCTCCGAGCCACATGTAGTTCAGCCCTAGCACTACCAACATGATGGCCTCGACCTCATCAACCGGAAGATCAGTCAGGTACTCTTGCACTGCTGTGAGGTCCATGGGAAGGAGATCATCTCCACGGGTCTTAGGGCAATCTGCCCTGGGAGGCATGTCCTTCTGCTTAAAGGTTTTTGCAAGTTTTCCCAAGGGACTCTCCAGCATGTGCAGTCTCTGAAATAAAACTGACAGTACTTCCAAGGCCGGTCTCTCCATTTCCATAAATTTCCCCCAAGTGCCACGCCATGTTCTGCGTGCCTCCTCAACATCAATCACGGAATTCTCCGGTCCTGCACTCACTTCGCAGTGGTGTCCACTTTGTCCTTTCCTTTTCCGACTGAGGCTCCTTTCTCGCGATCTCCTTTGCCTCCTCTTCCCTTGAGGCCCTTCTGATCGCCCTTCCCTTGCCGGGGATTGTTCCGTTCCAACCCTTTCAGCTTCTGCTCCAGCAGGAACTCCTTGCTCAAGTAATACTGCTCTGCTCGATCGAGGAGACCCTGTTGCTCCCCCCCGATGAGCTCCAAGAATTGAGCTGCTCCCCAAAGGCCTTCGCTGCAGGCTCTTTCTAGGGCTTTTACCCGTTGGGCTACGATATCTGCCGCTTGAGGCATCTTTTCTTGTGCCATCAAGTCCAACACCGTGCACAACGTGCGCAGTTCGCGCCCCGCTCTCACGTTCACCTTCTGCCCCAGAGTTGGCAGCATCATTGTCTGCAAGTAATGCAGAGCAGCTGCGGGCGTACTCTTCTTTCCTAGAGTGGCCCCCACCGAGGACAACGACGACTCTCGTTGCATCCGAAGAAGCAACCTGGCGGCCAGTCGACCCGGGTACCTCTGGCTGTACTCGGTCAGCTTCAACTGGTTCGTCGCCGCTCCCTGGGTGGAGGCCTCTCGAAAAACTGACCCTTCATCCGACGAGTCTTCGTGCCTTCTGTCATCAAAGCGCTCCTTTTCAGCAGCACCAAAAGGTCCCCTGTCACCCTTGCGTCCAGGTGAGCTGGAGTCCTCGCTGCTGGACTTGCCACCTCCAAACAGTCTTCCCCTTTTTGGGGAGTCAGCTGAACTTGAACGCCGCCTCTTGCGACTGCGACTCCTCTTCCGACTGCGATCAGCCTTCCTCTTCCCTCTGGCTGAGCCAGGTCCAGAGTCATCACGCCTCTTCTTTTTCTTGGCCTTCTTTTTCTCGTCCCCACGTTCAGGAGACCCCTCACTGCGTCTCTTTTTATCCTTCTTCTTCTTCTTTTTGTCGCCTGATGCAGGCCTCTTGCGCTTGTCTCCCTTCTTCTGAGAGTTCTCCTCAGCTGCTGCTAGCTCCTTCTTCAATCTACTGATCTGTTTGCGCATGTCCTCACGACCTTCATCCTCTGAGGAGTCTGAACCATCAGATGAGGCTTTCTCCTCCTGGCCAACCCAGGGTAAACCATGTCCCTCACCTGGCGTTACTGGCTTGGTGAGACCTTTCAGGTGGGGTTCCATGATGGCAAAGCATGGCCTGGTGAAAAGCCAGGTAGGCGACTTGCTCTGATTGACCTCATCAGTCAGAAGACGAAAGGTCTCCACATGGATCAACTTCTGCCTCCCTAACTTCTCTTGGCACTCGTGGGAATTGCCGTCGCAGAAGTGGTAGGTCGCCTTCTTTCTCAGGGAATGCCCTGGTCCTTCAGTAGCCCACCAACTATAGTGGGAGTCAGAGGCGCACAGATACTGACAGTCCACGAAGTGTCCTGCCGGACCTGTGGCCTTCTTCTCCAGCACCTTCACCACTATCGTGCCTTGGGTATGACCTGCGTCATCCCTGACAGCACATTCCAAGAGCTGTCCTTCCTTGAAGCCAAATTTAAACCAGGCTTCACGGTCGTTTTCTCCCCCCAGCCACCGCATCGTGACCGAGGGGGTAATGGCTGGAGCGTGGTTGCTCCCTGAGCCAAAACTAACCGCATATTCGATATAGAATCGTTAATGTCTGCACTACACTACACAGGTTACGTTACGCTGGACAACACTAGGATAAATATATATATATATACAAATTCATATCCCGAAACACAGGGATACAAATGTACATAATACAATATTTATACGTATATTATGTATAATTAAGTACACCTAATAATTATATATATATATATATTATCGTATATATATATTATATATTATAAATATATTCATGGATATCGGCTGGGTATGAGAGAATGTCACTTGTGGTGAGACGGGCCTCTGGTTGTGATAACTGCCTGCTTGGTCCGCGCAGCGATAGCACCGCGACACAACTTCGCCAAGCTGTCGCCATGGGTGTGGGTCAGCCCTATGCAAAGACATGAGACATCATGAGACTAAAAAGGGACCCAAGCATGGAAAGATATGGAAAGAATGTTTTCTTAATTATTTAATTCTTTCTCCAAAAGAAGTCCCAACACTCTCGAAACATATCTGCTGATCCACCTATTTGCCTCATCAACATACAGGAATGTCTCCCATGGCTTTTGGCCAAAGGGACTTGTTGGGTAGATCAGCAAATTCGCTAGCAATGTGGCTTTTGGCCAATGGTAAACCATCCCTTGGCAGATATCAGAAATGTGTTTTTTCAAGACATGCAAAATGCATCCCAATTGGAGGTTTTTGACTTGGGTATTGTAATGATTGTAATGGTCACATTCCGGGTGAAGCAAGCAAACGGGAGAATTGGGATCAACAAAATGCAGAAAAAGAATGGATGGGATTAGATGGTAAAACACAGCAAACTCCGAATGGGGTTTCCAAGGTCCGAAATTGTGGCCATAAAACCATGACTTTACATATGTTTTATCTGTGTCCGTGTCTCTGTCTGTGGAACGTATCTGTATACTTTCACAGTGTACATCTAAAACGGTTGTTCAAAACATATTTCTAATGTGCAGTTTTTCATGCCCAATCTGCAAGACATCCAGAAGCACCTGTCCAAAGTGGCAAGTCACGGCCATGCCACAGCCAAAGTGCTTCAAGATGTCTTGCACCGGCGCGTCACAGCGGCGCAGTGGCACAGTTCGGTCACATCATAATTTTAAAGTAAAATCCATCTGAATCCGTTTCAATCACGTGCCCGATTGGGTTAGGGCTCCACGTGTTTCAGACGCAGCTATGTACTGTCCCCGTTCCAATGAGGTAATTCGACCAGTTCAGCTGCCCGCTCACCATCTACAGTCACTTTCAATGGGACTTGCAGTAAACCAATCAATCTGACATAGAACCCAAAAATGCAGTGTCCCAAGACATGGGAATGGGGACACCACCATTGTTTGGTTATCTCTTAGCTTCATTATATAAATCTAGCTTGTTTATGTATGTATATATATATACACATATGTATACATCAAATAATGGTTCCGATCTAAGTGGGAATTCTGCGAAAATATGGCACCCCAAAATCCGGCCGTCTATCACGCTTTGTCCCAGGTGTTCATCCATGTTCGACAAGCCCATGCATATTACTTCAACAAGGTTGAGCGTCCTTGTGAAGCCAAGTTGGGTTACAAATGTCTACACCTAGGTTAATTATGGCTTATAGACTTATAGATGTTTATAGTACATATATCATAATATATCATGATATATTTATTGGAAGATATAATTACTATTATGTATTAATATGTATTAATATGTATTATATGGTATGTTCTACTGTTTGTGGTAAAACTAAACCTTATGAAACATTTCTGGGGGGCCCACTGCATGATCTGACGCCCACACAATTCACTTTCCAAGCTGCAATTCCAGGAGAAAAAATGTTAAAAATAGGAAGCCCCAAAGCCTCAAATGTGGGTCATGTTCAGTCTGCATTCTTCAACCACAGCCGCTATAGCCATCCCATGACATAGTATGGATCACTTTTCCGGCAGGAATAATCAATGGTAATACCCTCTGGTAATTTAACATAGCTATTGAAAATGATGATTTATAGTGGATTTTCCCATTGAAAATGGTGATTTTCCATAGCTATGTTAGTTTACCAGAGGGTAAATCACATTTCTTTAAGAATAGGAAGCAACCCCATCCACACTGCTATGGCTACGTGTCTGCGGGAACTGCGGTGAACTGGGCACATCAAGCCACTCACCAAAGCACACTCTCCTGGGTCCTGGCCAGGAAAATCTTGCTGAAGTCCTGTTGAAGCTTTGTTGATCCGAACTTAAATGGATTTTTTTTGGGATAGTGGTACTGAATAATCATCTTATACTTTCATCCCATGATGAAGATCATCAATTTTCACATTTTTTTCCAGCCAAAATAGGTGCATTCACCTATGTTCAGACACACCCACACAAGGGACCGATCATCGTGGCAACTTCATATGGCTCCGAAGCCTCATCCTGCCGAAAACGTCTGGTTTTATGGGCTGTCTGTACCGTGGTGCACACCAAATTTTATGACAATTTCATGGAGAAAATATGAGAAAATCAGAAAATCATCCACTCAAATTGATTTTTCTCAAAAAAAAAACCTCTCCAGATATAGCCACTGACTCGCGAAAACCGTCCCACCTTTTCCGATCTGAGTCAGCTGACTCCCGAGTACATCTCGGAGGCAAGCTGCAAGGTCCTCCCTGCAACTGATGGGATCCAGTCGCAGGGCATTTCCTGATCCGACTGGCCACATGGAAAAATGACATGGAAAACTCCATGGAAAACTCTATGGAAAACTCTGTAGACTCGATAGGTCGCCCATTTACATCCACACTGATCATGGATATTCATGGATATTCATGGATCTTTTTAATGATTGAACTTGAAATCATCGAATTTGAGCACAAACAAAGGAGAGCCAGAGCATTTTTGCCACATGTGGCTACAAAGGAGAAGATCCATTGACCATCATCCAAGGTTATCAAGGTTTATAGATGGAGAGGCGTTGGTTTTCACAGAGGCATCGTCAAAGAATTGGTCATCTGGCTCTGTCAATGCGGGACACCCTCCAAATGGCCATCGTATAGGAAAAAAATATGTTTAACCATCTTAACTACCCTTATGAACAAACAAAGCCAATATATCCCAATATAATGTATATATATATATAGTACCCTGGGCCAACTCAGAGACGCTGCTTCTCTGAAGAAAAACAGTTGACCAAGTCGTAACGCATCAAACCGTATCAAACCGTATCAAACCGTATCAAACCGTATCAAATCATCAAATTGTCATCGTCGTCATCGTCACCATCACCTATGGATAGTTCTGGTAAGTATTCGATCTTACCAGTCGCATGGCCAGTCGCCGCACGACTAACACCACCGAGCGTCTGCTTCTTCAATGCGGAACTCGTGAACGCCTCCCCGTCCCAAACTAATCTCTTGGAGGTCCCATAGTTTGGGTCCTCAAAATCAATGGAGATTGTCTAAATTGCCATTTTAGTATGGGGAATGTTCAGAGTTGGAAGCTTCGAGTTTCTGAATCTGTAAATGTGGACTGTCAAACTCCAGTTTGTTTAGGTGAACTGTCGACTATCTGAGATATCTGTCTTCCCCAGGCGCCTGCCAAGATACAGGTCCCATTCTTTAACTCCTGCGGAAGAAAAATTCCAATTTGGGATAGTATTGGGGATATATAATATATATATATTATATTATATATATATATATATCTTATTGGGGATATACAGTAATAGGATTGGTAGCCCAATATATTCAAAATATTATGATCTTTTGGGGATTTTTTATAGGATTCTGAAGCATTTTGGAATGGCACAGTCGGACATCCCGACATCCCGACATCCCGACATCGACTCAGATGACCAAGGGCCCTGTGAAAAGCCGGCAGCTAGTAACCATGAAGGCTGCTACCCTCTGGTAATTTGCTATTGAAAATGGCCATTTATAGTGGATTTTCCCATTAAAAATGGTGATTTTCCATATACCAGAGGCTAACCCCAACAATAAACACTTCCCAATGCTATCCCCAATCCGCAACGGATTTGCCACGCCGGGCCGTGTTTCCAAAAAAAACTCCTGTGGATCGGAAGGCTCTAAGACCTGATCAGGGCCATTGGGTTGGGATGCTCCGCTGTCTCGTTCCATTCTATGTGAACCGCGGACAAGCAAAACCCCGTGTCATTTTCACAATCCCATCAGGAATCTTAATTGATATATTATATAACAAAATATCTTCTGTGAAGTGTCAAATGTTGGATAATACTGGACAATGTAAATGATAAATGATATAATATGACAATTTTTAGCTGGGCATGCTGCTTCCATGTATGACCAAAGAACACAGGGGTACCAATCCCGGGGGGTCCCTCTCGAGATTTGAAAGACATAAATTGCGGGGCCTAACATCCTGCAGTGTTCATCTGGGCATTCCGGATGAACGCCGCAATTGGGTTAATTATTTGGGGTTGAACCTACTTTCGGCCTGTTGTGGGTTATTTGGTGGCAATGCACGCTCTATGCTGAGCCGAGTTGGGTTGAGCCTTTTTAGCGGCCACGCTTGGGTCTATGTTGAGGCCATGTTGATTTGTTTCAATCCAAATTTTTGGCCAGCATTATTTTTCAATCGGCTGCAACACTTCTGCAACCAACATCATTCCTGCAAAGCCTACGGCTGCTCATAGTGATTTTCTGATGCCCGTTCATCCAGGTTTCGCATTGAAAGTTTCAGTTTCCTCAACCATCCTGCAGTGTTTTTTGTGCTTACCCGCCCAGAGCCTCTATAAAATCACTGCTGTTGTCCCTGCCTTTCTCGAAGCTGCGTGTCCTATAATTTGAAGCTGCTAGCTCTGGTTTCTCTATAAAGTCATTCATGTTTTCATATCTATGTTTTCTATAAAATTGGGGTTCCTAAAATTGGGGATCCTAACCCCAAAATTCAAACTAGATAAAACGTTTTATAGCGATGGAGGACCCTCGTGATTCTATAGGGAGGTTAGGTAACCGGGTAACCCCTTCAAAGAACTTGGGTCAGTTCAGCCTCAAAACCAGGGGACGACTCTCAGGGAGCATCTCCGTCCGGATCTGCCTTTCATGTTTGTTCATGTTTTTGTTTCCTCTTTCGGATCACTGGGATCCCAACACAGGAAAGTCGTTTCCAGGTGCCATTGGTGGAATTGTTGTCCATGATTTTTGCACCTCGGCTTCGATCTGCCATGGCATGCCATTGGGCCATGGTTTTTTCGACCATCCAGTGGGACCAGAAACGGAGCCCAGGCCCATTCAGCAGACCAAGTACAACCATGTACAACCATGTACAACCAACAAAACTGGGCTCTAGGCAGGGCTAGGCTACCTATATGAGCTGCAAATAGCTGCAAATTGTTAACCTTGAACCCAATCATGGACTCAAGCCGGGGAATTATGGGAATTGGTATTAAACCATATTAAACCATATTAAATAAATAAGTCAATGAGCATGGTGTAGAGTATGACTCATATATGACCCTAATTTCCATGTTTGCAACTGTTCATTTTTTGTTTTTTTTTTAATGAAAACCAAGGCCGAAGGCCGAGGGATTGCACATGCACCGCCCACATGGTGCTACCATTGCCGGAAACACCTCTTGACATTGGCACGAACAGCCGCGGTTAATCGTACATACTTCAGCACCTGTTTTTTGTCAAAACATTGGATACCCTCCGGTAAACTAACGTAACTATGGAAAATCACCATTTTTCATGGGAAAATTCACTATAAATGGTGATTTTCAATAGCTATGTTAAATTACCAGAGGGTAACAGGGATTAAATAAACCAAAGAAACATGGTGGATATTGAAAAAATATTGACGATTTTATGGTAATTTCCAAGGGATTGAACCCAACAAAAATGATATATTGATGGGAAATATCATCCAGTAAACTCACATAGGCTATGGAAAATGGCTCTATAGTAATGGTTTATATGAAGAAATTTGTTAAAATTGATGCCACAACTTTTTTGATGCTGAGCCCCCCCCCCAGACCTGCCCGCCCAAAAGCCCCCCATGTCCCCTTGGACATGTATGATGACACAGGCATGGCACGTCTTTCATGCAAATTCCATGACATGTCATACATGGACATGATGCCACGGTCATGGCAAGACATCCCGTGTTCAGACATGACATGTCATACATGGACATGCCATGGTCATGGCACATCATGCCATGTTCCCATCTGTGACCATGACATGACAAGCTCCACATGAAGCAGGTCATGCTCCCAACTCATTTTCAACCATTCATTTCTTGAAGATTGGTTTCAAAACTCCTTTCGGTTTCGAAGTACTGGCCGCCTCTCTATCCTTGCGGTGAAAATGTGAAACGGTGGAATCTACAATGGCATTGAACATTGCCACATTTTTGGGTTCTTCTCCCTTCAACAACTCTTTTTTGACAGCTTCCCTCACATCTTGGAGCGATAAAGCTTTGGGGTCCGATTCCTCCATCAAGTTTTTTACAAATTTCTTGACTTCTTTCTTGAAGTCTCGCTGATCAGGGGACTCATCTTTCTTCTTTGGCATTCCTGCGTGGGGTCGGACAGTGGGCTAGTGTTAATGTTGCATGAATTTGGGACACCCATGACAGGCATGCAAGTCCATGGTGGTAAACGAAACCATGACTCAAACATGACACACATGGGAAACATGGCCAACAAACATGAATACCCACGGTCCCTAACATGGCAAGCATGGTCAAACTCCATGGATGACAAACATGAAACTCCATGTGTGGCAAGCATGGGCTGGCCAATTGGGCTGGCCAATTGGGCTGGCCAATTTTTTCCAATTGGCCAGCATCATCCCGTCGTCCGCATGAGCCTGTGAGCACGGTACAAGGCTCCCCGCTGTGTGCTGGACATTTTCAATCCAGTCAGGTCTATATCCAGCTCTCCCTGGACTTTATCCAGGATGGAGAATGGAATTTGGTCCCCCGAGTCCAAGGTGAACCCCCAAATCCTGATTCGTGCAGGACTCACCACCGATGGCGGCAAGGGCTCGAGTTCGCCAACAGGAATGTCAGTTGTGGGCTGCCATCCACCAAACAAATCCAGGATCGCCTTCTTTCTACCAGCTTTGAGGTTGGCTTCTTTTGATTTTCCCGGGTGCCACCACTGAACTATTCCCGAGTCACCATCGACATCCACCACCTGGCCCATGACAAAGGGGAGCGCCTTCGAGTCATTCAAGGTGATGACGAAATCACCAACACAACACGAAGCATCCATGGCTGGGTCAGAATCTCCCACGGTGCCAAGCTGCACCAAACTCTCCAGAGGCATCCCAGGCATGTCCGCTCCTTCAAAGGGATGGGAAAGCAAGATGACCAACAAACATGAAACCCTTCTATACCGATACACATGTACTTGGAACAAACACGGCGGCAAACAAAACTATACTGCATGGCATGCATTGGCAGTGGCATGACAAACATGCAACATGTGGCATAAAACATTAATACCAGAAGTTTCTGGAACAGACATAGCAATCAATGGCATGCACTGGCCAACCCATACCCCATCATAATCACCCCATACCCAGTTTGTGAAACAGACATGGCAGACATGGCAACTCCATGTGTGGCACACAAGGTCCTGGACAGTTGAGAAGGAGCATGTCATCAGGGACAATCGCGGAAGACTCCAAGCGACATCCACGTGGTGCTCCGCCATGCATGATGTCACCCAACATCCTGTCAACTGGCATTGTGAAGTCAGTGTCAAACTGGGTCACCTGCTTCAGCCAAGCCATGCCAGCTCGCACATGATCATCCAAAAGGTTCATCGAGCCCAGCTGGATTTCAAGTTTAGACAAAAAGTCACTGAACTTTGCCTTCGCTTCATCCGTGAACTTGTGCTTCACATGGGGCGGCCTGGCTTGTGCCACCGTCGCAATGTTCTCCGGCGCCACCACCAGTCGGGGACGGCTCCACAGTTCATCACTGATATATTGCTTCCAGCGCACAAAGACCCCGCCCGTGGTGCGGAAAATTTCCAGATCGTGAACATTTCTCAGGTGGTGAATGTCCAATCCCAGCAAAGTTTTCAAGGCTTCAAAGTCCAGGGAGGCGTGCAGGTGGTCCCACTCCATTTTGTAGGACTTAAGGGTGGACACAATGATTTGTTTCATGTCATCTTCGCTGATGTAACTCTTTCCCATCAGCGACGCCTTGATGCGACTGAAGACCCTGTCACAGTGGCTGTGTGTGTGCCCAACAAGCTTGTACACGGTGCGGATCCTCCAAAACCGTGTCTGGTGTAGGGCACACAACAGCCATACACAGGCAGAGTAGACAATGCTGTTTTTAGTTTCCTGCAGCCGTGGTTGAAGGAAGAGGCATAATAGTGTCAACCAAAAGCGGTGGGAGTCAAAACAAGACAGAACCATTGTTCCAAGCAAGCTGGGAGAAAACTTTAGATCCCCACCTAGTCCTTGGGGGTGTTATCGGCACTGATTGTCAAAGCTTCCGGCACCACGCCGGTGTCCATGACTTTCCGGTGGAAAGCCTGGAACAAGAGACTTCCCTGCATGTTGGCCCCGTGCTTGGAATCTCCCTCATACAGTGAGGTGAGGCCAACTGTGTCGTCCGGAGTTCCTGACCAAATGGTCGCGACCAGCCCGATGACGAGCACGAACCCGGTCTTCATCAGCGGGGTTGAACGCCTGGGATGGCCAATGCACATGTTCCATGGCAACATGCACTTGCTCCATGACAACATGCTCCATGACAACATGCATGCACATGTCCCATGACAACATGCACTTGCTCCATGACAACATGCATGCACATGTCCCATGACAACATGCACTTGCTCCATGACAACATGCTCCATGACAACATGCATGCACATGTCCCATGACAACATGCACTTGCTCCATGACAACATGTTCCATGGCAACATGCATGCACATGTCCCATGACAACATGCACTTGCTCCATGACAACATTCATGCACATGTTCCATGGCAACATGCACATGTCCCATGACTGATGGACACCAAAGCTAAACATGCCATGCTAATGACAATTCCAGATGTAATGAGGCAAGGCCACAGGCTGTGGATGCACGGCAGATTGGTCTTTGTTTGGTCCATCTTGTCCACTTGCAAGTGCCTTGGGTGATTCAATCACCAGAGACAGAAAGAACGTTGACTAGAAAGGCTTGAGTTTTGTTTCTTGGGCCTGAACTTCAATTCGAGCTACCACTCGGCATTGTCTGACCGACGTGCCTGCTCCATGAGACGTTCGTCAGCCAAGCGCTGGCTTGCTTGGAAAGCATAATGCCTCCCAAGACGAAGCTTCAGAGCATCAAGCACTTCAGAATGCTGCCTAGATGTGGATGCAATCATGCCCTGCAGGAACTTGCACACTTGGCAGGCCACAAACATACTGGTGCGTGAGGCAATGACAACATGGAAGCATTCCTGGGGCAGGGAGATCATGAGGGGAACATGAAACATTGGTGCCACAGCATGTGAAGTATCCATGACCAGGTACACAAAAAGACATGGACAGCATGTGGAGCAAGAGGGGGCCAACAAGAACTGAGGTTCACATCGCCATGCTTGGAGAAATGTTTGTTGGGAAGCATACTCCCCATCCAAATGGCTCAGCACTTCCTGAGAGCGCTCCCAACAGTACATGTGGTAGTAGTCAGACTTCCGTCCAAACGGCAACACCATTTGGCCGGTCATGGGATTTGCTTCCGCATACTTCTCCGCGTGGACTTCGAGCCATGACCGAGCATCCAAGTAGCGAGGAGCTTTGGCAGAATTGCGAATGGTGGCCCACATGCCCAACTCTTTCTTTGTCAAAGCAGTGACTGCATTCGAACGAGCAGCATCCCTGGCTTGTTGAATCGTGCCAGCTGGGATCCCAGTCAGGATTTGAAAGGCACGCTGACACACAGTCACTCCCAGGAAGGTGAAACCATTGTTCTCCTGCACATGTTTGCAAAAAACCCTTCCACTGGTCAAGTGCTACAAGGGAACAGCGCCATTAAGAGGCCAGTTTTCAGGATTCGATTCAAGAGTTCAAAAGAAAAATGATGTTCCTCCAAAATTGAGAACGAAGCTCTGGTGAGTCTTCCTTATATAATGATATCAAACACTGAAAGCCAGTCGTTTGGCTTTTCATGATATCAAGGTAACCCTGTGATTGGATACCAATGCAAAATCAGAGAGCAGATGAGATCAGACAAGTCTCTCGCATCAGTCTGTACAGGAATTCCAGGCGTTGTGTTCTGGGTAGCGACGCCCAAAGCACTCTGAAATTTTTCACGAGTGCCGGACATGATCGCATCATGTTCAAGCATTCATGCTTAACTTGGCCAGTGTGACATGGCATCTCCAACTCTTTGGAGATAATGGGGAGGGATATGTACTGACTCGCTTTGATGACAGATCGAGCGTAGCCAGAACGAGTCATGTGAGCGATGGCAGGAAACTTCCTGGAGCTCTTGGTCAGCAGATAGTTACAAGACCGCAGAGCAGCCTCTGCTTTCTGGTAGCGCTTCTCCCGGCTCAACTCCTGGGTTCATGTAGATTACTGGACTCATGCTGTGCATGACATGGTCACACCTACTGTCTCTTATAATGAAAGGCTCCTCATAAGCATGCTGCTCACGTGTCAGCTGGTAGAATGCAAACTGCCGGGCTTTAAACATGGCAGCTCCAGGATCCAAAGGGCCCACGCTTGAGATCTTCTCGAAGTTCTCGATCAAAGTTGCCGTTGGTACTGCCCAAGGGTCCCATTCCTGCAGGCATTGAATTAAAGTTAACTGGTTTGACACAGAGTCTTCATTCCAGATCTCTGCAATGCGGTCAGTGCATGGATACTCTGCGACGTCTTGATCTGGTCCCTCTTGGTCGTCTTCGCAGGAAGGATCCCGCTCCAATCCCCAGAAATGGTAGTCGTTGCTCAAAGCAACCATGATCATCCTCAGGCTATCCAGGAAACATGTAATAATAGTGAGATGGCTGGACTTAGAATCATGACATGCATGCTGTACTAGGCTTGACATGGCTTGACATGGCTTCATGGATAGACATGTCTGACTTCAAAATTTAACAGATCTGGCGTTATTAAAAACCTGACAATCATGGCTTGACATGGTTTCACATGATTCCATGGCTTGACATTCATGACGTCATGCTCACAAAAAAATATGACAGGCATATGATATGACTTGACATGTTGACAGCTAAGCGATTGATGCAGAGCGACTCAGCATCCTCAAGGCCACAACAGGAAGCTCCAACAAAAGCAGGGTCGGGCTGGCCATGGATCAAAACACAAATGTCAATGCCAAAAGCGCAGCCAAGACAATGAAGCATGGCTGTGTCTCCCCAAGTCCCACCCTGTCGCATTCTCTCCAGCCACCTGGCAGGACGAGACAGGGGATACGTATCTAGCCCTAACAGTCCATGTATGTTTACAAACAGTCGATACAGTGGCACCAGCTTTTAAACCCCTCACCTGGCATATGATTCCCCTGACACAGTCCTTGCTAGGTCACCCACTGTGAAGTTGTCCCACAGAGGTTTGTTGGCATTTGCCTCTGCCCAGTCACAAGCTATCTTGCGGATGATTCGGTTCTTGTTCCTTTCCTTCTTGACTAGGGACCATGGCTGTCGTCGAAATGACCTGGGAAAACATAAAACAGACCAGACTAGTTAGGAAGTCAGTAGTCCCGTCAATGTTAGAATTCAATACTCTGACGACTTATTTCATGAGTCTTCCAAGGTCCTGGCTCTATGAATTTGGACGCAGAAATTGCAAAAGCACCAAAAAGACAGTCACCATTGGAAACCGTGTCTTTCACATACATGTCATTCAGGTCCGCAAGTTCCATGAGGTCATGCGGGCAAGAAATTCCTCCACGACCTTGCCCTTGAGGATGGTCTGGACGCTGATACGTCTCAACCCATGTTGGCGTAATCAATGGCCGGTTGGCCATCTTTTGGAAGTGATGTATTTTATCACATGATCTACATGTACTATGAATTTGTGGGTAGGGTTTATCCCATGGAGAAAATAAATGTTGTCAGTGTAGTTCCCCACCATGGTGTATCACATCATATCTTGGGTCCTGTGCCATGTGCTGAAGCATCAGCCGAAGGAAAGCGCCCAATCAGTTTCAAAAACCGTGATCATGGGGCATGACACCATGACACCATGACACATCTCAACCCATGCATGGCACGTCATACATGCCAACACATGTCAAAGCATGCCAGCACATGTTACTGCATGCCAACACCATGACACATCTCAACCCATGCATGGCACGTCATACATGCCAACTCATGTCAAAGCATGCCAGCAAATGTCACTTCATGCCAACACATGTCACCTCATGCCAAATCATGGACATGTCACAACCCATGGATGGCACATCATGAAGCATGAGACAAGAGACAAACATGGCAAAACTACAGCAAGACTATTTTTGCTCACGTCTTGCCATTTCACCAATCTCTTTCCTATTGATGCTAGATCCGTCAACTACTGACAGGAAAGCCACACATTGAGCCAAAACTAAGGTCCTCACTGGACTCTATCATGACTGGGCCACCTTGCCAAAGGCTTCCAGCAAGCCGGTCGGCTTGACAGGAGGAGAAGGCCCACCACCATTGCTACCAGCTGATTTCGGCACTGCAGGTGTGCTCGGTGATGGAGACGGGTTCGGGGTCTGCGGCGTGTTCATCACTGCCTTCGGCTGCGGGCTGTTCTTCGGGATGGGTGCTGGCGCTGGCTTGTTCTGCTTCTCATACTGCACCAGGCTGTCTGGCTTCACCAATTGGGTAATTGGCACCAGGCGCTTCTGCCGAGTCCATCCAATCAGATTCTCCATCATCCATTTGCAGTGTGCTGCAGTGCGGGCAACCCCGATTCCCCTGCCATTGGAGAGGAGCACTCCGAGGAGCTTTGCACCAGAGCCTGGGGTCATGTCGATCAAAGTGACACTGCCCGGGCCGCCGAAGACCGCCAAGAACTCCTGCGTCAAAGTCCAATGGTGTTCATGCGGAAAGGCAACCACGTTCTTGTCATTCATGTTCAAGTCCATTGCATCGTTTGACCCATGGCAGTCTTCGGAGTCGTCCCGGTCCGGGGTCATATCATTCTCCTCACACATGTGTCAACATAATGTTATCACCATGACATACCATGACGATGCATGACCATGCATGACCATGCATGACAAGACAATTAAAGAGTTGCACAGGTCTGTTGGAGCTTTAGCTGGATGTTTTTTAAATATCATGACTTGTTTACCACCAACTTAAGTGCCAACGAAAGTCATAGAGCTTTTCATAGGCCAGTTCGTCCATTTGCTTGAGATCCGAAACAGGGATCAATCTCACTGGCCACTTGGTGAAATAGGTGTCCCCTCCCTCAAGAAACTGCATGGCACCACAGTGCGCGCTGGAGATGGCAGACACTGAGCAAGCAACGAAACGATCCTCAATCTTGCTCCCAAATGCCCTCCTCCCACGCTTGAACCTTTGGAGGGAGTCAGTGGCATTCGGTTCGATGGTGGCCACTGTCAAGGCATGCTTCTTGGCACCCGTCAGTTTGCCAAGCTCATTTTTCACGACGTCCAGGGCCGACTTGGATTTCAGCGTGTCGACCTCATATTAATATTATATGTCACCATTGCCATGCCATAGTGTCATGTGAGGCCAGGCCATGGACATGTGTATCCTCATGTCATGTTCATGACACAATAATCAGCCTGCTTCCCTTACATGCCATTCATGCAGGCCAACCTTGCATGTCATGATCAACAAGGACTTGTCCTGCAACTCCGCGTCACGCTCAGCACGATGAATCTCCTGCCACCAAGACGTTTGAAAATGGCACCATGTCTGTATTTACGTTGGGTTCACAGTACGCGTGCCATGTTTGGAGTGATGTCATGTTCACATGGAATGCCATGCCATGATATGCCACGTGATGTTATGTTCACATGGAATGCCATGCCATGATATGCCACGTGATGTCATGTTCACATGGAATGCCATGCCATGATATGCCACGTAATTTCATGTTCATATGGAATGCCATGCCATGATATACCACGTGATGTCATGTTCACATGGAATGCCATGCCATGATATGCCACGTGATGTCATGTTCACATGGAATGCCATGCCATGATATGCCACGTAATGTCATGTTCACATGGAATGCCATGCCATGATATGCCACGTAATTTCATGTTCACATGGAATGCCATGCCATGATATGCCACGTGATGTCATGTTCACATGGAATGCCATGCCATGATATGCCACGTAATGTCATGTTCAATGTTCACATGGAATGCCATGCCATGATATGCCACGTGATTTCATGTTCACATGGAATGCCATGCCATGATATACCACGTGATGTCATGTTAACATGGAATGCCAGCCATGCCATGATATATGCCTTGCCAACTTCAAATCGTAAAATTGTTGCCATGTCATGGATATGGCATGGCTTTCCAAGTCCCAAGTGAAACCCATCCTGCCTCATAAATGTTCACTGCACGTTCAACCCGGGTCTTGGAGACTCCAGGACCAGTTCCCCCAAATGGGTTCAACCTGCGTGCCTTGATCTGCTGCCATGCCACAGGGCCATCAAGCCTTAATTTGTGGTCTGTGGATGCCTGACGCATGGAATAATGCCATGCATGTCTACCATGATTCATGTCAAACATGTCAAGCATGAGACCCAAAAAATCATGATAAACACATGACGGGGAAAAAAATGGGTCATGTCTGACATGACCGAAAAGCTCTGTAGAGTAGATGCACATCTTTCTCTTGCTCTCCTTTGCCAGGCCCTGCTTTGCGATTTTGCTTGGCAAGTCGTCGGTCAGGTCGTCGATGACAAAGGCGATCCTGGACATGATGTACTCCTTGATTTGCTGGGTTTCGTTTTCCGCAGAGGCCTTGAGGTACTTGTCCAACTCGATCTCATAGTCTGCCTTGTCCTGCACCGTCGATTTGATCACCTCCATGCCGTCAGCATGTGTGATGCGAGCTTCATGGGCATTCTCCTTGGGGGCGGGGAAGTCCAAGGCATACTTCGCGGAGATGTCACTGATGATGCTCTTCATGTTGTCATCCTGGGACCCAAGGTTCAATGATTTCCCTGCAATCGAATCCCCTGACAGCTTGCACAGCGCGATATCATAGGTCCCCCTCATCATTCTCTCCACGAAGGTGACCAAGGGTTTCAGGGACATAAAGCTACTGGCCTGTGTTTGCTGGTCCTGCTCATTCTCCTCTTCATCTTGCTCTTCAACTCTTTGGCCATCCTTTTCCCCGAGACTGTTCAGACCGAAGGTTCGTGTGTACCATGCCAACGTTCCGTGGTCATGCATGTAGCTAGCCATGTTGGGAAACTGGTTACGCAAATGCACCATGTAGTCCCTGCGAACGAGAATGGCCTTCAGAACTTTGGTCACGTCAAACCGAATCGTGCCAGTGCGCACGGGGCCCAACGCTTTTCTGATACCAGAAGCTTTCCTGTAGCACGTCCCAATTTCAACCCATAGAATCCCATAGAAACCCATTTGTCAAAAGCTTAAGTTTTGGGGGAATGCATGCCAAAATTTTCCATCATCAGGGTCTCGATGACAAAGACCATGTCATCGGAGTTGAGGCCCAGTGAGAACAGGGAGCGGAGGTTGGCGATTCCGTCAAGGGGACCATCACGCCCAAAGCGGTGGGACATGGTGTTCAATGCCTCCATGACAGCTGGAAGCTCCTTCAGGTTTCTGCCCATGTTGGTGTAGCGCTGGCAAGTGCTGAGGTTCCTAAAGCACCAGTCAGAATGCAACCTCCCAAAACCATGACAGTTAGTATGTCAACATGAGAGCATGTCAGTATGATGACATGGCATCATGTCAACATGGAGTCATGGCCACATGGCATCATGTCAATGGAGTCATGGCCACGTTAAGGCATGTAACATGGAGTCATGGCCACATGGCATCATGTCAATGGAGTCATGGCCACGTTAAGGCATGTAACATGGAGTCATGGCCACATGGCATCATGTCAATGGAGTCATGGCCACGTTATGTCGACATGGAGTCATGGCCACATGGCATCATGTCAACATGGAATCATAACAACAACTGGTTGCATGGCAACATGGAAACATGGCAACCTGTAACCTGATCAACCATGTCATGGCATGCAATCAGTGACAAATCCATGTCAATCATGTCATGACATGTGAATGGGAAGGCCAGGGTGCCATCCCCGCATGTAGTTCCCTTTGCTCAACAAGGCCTCGATCGCCTTGTCCTCCGACAGGGCCATTTCGGTCATTGCGCCATCCACCATCTTCGCTAGGACAAGGCACTTGTCGGCCGCCCCGAGTCCAATGACTTGCCGGTCCCGTTCTTCCTCTTCGACCAGACCTACTAGTAGGTTAGGTAACTAGGAGCTAAGGTGAGAAACTAGCATGAACCCTGATACCAATAAGTGTTGGAAAACTAATTCAGCCGTGGTGCCGAACTTTGCTAAGTCGAACTGCGAGCCCACGCCGTAGCTGTAGAATTCCAACACGATGTCTGCAAGCTCTCTTTTCAACCAGTGGCAAATGTCACTGTTGTTCCTGAACCAATAGGCTATCAGAAGCGCAGCTGCCAACTCGGAATCGCCGTTGAGCCGCTGCAGGTCTTTGATCGTGCCAGTGTCTGAAGCCCACAGATCCGAATTCACCTTCAAGGTGGGAATGATGTGGCCCAAGTTCCCTGGAACACCGTCCCACTTCATCAAGACAGTCTCGATCCGGCGAGTCTGCCATACGCCCACTGCCCTTTCCTTATCAAGTTATGTCCATGGTAGGGAGCCTGTGATAAACAAAATCATCAAAAGTCAACATGTGGTACCATAAACCCATATGCGGGGCATGTTGCAAGTCATGGGCATGTTGGACATGTCATGGTCAAACTCCCATGTGTCATCAGCATGTTGGACATGTCATGGTCACATTCCTATTTAAACATGACAATTCATGAGCATATTGAACATGTCATTGGCAAACTCCCATGTGACACACTTGCAAGGCATGAGCTGGTTAAACTGTTGGTGAATCTCACAAGTGACATGTTGTGGGACATGCTCGGATTTTTCATTTTCAAGCTGACTTCCAGCAATTTCAAAAAATATTTACTGACAGAATAACAATTTTTGACCAGTGTCACCGAGGGCCAGCATTGCACAAGACCCCCCAGTCTGAACTCGTGTCTTCTTCGAGACCAAGTCCTTGAGTTCATCCACTGGTCGGACTGGGCACTTTGACCCCAAGGGCTCTCCAAGCCTTCCCTCATCTGAAGCTGTCCATGCCTAAAGCAAAACAGGGCCATGTCATGACGTCATGAAATTAGATTTCCGTAACTCATGTTCATGAGCGAACCTATACGTTCTATCACCATGAAGTCACATGCATGTCTCATCTTCAAAGACCACCCCATGACAAACATGACATTCATGCATGGCTCCAAGATAAATATGTCAGGATGCGAGGACTTTCTCCATGTAGGAGTCAAACCCCTCAGTCATGGCTTCCACCAAATGTGCTTTCAAGTCCACATCGGTCTTCGTGGATTTCGCCATCTTTCGTGCTTCTGCCTGTTGCCTTTGGGCTGCAACAACGGACGCATCAGCCATAGCCCTGAGTCAGACGAGGTCAGCAGGTCAGAATCCTGAAATCGAATTGAAATTTTGAGCCTTACAAGCTGCATCAGTGATGCCAGCGTGCAAGCCAAGTGACAAAACGTCACTTGGCTCGTACGCCCGTACCTGGGTACGGGCGTACATGCGGGGGGGGTTGGTATGTGACAGGTATGGGTTTTAGAGGGGCGTCACATAGAAAAATGCCCGCTTGCACACTCGTACCTGGGTACGGGCGTACAAGCCAAGTGACAAAACGTCACTTGGCTTGCACGCCAAAATCAATGAGGTATGTTGCACAGCAAAAAGTTGACCATCGCGTCTCGTACCTGGGTACGGCCGTACAAAGCCTGTGACAAATCCTAAGTTGACCATCGCGTCTCGTACCTGGGTACGGCCGTACAAAGCCTGTGACAAATCCTAAGTTGACCATCGCGTCTCGTACCTGGGTACGGCCGTACAAAGCCTGTGACAAATCCTAAGTTGACCATCGCGTCTCGTACCTGGGTACGGCCGTACAAAGCCTGTGACAAATCCTAAGTTGACCATCGCGTCTCGTACCTGGGTACGGCCGTACAAAGCCTGTGACAAATCCTAAGTTGACCATCGCGTCTCGTACCTGGGTACGGCCGTACAAAGCCTGTGACAAATCCTAAGTTGACCATCGCGTCTCGTACCTGGGTACGGCCGTACAAAGCCTGTGACAAATCCTAAGTTGACCATCGCGTCTCGTACCTGGGTACGGCCGTACAAAGCCTGTGACAAATCCTAAGTTGACCATCGCGTCTCGTACCTGGGTACGGCCGTACAAAGCCTGTGACAAATCCTAAGTTGACCATCGCGTCCCGTACCTGGGTACGGCCGTACAAAGCCTGTGACAAATCCTAAGTTGACCATCGCGTCTCGTACCTGGGTACGGCCGTACAAAGCCTGTGACAAATCCTAAGTTGACCATCGCGTCTAGTTGCTAGATTTAAAATGAAGTGGCTCAAAAACATCGAAAAATGATGAAAAAAACCCTCTCCCCCCAGGGAAGTCTTTTTTTTGTGTTTTTGGGCATTTTGGTTCGCGGAAGCTGTTTGGAATCTTGGCACGTCTAGTATCTATCTAGGCAAGCATGTGCAAAGCCTGTGACAAATCCTTTTGTTTGAGTAATAGTAATGAGCATTACCTCCATCACCCAGGTTTGAGCGTGCAAGCGAATCCAACATTATCTCCGAAAAGAAATTGTTTGGGGCAGGGTTCAACTATGCAAGGCAAATGAGACAAGGACAACGTAAACTTTGAAGTACGACCATGTTTGCATAACATATCAAGTAACATGTTAGCTGAAGAATGTGCCATGTCAACATGACAAGACTTGCAAAACATGGAGAACATGCCATGTCAACATGAAATGACTCGTAAAGCACTTTTAACCATTCGCTCTTTGCCATGAGTCCGTGTTCCTCAAGTAAAGCAACTAGGCCAACGAAAGGTGATTTGTCCCTTCATTGGAAAATTAATTTCCGCATTAATCATGTGCCTAAATACTACATTTTCATTGTTTTTCAGGTTCCACTCTCTTTGGGCTAGAACTCCCAGAAGGCTCAGACGCGGAAGGATTCTCAACAGGCCCTTCACCCGCAGGTTCAATCTCGACCACCAAGATAGGCTCGGGACTTTCCTCACCAACCCAGATCAAGCACTGGGTGTCGGATGTTTCATCCAGTACCCACCTGGGGTCATCACGTACTTCCCACATCTCTTCGGGGTCCACAATCATTCTGCGTCGCTTTGGGGGTGGAACGCTATTCGTCATGACTAACAATGGGAGCCACACCAAAGTAGCTGTTCTTTATTCTTATTCTGAGCCTGAAGTCACAAGTGGCGAAGATAGTTTAGACATGACAACATGTGGAGACATGGCAAATCACGAACATGAGGATGACATGTGATGACATGATGCGATGACATGACATGTCATGACACAAGATTTCATGCTGACATGACATGTCATGACATGGCATGACATGGCATGACACAAGATTTCATGCTGACATGACATGTCATGACATGGCATGACATGGCATGACATGGCATGACATGGCATGAAATGGCATGACATGGCATGACATTGCATGACATGGCATGACATTGCATGACATGGCATGACACAAGATTTCATGCTGACATGACAAGGTGACATGACATGTCATGACATTTCATGATACAATGGGATGACATATCATCATGATGTGGCAACATGTTCAAATGCAAGCATGCCACCATGGGATACAACAGAAACACAACATGACTAGAACACTGCCGGTTTTCCACGCTGGAGTTGGCACGTTCAGTGATCAAAATCAGATGACGCATGTGCATGCTTCTGGTCACAGCAATCGCCCCTTGATGAAGACCGCGCTGGCCACAAGGGTTCCAACCTGAGGCAAGGGTGCTGCAGTGGCTATTCCCAGACTAGATTGGAGTAAGACCCTGGCCTCTGCCAAGTGCATTGAATTTCCAAGAAGTCCAATCACCCCCTTCTCCGTGAGCCCGCCAAACTTGCTGTCACTGGTGTGGCCAAACAGAGCCGCCAGCTGGGCAGCAGTCAACTCCCGCCCCATGGCAAACAGCCAAAGAGAACTGGAGGTGCATAACGTTGGGATGATCCCATCATTGCGCCTAAAGTCATGCCATGGCAAAACGACCACTTCTTCTAAGTTGGACATGTTTCACCATTAAAAAAGTTTCCAGGTTTGAATGGAATGTAGGCAGGGCACATTTGAGTACGGTTGATGGCTTGGCTCTTGTCCAACACCAGTAAGGAGCTTGCCATGGAATCACTGTGGTAGGACATGATGTTCAAAAGATTCCGCTCACGAGGGGAGGAAGGGGCTTTTGTGCCTGACATTTCCAACGCCTCACAGTAGGTGACTTTCTCAATTTCATTTGCCAACACCACATGGGAAAGGTTCTTCAACAGGTATTCCGTGTGCAGGGAACGCCATTTGCATGTCAGACCTGGGCTCCCCTTTGCACCACGGCATTCCGGGCACTTGCATGGGTGTGTCTCACACACCGAGTTTGGATCCAGGGTGCACCGACAGCGCACTCGGAGCACTGAGACCATCGGAATGGTGTGCCTTGGCGCCAGATGCATGGCATCACTGGGCATCACTACCGTCATGTGATGTCGCGGCATCATGTCATGTCATGCCATGCCTCATTTCAATTCATGCCATGCCTCATGTCATGTCATCATGCCATGCCATCACGTCATGTCATCATGCCATGCCGGGCGTGCCGTCATGACATGCCATTACGTCATGCCATGATGTCATGCCATGATGTCATGCACTTGCAAGTTACCCTCGGCAGTGGTCCCGTAGCACTTGCAAAAACAAATTATCGAAGGAATCTAGTCACAGTATGTCCCAGTCTACGTCAGGCTTTAAGCCCAGGAAGGTCATGTAGTCCCTGACAGGAGCGGTCTCGATCTTGATCTTCTCACAAACATTGGTCAACTTTTCATGCAGCATTCCATTGTCCAAAGGGAATGCTAAGGTCTTGAGCAAGCCGATCACATAGAACCTGTGACACCATTTTGGAAGCCGGCTTTAAAAAAAATGACATGCCATGCCAGGACATGCCATGTGCAAAGAATCCTTATGACATCCTTCATGCCTCGGACGCAACATCGGAAAATTGAAGTGCGTGGGGCTTCGGTTACGCATGATGGTAAAAACATAATCTGGCAAATAATTGTTCATATAGTCCACCATTGCATCAAGGTCATTGTTGCCACTGCCACTGGCTTCATCGGATGTGTGCCCCTGAGCCACACTGGAGACCTGAGCAAGACAGGCTGTACTTTAAAGGTGGCTGTGTCTATGTGTTTTTGCACACGCTCTCATTAGCACCAACCAAGCGCTTACGTGTATGGGGCCCTGGCACACTCAAGACCAAACACTTGAGGTTTTTTCAGCTTGATTGTCAAGATGGCCGTGAAAAAGGGCTTGGAATTCTCATCCTCGAATCCTTCCCGCTTCCCACGCCTGGAAAGCGAACCTAAATATGCTTTGCTATTTTTCACATGGCCACATGACCTAACATGGCAAGTCATGACAGCCTATCATGCCCTAGCAAACCTTTTCATTCACATGGTTATGACAGACTATCATGTCCTTGGTGGGCGGAGGATGCTAAACTATTTATTCACATGACCACATGCAACCGAAAATATGGCAATGTATGACAGCGTCTCATGCTCGAGCATGTCACGGGGAAAGCATGTAACATGTCATGTCAAGTTAAGGAAACCCAACCTGCTCCATGGTGTACACGGAAATCCGGCCACGTAGATATCAAAGTCTGGCATTTCTGAGAACCCGTTCTCTGTGCTTTCCAACACCTTCTGATCTTCGCTAAGGCATCTGGAAACCATGTCTGTTGTCAACCACATATGCTCATTCAGTTCCCGGTAGTTCCTCTCCAGAAACTTTCGGGCATTGGTGTCTTTCTCCTCATCCATTTGTCGAAACATGATTGTAACAAAAGTTTCTCATAAATTGATAATTGGAGGGACAGAACGATAACATACAATTGGACTAATCAAAGGTCCAAATGTTCAAAGGTCCAAGTGTTCTTTGTCAAATTGTTAGAACTATGAATTCCAATGCAGTGAAACATGTTTCGTATGTTGCAGGCACTCATGGAAGTATGAAAACGATCCATCAACAGGCGTGAAATCCTTGACCATCCGATGTTACGTTTGCATGTTCCAACATCTATGTTGGGTCTATGACATCCTCCCATCATGAACAAGACCAAGGTTCGCAAGCTCCAACCAAGAATGCTTGGAAGCTGATTCTGTTGTTTGAAGCTTCGGACAAAGCACGAAACACTTGCCTCACTATCAGAAAGCATTTCTCCAGTCACATTGAATACCGGTTACAACATGGGGAAATAATCTTGACATACTTCGGCAAGACAAACATCCAATCCGAGGGACTTCAGGGCCAGAGTTTCCGAGCTCATGCCGGCGCAATCCGACCAAACATTAAAGACTAACATGTCCTGCATGAGACCAATGCTTTGCCCCCAAACATGAGCATGCATGAATCCCCAAACTCCAAAATTGGCATGCACAGCAACGTACCGTACATTAGAAGTATTGATTCAACTTTTATGTTGACAGCAAAATAAACCCTTTCCTCCATTTCCAAGGTGGGGTTTTTGTTCGCCACCAGCTCTGCCAAAGATTGGCACCATGGTGGTGCCGACATCTCTCCAGACCACATGTAGGCAGCATCTTCTTTGTGGTCCTGTGCTCAAGAAAAGCCATGATTCGTGAATTTAGAGGATTTGTTACACCACTCCTTGTCATGTTTGCTTGCCCTTGCCAGCTGGGCCCCTTCCCCAGCCAGTGACGAAGCACCCCGCGGGGCCCGTGCTGACTTTGCTTTGGCCACAGCCGCAGGTCGGCGAAGGGGCTTGGCTGCTGGACGCTTCATGTTTCAAATTTCTAACAGTCAAACCCAAATGTCTATAATAAATTATAAGTTGGCATGGCATCATGATGGCAACATGACATGACATGACAAGATGGCAACATGATAACATGACAAGATGGCAACATGACAAGTCCAACATAACATGACAAGATGGCAACATGATAACATGACAGCCAACGATGTTGTGACAGCATGGCAACATGACAACACAACAGCACTGCTACCTTCTAGCATGACAGCAATTATGCCAATTGCCAGCAATGCCATGTCAAGGTCTCCGTGTCAACACATGACAAGTACTGTAAATTACAAAGGCAAGGTGGGTGGGAAGCACCTAAATCTGTGGTGTATCCTCAGTCACACAACCTGTGGCTAGCAAAAAGCCTATACATCGCCCATGCGTGAGTGTTATAAAGATGAGTTTCAGCGGTCACCAATGTTGGTTGTTCATGGCTATTGCTGGTTGTATGTTTTTTTTTCAAAAGGTGACAGCGCATAAACCCTGCCAATCTGAGCACAGGAACTCAAAGGCAACTTGCTTTCACCTGGCACAGGCTTGTTAGCATGTTGCTGGCATGTCATGCTTGATAAGTTGTTCATCGTAGATATCTGAATGTTGAAATATCATTCCAGAGTCATTCTATGCCTATAGCATCGTCATGCAATGTCAAACATGAGTCAGACATGACATACCGGCTCATCGTGTCATTATGTCAAGCCTTTTTTTTAAGGCATGGCGGTCCGGGTTCACTTCATCGTTTATCTACCGGCACTACATGATCTTGCGCAATCCTAGAAATCATGATAGAAGGAGCCGTTTGAAATTTTGAAACATGAGCCTGAATGGGATTATCTACCTGTGCAGCCCCCTTCTATTTGTTCAAGCTATGGCAAAGGGGCTCTCTCACTTCAACGCTCCATTATCTCGTTCACCTCCTCAACCTCATCATGATGGACCGTGATGTCCAGAGTCACTGGGTCCTTGATCCATCCCAGCATTGACCTTGTTGGAAACCTTCCATCGACCACGATTTCATTCACGAGCTTGACGTACTTCTTGACGGGCCAGCCATACAATGGCTTCTCAAAGTTCCAATCACAGCCAATCCCGAACTTCAAATCAGGAATCCTGTGCTTTCCCCAATCCTGCTGAAACTGCTCCCTGTTCGTGTACTCCACCACCTTTGACTCATCGAACTGGACAATGCCGACAACGAGAGTGATGTCATTGGCACTGGCCTTTGTCTTGACTATCCACATGCATGAGGCCATGCCATGGGTTCCAAGATTGTACTTTCTCACGTCCATGGTCTTGAATCCCTCCACCAGTCATTATGCAAATGGCGGCCTGACATTCAACCCTTTGAAGGTAGCCGACATGTCTCTCGTGCCTGGCAACTCCAACGTCTCGTCAGAGAGGTAGCCGACATCATTGTCCATGACACTAGCTGGACGCTTCATGGATCGTCTGTGGCGATTATTGAAAGCGTATCAAACCTAAGTTTTGGGCACAGCTACAAACAGAAACAACCAGTGAAAATCATGAATCATGACATTTCATGCCACACCGTGTCATGCCATACCATGTCATTCCATGCCGCAGGATGTCATGCCATGCCATGCCATGCCGTACCATGCCATGCCACTCCATGCCATGCCGCTCATGTCATGCCATGCCATGTCATTCCATGTCATTCAGTCAAACCATGTCAACTATGCCATGCCACTCCATGCTATGTCACTCATGTCATGCCATGCCATGAGATTCCATGTCATTCAGTCAAACCATGTTCCATGCTATGTCACTCATGTTATGCCATGCCATGAGATTCCATGTCATTCATGAAAGCCATGTCAACCATGCCATGCCATGCCACTGTTGTGCCATGCCATGAGATTCCATGTCATTCATGGAAGTCATGTCAACCATGCCATGCCATGCCACTCCATGCTATGTCATCCCATGTCGCACACGTCATGTCATGCCAAGTCCTGCCAGGCCTCTCGCAGAGTTTCAATGGTTTTGGCCTCCGGATGTAATGGGGAACGCAAAAGGCTGACTACTGCTGCGCATTGCTGCGCAAGTTTACGTATATGTCACTCATGATTCAGCAAATGTGGCATGGAGCCCCGTAGAAGTCATTTTAAAACTCATGAAGCCAATCACAGCTTGCAACTTGTCAGTCAGCTGTTGATGTCAATAAAATAAAGGTTCGCATGGCCTATGATTGGTATCCTGTATTTTCAAATAAACTTGAGGTTCAAATTGCTTTAGGAGCAGTTCATGATAATAGCCTAGCATGGATTATGCGTGGACTGATTTTGTTTGTGAATCATGCTTCAACACATGAAAACGAGGCCTCAAAGTGAGCAGCACTAGCACCTGACATTTATGGAACGCCCATTTTAAAGTACTGCCACATCAGCAAATGAGAACCAGGATGAACCAGGAATCGGCATCGCATGCATGGCATCCAGAAGCAGCCAACCATTTCTTCTCATGTGCTATACTGAGGTCACATTCATGGCTTATGATGAAACACATGACAGGCTAACTGTAGAAACATGCCAGGGCTACAATGCTTTTCCAGACCTGGGTAGGTCAAATTACACCCTCACAAAAAGCATGGCACTTTGAGGATTTAACAACCGACCCCTTAATTCAAACTCAGTACGGCCGGGCCGATCCCGTCCCCCCCCCTCCGATTTCGGTGGTAGTGGTCGGAGTATGTGTGCCGGTCATTCTGTCAGAGGGCGTCGTGCGCTGGGTGGTGGATTGATCATCCCTTGAAACACTTTAGCAGCCGCCACAGGTGCTCCCGGAACCTTGTGAACCACCGCAGGTGGTGGCACCGGAGGCATCATGGGAGCTGTCACAGGTGGTTCCGCTGTCACAGGTGGCTCCGGCGGAAACGGAAACTTGTGAGCTGGCGGTGGAGGCAAAACAGTCAAAGGAGGAACATCCGCACCACCAAGCGAAATCCCAGTCGCCGAAGGAACAGGGGTAGACGAAGGCACAGGGGTAGACGAAGGGAAAGGGGTAGACGTAGGAACAGGGGTAGACGTAGGAACAGCTGGAGGAGCAGGAATTGCCGGAGCGGAAGACTCAGGGAGAGATTCAGATCCCGAACTCGGCGTTGCCTGCGCCTTCTGCAGGCACAACTCAAGCAAAGGTCCACGCATGCTTGACTCCCAACCTCAACAGCGGATGGCCCATGAGTGAGACAGGATCCTTACATTCAAACCCACCTTCATGACAAGGCATGCCATGACTCATCATGGACGTGTCAAAAACACATGAGCACTTCAAGATTCTCATGATGACCCAGCATGACCACTTCCAAGATTCAACAACAAATCAAGAACTACCATTTCATGCCATGGCGTACCAAAAGGAATATGAAAATTCAAAAGATTATTATTAATTAATGTTGTCGTCCATATTTTTTAAAGATTGCCACAACAATCACAGGCCTAGTATGTTAAATTGAAATACATGCCAAAAAATATCCGACGAAGGCTCGGTACCACAGTCCTTTGCGCTGATTCTGGCCCAAACTCGGAAAGTACACCTCAACGTCCTGAGTAAAATGGCTGATGTATCCAAAGATAGTACCTCGGAGCATTGATGGTCAGTACCATCAGTATCATCACTGCAATGGACATGCCAGCCATGTCCAGCCGTGGTGTCACATGCCATGTCACACGTCTTTCATGCCCCCATCATGCCCCCATAATGCCATTTCAATTTAGGCGCCATGTCATGCCACCACATCCCAAGTCATGCCATCAAATGCCATGTCATGCCATCAAATGCCATGTCATGCCATCAAATGCCATGTCATGCCATCAAATGCCATCAAATGCCATGTCATGCCATCAAATGCCATGTCATGCCATCAAATGCCATGTCATGCCATCAAATGCAATGCCATGTTTTGCCATGTCTTTGCAAGTCACGTGTATGTCAAACATGCCAAGCTTGAGAACAAGTGGCACACCAAGGCAACACTTCGGTGACAACCCCAACTGCACCAGATAATGAGCTTCACCTTCCTGCCAGAAGCCGCCATGGACCTTAAAACGGGCACCAGTGTTATAAGACCTTGAAGACCCATAGATCCCAAACAAATATATATTTCTGGGTTTGCCTGCCGTCAAGGGGCAATACGGTTTTGGCCACATTCTTCGCCCACTTCACCACCTCAGGATAGTCTTCCATCAGCTTGTTTTGAACGAAGTCATCCAAGCCAGTGTTCTTCTCGCTTGTCTTCGCGAGGAAGTCTCAGGATTCAATGGCCAGCAAATCAGTACTGACCATGGTCGTGCTAAGGCATGTTGTGTCATGCATGTCATGCATGCCACTTATGCTCATGCCACCTGATGTCATGTCATGTCATCCTAACAACTCATGGCAAGTCATATCATTGTGTCAAACCGTGCCATGCCATGCCATGTCATCATGTCAAACCATGCCATGTCATCATGTCAAACCATGCCATGTCATCATGTCAAACCATGCCATGTCATCATGTCAAACCATGCCATGTCATCATGTCAAACCATGCCATGTCATCATGTCAAACCATGCCATGTCATCATGTCAAACCATGCCATGTCATCATGTCAAACCATGCCATGTCATCATGTCAAACCATGCCATGTCATCCAACACAACCATGCAATGTCATTTCAGGATACGATGAGGGAAGAGAGTGTCCGCATATACTTCCATGATGATAAAATCCTGGGGTGAAGTTCTTGGAGGTACAAGTTCTCTGCGGAAGCCTCAGGCGCTCCAATGAAAATGACATGACCGTGTGTATTGGCCCCAAAGTCATGCACATGATTGCGGTGCCCAACCTAGATATCAGATCATCACACAGCATATCCTAGCACATGCAAAAACAAGCAACCATGGCACAACGCCACCCAAAAAGAAGTAAGTTCGCCCCCACCCCGTTTGGAAGTTGAGCACCAAGGCACCGTCAGTTGAGTCCCCCCTCAGTGACCATACGCACTGTCACATCCCGTCAATACTTGCCGAACAAGAGTCCATGCTACAGGTCATGTGACAGCTCATGTGACAGGTCATGCTACACTGTTACAGTTCATGTGACATGGTCATGTCAGGTCATTAGTCAATGGCAATTGCAAATCAAGCTACGGTCCCTGAAATCCACGGTACTCAAACTTGCGACCGCATGCAATGAGTTGGATATTCCCGTAGATAGCCCCAGTGGAACCAGCCGCCATCGAAGACGTGAAAGAACTTTGCTCTTAGTCAACGTACACGGCCAACAGTGAAACAAAGATGAACAGTCACAAATCAGTGACATGTACTTTCCTGTTTTTCATCATTTTATGATCCCTGAAACTCTGAGAATTGTTAGAATCAACACATCAACCCAAGATTGCATAAAAGCCTGTTGGGCCTGTTGAGCCGAATGGCGTGGCGGGGTCGCAGCAGGATTACAGTACAACATCATTGCGGTCATACATGTGGGCATACACAAATGCTGCGGGCATACTGCGGTCATACATGTGGGCATTGCAGGGGTACACAAATGACATCCGTGTGTACAGTACAACATCTGCGGCCCCAATGTAGAGGTTTGTTTTCTGCTTTACCCAAGGCCTGACATGGCAGCACAGTCAGCATAAGGAAGTGCATCATCTGAGAGGAAGCAGCTGTTCGTCTGAAGCACGTGCAGGTGCCTTCAATTGCTTTCAGTCCAGCCCTTGTAATTTCCACTTGGGACCTTGTAACCTACATCTATAATAAAATGATGTAAAATGCTCAGAAGTCAGGCACACGGGCTGCCACAGCCTCCGAAGAGCTAAATCTCGGGAATTTGGGGTTGTGGCTGGCAGATACAGTCAGTTGTTCTTTGACCCAGGCCCAAAGGTGGCTACGTTGCTGCAACCCAGACTTGCAAGGCATTGCGCTCAAGAACGAGAGGGCAAACAAAAACACAGGGGAGCCAAAATGAGATCTTATAGGTCGGAAAAACGAATCCAAACACCACACTCACAAAAGAAAACCCAAGAAAACTTATTCAAATCAGCATGCCGGTCATCATCCTTTCCGGGGTTGTGGCTTTTAATCCGTAATCCGTCAAGACCACAATCCGAAACTTTGTAATCCGTAATCTGGCTAATGATTCAGGATTGCGTTTGATGAGGCCAGATTTAATATTGACATATTCTGGGAATATATAATAATATTTTTTAAAAAACAAATACTATATTTATGTATTGATATAGAATATATAACATGATATACATATAACATCATATAACGGTCTTCAATTTCCTTTTTGGAATTTCATGATTCATAAATCATGACTCATGACTCATGATATTCATTGTTACAAGTGGACTACGACTGTACAGTGTCCAACATGTTCAACTAAACGCAATAGAAGATCAAGAAACAAAGGTCTGGATTAAACCTGTCACTTCCTGCCTGCACAGCCTCGGAAAAAATCAGAAGCACATGGAAAAATGTGAAGCTAATAGAGACTAGAAATGCATCGAAATGCATACCGAAGATAGCTTGCGTCGCCAAACAACTGTCCCTCACCTCCCTGCCAAGTTCAACATCCATCAAAACATACTTTTCGTGACATGACCTGACCATGTCCCCGTGCTTATGGTAAGCCAGGCTCAGCACCATGTCACTTCCAATATCTTCGACGACATTGACATCTCAATCTTAAGCCATGGCACGGGCATTTCTCTTTCAGATCTGTGAGTCTCTGGGAACAACGCAGGCAGAATGCGTGATGCCGGCAAGGCTCAAGGGCGCAGCCCACCTTGGCTGCAATCAGTGTCTTGAAATGAGATGATGGCAATAGTCATATTCCATAAATGGCACATGCTGAGGATGCCAAATATCAACATTTCAGCTGGCAGCCGGCTGCTGTCTGACAACTGGAAGTCCACAACGGAACTCCTCCCGTCACTCGCGTCCCTTTTTTCCTGAAGGCATCTCACGGCGGGCGTGAACGTCGAACCACTCGGATCCGGATGATGGAAACCATGCAGCCACTGCTTGTCGCACAGGTTGGTTGACCACGGTAAGGTAAATGTCCAACGCCTCTTCGAATGAGGTCCACGATGCACCTGCGTTTCTTGTCTCTCATCTCTTGGAATTTGCATGCAGGTCTAGCATGGTCTAACTTTTTCCAGGTCCAGGTGTTTCCATTAATGAAAGTCAAGCCCAAAAAATAGACTTGGAATAAGTGTTTAACAATAATAACAACACAATATGAGTATTTAATGTGAGTTACTGGGGAGTCACTGGGTCTACTGCACCTTTCGACGGTTGATGCTTAAGAAGATCTGAGAACCCCACTAAACTATTCACTCATTTGAATCAATTTCTATTGGGACAGAGCCATTACCTTAATAATCTTAATATAATCCATCCCATCGGCATCCCTCGGTGCTTCTCTTTTTCCTCAGTTCAAAGTAACTGCCAGACGCATTCTCGCCTGCGGGCCAACCACCCTTGGACAAGCGTATGGAATCATAGAAGAAGGCATGTTTTGCCGCTTCTCTGCGTCAATATCAACATATTTACATACTGGAAACCATCTCGGGTAACCAACAAGTCATGAAGTCAATCCCCAGGCTATTTTGGCTTCCTCCATAGAGGTAGGAAACACCTCCTTATTGTGCCGATTGACCCACCAAGTGGCAGTCCCCATGGGATTTTCGCCCATGTACCTAGCATCCACTCCATGTGGATCATTGGCGTCATACCAGCGAGTATCACAAGAGATTCGTACCTCACCTGGCTGGCTCCCGTTGGATAAGGATCCATGCATGGTGTCCAAACGAAACACCACCATATCTGTCATAGCGAATGGGGCCGTGAGCAAAGGACAACCATAAGACAAAATCTCGTGAGGATCTTCAGTAAACCAACCAGTGCCTCGAATCCCAGCAGTTTCCACATCAATCGCTGAGTAAGTCTGTCTTACCTTGTCGAAACTTGGATCGCAGTGAGAACGACCCACGACGCAAAGCCCACCCAAGCGGAGATCGACGTCTCCCAAAGGAATCCAGCAGGTCAAGCCTTCCCGGCTGCCTTTGTTCAAGTACACTGAATCAGTGTGAAAACCACTATTTTCGCCGTGTCCAACAGCTCGCAGCCACTTGTGGTCCAGAGTCTGAACAGATTCAGAGCCCAAGATCTCTTGCATCAATTGCTTCAGCTCATGACTTTCCACCAGCGCAAGCATTTCAGGACTGCGGGCTAAAGATGCAGGGACAGCGCCCTGATCAGTGGCGCAGTTGGCCTCAGGATTCAATTTCCCATTTTCACCTTTCAAGACCATTCCAGACGACTCCAAGGCAGCAAGCACGGCTTTCCGCGCCGCAGCCACCAAATCTCTGGGCAGCACCTGCTGCAGGTAGAGATATCCATCGTCCTTCAGCCGCTGCTGCAAACCTTTTTGTCCAAGCAGCTCAGTGGCGGGCCTCATGAGTTGCACCTCCTTGCCTGGTCCCACGGCCAGGTCGTGCGCTCCAATGCGGCATGTCGTTGCCATGGGGCCGTGTGCAATTTGCGGCCGCTCTAAAGCGCGATGTATGTCTATTTTGATATTGACGAAGTTCGCTGAGATGTAAATGTTGGTGCATTCGGACATTCAAAGTTGCTTGCCTGCATCCATCCATGATCTAGGGTGATGTGTGAGCATAATTTGCAAGAAGTCCCAGAGAAAAGGCCTGATCTTTGAAAGTGACACTTGGACTTGCACTTCACATCACTGCACCACTTCTTTCCACAACATGTCACACCATTTCTTCCGAAATCCTGTAAAGTTCCTGAGCATTCCTGAGCCAGAAACAAGCAGCCGTCGGGAAGTCATGAACATTGGAAGTGTTTGAGCCTAAGTCCTAGTCCCGCGAAACTCGGAGCGGTCTTGATATTGTGGCCTCGAGGGGCCTGCAAATCCATCAAATCAATCTACAGTAACTGCTCCTGACAGTCAGGGGCCTCGAGCCCTTCCAAACTCATCCTCCAACCGTGACTATAGCTGTAATCCTTCAAGACCCCCAAGCCTGTGAGCACATCTGCGGCAGCATCCCCAAAGAGGCCACTGGCACTTTCAACCAGCTGTGATGCACCGTGCAAGGCACATCCAGGTGCCAAGGTCCTCCTCAGCCACGGTATCACGTGGCGGGGTCAAGGCAGGGCCCACCAAATCAAAAAAGCCTACAGTATCATACTATTGTCATACTCAATAAATTATAATGTACATATATATATAATATGATTCAATATCCATTTTGAATTTGGCAGTGCTGATATCAAGTGCCTGATCTGACTGCTGAATACTTTCCTATCCGGCATATCTGCTCTGGACTCTGAACACTTTGCAACGCCGTATCATTTCAGCAGCAAGAATCACACCGCTGTGAGGTGATTGCCGCACAATCTTGAAGCTCTGATATCCAAGGGCAAGCAATCGCTGCAGAACGGTCTTGTCTTCCATCCTGACCGGCGCTGCCAAAAGAAGTAATACTACACCTCTACATGTGTCATGAACATCTCTGTGTCACTATTTCAGTACGCTAGCCTGGTGATGGCATACACTACATTGACTACATAGCATTACATAGCCAGGTCTCACCATGAAGCAGCATGGTCTTGCGGGCCATGGTGGGGTTTCATGGTGCTTGTTTGAAGAATCAAGGGCCGCTCATCAAGTGGTCAAGGCTCTCGGCTGAGATGAGGGCGGGTCGTGCTTCCAACGGCAAACGTACCAAGGAGTCCAAGCAAATCTTTGTTGCGTCCTGCACCAACTCAACCCAAATAATCTCAGAGCCTCCTTCGCCCATAGATTTTATACACAACTTACACAACATTGGAGTTGACAAGCTGAAACATGGGACAATCGAATCCCATGATCGCTAACGTATTATGCTTGTCAGTGCCAGAACATCCTCCACGTCGACCTTCATGTACCAGGGAGTGCCATACTTGGCAACTAGATCACCGCAGCTGGTCGTTGGAAGGTGAACTTTCTTCTCGAACCTTCACCATTTACAGTGACCAAGGTGGCTTCATGACACATCGATGAATGGGCACACTGCAAAGCATGTCCTACCCTTTGGGGAACTAAATGTGATGAACTGATACTTAGGACATATGGACAAGGGTTGCAAACAAATAATTACGTCCCCACACCCCAGCCGCAAGAGCATGACTTCAGAGCATTTCGCAAAACTTCGGACACCATAGGATGGCTGAAGAACCATAAGCCTTAAGCCATCTTAAACTTTGTCACCAAAGAGGTGAGGAACACGGCTTACCGCTGCGGCTACATATCCTGTCACCCATGGCCTGTTCGACTCATAGCGAGGCAACTCCGCCTCTCCCGCTCGCTCAAAGTCCAAAGCATGTGATGAGCCCAAGAACACGTCTTGGCCGATACCTCCAAGCCACCCGGGTACCAGTTCAATTTTTACCTCTACAAATGCAGAATTAATCAATCTGTTTGTGACTGTCCCTGTGTGAACTGGAAGAAATTCAACCATTTTTGCGGGTGTTTACCTCAGTTTTTGTGGTTTCAACTTGCCATTCTTACGCAGCAGTGATTTTTTTTGGGGATGTGAAATTGGTTTGTCCAACAATGGGGTGCCTCCCGTGGATCATCAAGGTTGATTTCCCTACTACGGTGGTTTTAGGAGTAATTACTGTTCAAATCCCTGCCAGCCTAGCCGCCAAATCCATCCAAATACATCCAAATACCACCAAAGCGTACAAAACATACAAAACAACATTTACATTATATGATATATACAAGACTTCTGGAACCGCAGAATGATTGCGCGTCTCATGCATCATGTCTAACAGCTGTGGCGAACCAATTTCTATGCAGTTTGATGCCCCCCACGGAGGGTACCTGTGCTGATCTTGGCATTCAGCAGTCTCAGCTTTCCAGTTCGCATCTGTCTCGTCAAACGGCTCTTGCTGCAGTTGGCTGCCAATGGATTGGCCTGATAATATTCATCTTCCACAATAATCCAGAACAAATAAACCAGCATGTTGCACATGCCCTTTCCTTGCGAAACATCCCACAATGCTCTAGCCTCTAGCCCTCCTACAGATTCGCATCAAAGGGAATCAACGCATCTTTCATTTTGGCAAATGCCATCTTTCTCGTCATCGTCCAGGGGGCCTGCCTCCACAGACACCACATGGGCACCCAAAGCCAAGTACAGTGCAGTGTCCTCAAGATGGGGGGGGCCACAACTTCAAACAAAACCATAGGACAGCAAGCTCCCTGACACTATGGTGCTATAGTGCCTGAGCCAAGTCTCTAGACCTCCAGCTGTGCCAATGTCAATGATTAATGGCCGCGAGGGACGTGGTACTCGATCCAAAAGCCAATCATAGCGCCTGAGGCGTGGATGAATTGTGGTGATACAGTATGTGATGAAGAATCCATGTTTCATCTCTTTTTCAGCATCCAGCTCTATCCCCCATGTTACACATGTTCATCATGTGTCTAAAAGCCAAGGCTGGAAAAGGGGAGCATGGAAAAACTTCATTCACGTCTACCGGGGTATCCACATCTCAAGGCGCAGGCCCCCCAGCCTCCCCGTCGTCAGCCACACGAGGTACAGCATCTGGTTGGGCAGCAAGCCGCTCAGCTGGAAAAAGTCCTCATCCTCAAGGTCGCAAGCCAGGACCAGCTCCTGGCCCAGCACCAGTCTCACTGCTGGGCGTTTTTGTTGCATTGACTACAGAGACATGATAGTGAGATGATAATGACTACAATGGTGGCTCTGCACGACATTCATTTCAAGAGTGTCTTTGGGTAGGATCCATCAGTTGGCAATCATTGGCAATGGTTCTCTGAGCATCGGCTTGATCTTGTGCAACAGCAACGCTACCGTAGGTCATAGGCATTATGGTTGTAAATGCCCCGTCCAAAGAACACTCCAACCCAACCCTCTAGCCTGAAATAGTCGAACGTATAGGTGGAGTTGGTGTGCTGACATAGCTTGCAAGAATTTGGCGTCACGGCTCAGGTGATGAAGTTCGTGAAAGAGGTAAACGACACTCTGGAAAAGACAGCCAACTGACAACGAGGCATTGATCTCATGTGGGGGACTTTGCCAAATCCGACCTCCAACGACCAGCCTAAGCTCGTTTCCATCCCCGAATGTACGGAAAAAATTGACCGGACGTCCTCGACAATCCTGGTTGGAATTTGGAAACTTTGGATTGGACACTAAACAAGTCGATGATTTCGATGTGGATAGTTCGAAAGAAACAGCACAGCAAGCCATTGCAAGCAAAGTGTTGTAGCCCCAGCATTGTGGTCTCAAAGGGTGACAACAATGCTTCGAGAGCATTGCAGAGAAGCAATTTTGGGGTCGCACCACTACCTGCGGCACTTGCCATTCGGTGTTTGGAAAAGTCAGGTTGCTGGTATCAAAGCATGGCTGCCCGAAGAGGCCCAGCACGCCCTTTGGCGCTTCTGCCAGGAGCTCTTTGGTTTTGGTCCATTGGATGCGGACATAGTTTGCACGAAAGTTCCAGGAGGACCGGCCAGGAGGCAAGTGGCCCAAAGCTGCAAAATACATCCCGTCTTGTGACAAGGATAGCTTCAAGGTAACTGGAAAATTATTTCGTGCCTCCAAAACTTCAGAGCCAGGACAAAGTTTGAAGACGATATCCGCTTGACCTGACTTTCAACAATCACGACGCCATTGGTTTAACTGGGAAAAAACAGCTTTGTCCGCCCATTTTCCACAAACAGGGCAAGTCATTATTGTTCATTCTACGCAAACAGCCGCTGCCTTGCTCACCCTGCTGATTGTTTATGATTGTTTCCATTCATTTTTGACAAGTTTGGTAGTTGGTGCATTGAGCTAGATGAGCTACTTGCGCTTTTAGTCCCATCCAACACTATCCATCATGCCTGGCAAAGCATAGCCTTCTTCCAGCACTTCCTCGCAGCTGCCCTGGCCCCTCAAGAAGAGGCATTCTGATAGCAGCGATAGCAGCACCGCTTCCACAGCTTCGGCCAGCAGCAGCCCAAACAACCGAGGGAAAATCATCCCAAGGGCCGACAGATCCGACAACCTCCATGGCTGACCAAAACCTGGATAGCTGCGGCTACAACATTGCGAATTCTTATGCGCAATAAATATATTGCTGTTATTCTGCTAATTGCTCTGGTATGTTTTGACCACCACTTCATTTATATCACAATGCTTTTGTTCGTCGGGCACTACAAAATAACAAAATAACACTTTTGACTGGGGACATGAACGATAGAAGCCAGCAAACTGACTTTGCAAGTCAAAAATGTCCTGGTTGCTGAAGCATATCGTCATGACCAATCAGCCTTTTTGTTGGCTGGCTGCTTGCATGCATGCCGAGAAAAACTCAAACAGAATGCGACATGCACGACAAAGCAATATCGGAGCAAATTCCAGATTTGACGTTCACGTCCAAGAACAACTTGGCTTCAGCACTCCATCTTTATCATCTTTGGCGTGACGAAACGGCCAAAGGTCCAGTCATTGGTCCAATGCAGTCGAGCAGCCTCTCGTTCATAACAAATCTTGCACACGCTCCTCAGGCTGAACACTGAACAGTGCTGAACGGTGCTGAACTGGATCAGTCTGCTGAAATTACTGGATTTGGTTCCGCCAGGCGCTGACGAGGATCGATCCCTTCTCTGCCAGCTGCACAGCAGCTTTCAAGCACTCAACTTGATCCTCATTGCGGTGGCACCAAATTGTAAATTGTCCCATGCTAGTTAACACACACATTGATGTTATTTGACGTTTATATACATGTTCATATATTTTCATATATTTTCATCCATTTTCCGTGTTCACCAATGGGACAGTGATGGGCAATGTGTAGCGAACCACTGATTGTGACTGATCTTGTCACAGATGGATGATGAGCAAACATTGCGATGATGGAGTAAGAGGAGGAGGAGGAGGAGGAGGAGGAGGAGCAAAGGCGCATTTGATCTACAACTGCAGCGATGTGTGGCAGAAAGGCAGGCTTCAAGTCGGATGAGAACAAAAACGATCCAAAAAACACCAAAACCCAATGGAGGTCAGTACCACCCCCAGGGACAATAAATGAGAGTAAACATGTGGTCGAAATTAAGTGCTGGAACTCAGAATGCTACGAATCCTTGCCGCATGAATGACAAGACCTGTGGTTCAGCTAGGCAATGTGCCCTCTCACTTGCATATTGGGCGGGTTGCCCTTTCTGTCTCTATTTGATCTATTTGCATTCTCCAACCGCTAGCCGCTACCCACAACATGTCGTCACTCCAACTTTCAAAACCGAGATGCTTCTAGATTTCGGATCTTCTCCTTCAGATCGCTGCGTGAAGCCTGTGGCAGAGCACGCGCCACCGTTTCCAACCATTTCCGAGATGGCACAAGGTGACACAAGTATTTCGAATAGACCATGACCACGATGCCTGTTGTTTGGCCATGGGTCTGAAGAACTGCAAGACCTGCCGGTGAGTTTCAGACTCTGGTTTTGAATGTTCGGCATGGTTGGTTTATGGGGCATTAATAGGGATTCCCATCATGGTTGATATATTGGGTAGTAAAACCCCACTATTCATCAACCAATGTGATTGACGCGTCCCGACTTCACTCCCTCCGCCTTCCAAAAGCAGTCTGCGATCCACTGTAGGGCATAAATTGAGATGCTGAACACAAGCACACGCACGTAAGCCTCCCAAAGTTGCAGCATGGAAAAAGTAAACTTTGCACTTTCTACACCAGGGCAGTGATTGAACAGAACATCATCAAACATGAGTATATGCAACATTTCTTGTCCAAACTTGCTAACCCACCTTTTTCAGGTAGATCACGTAGATCGTGCGGGGAAGAAACCTCTCGGAACTCAGCAGGTCAGGCAAGACTCAGTATATCGGCAAACCAAATGAAATGTCTAACAATGTCTATCATTCAATATCATTACCAGTAGTACGCACAAGGCGGTCGCGGAAGTTTCAAAAATAGGAAACCTATAGGAGAGCTTGGTTGTTGTGAATCAGGGATGGCTGAGCAAAGCCACTGATGGACTGAAAGGTGCTTGATCTCTTTCACGCTTTCTGTCTCTTTCTCTCTTTTTCTTTCTGTTTCTCCATCTTTCTCTGATTATCTACCGACCTACCTACTGATCTATCTGTCTACCTATCTATCTGTCTGTCTGTCTATCTATCTCCCTATCTATCTATCCATCTACCTATTTATCTCCCTATCTTATCTATCTTATCTATCTATCTATCTATCCATCTATCCATCCATCCATCTATCTATCTTTTTATTTAGCTGTCTCTCTATCTATTTGTCTGTCTGTCTATCTATCTATCCATCCATCCATCCATCTATCTATCTCTCTCTATCTATCTATCTATCTATCTGTCTACATCGGTCATATCATGTGGAGAGTCAGAGATCTGGCAGCCGGACATTGGGCTGAGCGGACTGACGGCAGGAAAAACCTCTTTAAGAGGGAAAAAAACCTGCCATTTGCCAGGTTTGTCCTTGGGGGAAGGTTTTCACGGGAATCAACTAGCTTAGCCAATGATTGGAGGAGTGTAGCAGTTTCCCCCGCGAAGCCACCAGTACTTTCCAGAATCATAGGTTCAAACCCCAAATTTTGCCGGGCGCATCTTTCTTGCATGTCAGCGTGGTGTCGTTTGAGGTCTGTGTACCGGTCGGCCGCTGCCAACGGGATGGAGGCTGAGGGCCGCATCACGGAGTTCTGAAAGGGGGAGGTTATGGCACAGTCCAATGCAAGTTTAGGGAACCTTCTCCATGAGGATTGTTGAATATCAGGCAACGAAATGAGCAACACATCCGCGGGTCGAGCTTGGGGTAAGTCAGGAAGGAGATTGGGGGGTTCCAGGGCAGGCCGGGCGCCGGCACGTGCCGCCAAACGGTAAACCACATTTCTGAATGAGGTGTGCATGACTTGTTTGTGCCCTTGTCCCATACAATTCATACAATGGTGACCATACGCGTCCAAATGATTTTGACAGAAAGAACAAGCCCGGCCGTCCTCAAACACCCGAATTCCCAACCGCATAGAAAGGCTATCTCGAAATGCAGCGTTGGAAAGAAGAGTGCCTTGATTCCAGCTAGGAATGGCTTTCAACCAAGAATCTGCTGAAGGGGCTGCAACCGCAGTCAACCTGGCCTGTCCAACCCGATCCTGTTGTTGCACTAACCCTGAATACACTTGGTGGTGAAGACGTTGCAACATGGTTTTGTGATCCATTTGAGCATGGGGGGTCCTGCAAAACATTACCAAGTTCAGGTAAACAAGCAGTCAAGTGGCGCACTGCCGGTCCCTAGCAATCGTGCAAGTTGGGGGCGGGTTGGGGGCTGAACAGATGGTGGATAGAAGGGCCACAGCGCCTGTGCGATGCCAGAAAGCCAACATCAGCCAAAGAAACAACATCTAACCCAATCTCCGTGCGGGTTGAAACTAAACCTGCCCCTCCCAATTTAGTGGGCAGCTTGGCCTGGGTCCATTGATGGTTATTCAAAGGGCGTCCCAAAAATGTTTCCACAATTTGTTTCTGGGGGTCGTGGAAATCTTGCAGCAGTGCAGAGAGGTGGGCCCTTGGGGTGGTACGGCACCACCACTGCAGTTTCGACACAGTACCCCCACAACGAAACAGGTAGTAGGCCACATGAACATGAGGCAATTTCAGAGTCAAAATGACATCCTGTACAGACTTGTATGCTATTCCGTGTGCTAAGCTTGAAGTCAAGGATGACAAGCCGGCCTTGTTTGGTGGCATGGGGTAATCACCCTCAAACCACCTGACCAAGGCAATGATCTCAAGTCGGTTGGACAAATTCACGATTTCTGTCATTGCCCCCGAGGACCACAGCTCATCTTCCAACTTGACCAGCACACTTGCAAAATTCTTTGACGTCCATGCTCCTGTCTTCTTCATCTCGTGGTTGATCAGCTTCATCACCGCATCGATTCTTCCAGCCCTTGCAGCCTGACCCATTCCACATGACTGTTTCAGCAGACGTCTGTCTACTGGCTGGAATACCATGCTCCCATGGTCGAGAGGTATGATCAGAATCTTCTCAGTCAGTACTCTTGTGTGCGCGTACAATAATTGCACCAACTCAGGCTAACTCAGGCATCCTTTCCTCTCTGCATCCTCGATTCGTACCACATGCCATGCAGATTCTCGATCCATACCTCTTCTGCATTGCATCCGTGTACACAGCTGAGAAGTTGCCTTCTGCCAGTCTCAGCAGGCGTCTTGCCTTTTCAAGTTCCCTGCTGTTCATCATTGCCTTCAGCCTGCCAGCCGCTTTCATGGCTATCTTGTTCACTGCTTCTTCATTTCCCAAAGCACATTCTCCTTGCACATGGTTCCTCACCATCGCATTGCATGCCTCAGACCATACTGTTAGCTCGACAGCCGCTTGGCCCCCACTTGTTTGTCCTGCTGCTGCTGGCCTCCGCCTGCTGTCTTCCCCGTCGACAGCCCACAGATATTCTGCAAACCTGTCCTTTCTTGCCAACCGCTGTGTTTCGTCTCTTGGCAACGTTGCAGCAAAGTTGTCCATTCTCGCTGCCTCTGTGATCTCATCAATATCTTCTTTTGACAGCTCTCTGAACGCTGGCATCTTGTGTCGCAGCCATGAACCATAATCACCACTCATATACTTGCCAAGCACATCCAGTGCTTCTCTTTTCGCTTTTGCCTTGTCTGGTTTCTTGGAGCATGAGGCAACAATGATACCACCTCACACGCCTGAATGTCCAAAGGGCATTTACAATAAGCCGTGGCATACTCTGGCCAACAGAGACAGTGGTACCATCGGCGTTTTCCTCTTGTCAGGCAGTCAACGCATCCAGCACCTCCTTGCCATGCAGGACGCATCAGCCATTCTTTGGGCAACACAATCCAGTCATTGACTTCCTCACCATGCTCTGTCTGTTCATTCCCAAGCTTAGTTCCTGTTGCTACGTCGCTTCCATCTATTCTGTGACCGATTTTCGACCACCTCCTGTTCCAACCAGTCATGATCACTGCAACCATCTCATCACAATTGGCTCAGCTCCCGAGACCGTTGATTCTACCGGTTGCTTCATCGGTGATGCCTGCCAACTGCTTACTACCGTTGTAGACCAAGTCCTGATCGCTGATCCTGCCACATTTCCCAGCTCATCCCAAAGAGGTTTGGTCCACTCGCTCCATCCTGGTCCAACTAAGCATTTGATCGCTGAAGCAGATAGCCCAATGAATCTCATCATGCGGTCGAACACCACACCGCTGAGCCAAGCGCTTCCTAGAGGGCCTCTCTTGACAACTCACTCCTCGTCATCTCCTTTGCCTTCTTCATCAATCAACACCTGTGCTCCATGTATCTGCTCGATCGAATCGCTTGCTTGTTCAGAATAGCCGATGTTCTCTCCCGTGTTTGTTTCGGCTTTTCCACGGGAACCAGACATGAGGCTTGACATTGCCCATCCTGCCATGTCTTCATCAGCACCAGATTCGCGTGTCCATCTGATCGTTGTTCTCGATGCAGCCTTTGCCAGCCAAACTGTCATATCTTGTGCTATCATAGCCGGTCTACTTTCCTCATCAGTCTTCAACTGCCCCTGAGCCAAAGACAAATTGAACAGTGTCATCACGAGGCCACTATGCTGACTATTCATATCCGCGAAATCAAAATTCCTGATTGCATAGTTCATCTTCTCTTTGAAGGTCTTCTTTGCATTTCTTCTTCTCCATACCAATCTCGCATACTCCTCTGCTGCACCATGACCAAGATCGAATCGGATGTCCTTGCCAATTGATTGTCTGTGTGACTCAAGCACAAGTGCGTATATTGAGTAGTGCAAGACATCCATACTTAACAGAAGCCTCGACAGCCCTGCTTCACCTTTGATCACAGATGTTGCTGTTGCTGCGGCTGTCACTTCCTCCACCGTTTCCAGGCCGATTCCCACAACATGCGCTCCAATGCTCCTCTCTTGTTTAAGCTCACTGCAGATGCAGTCATGAACTTCTCCTTTCTGGCTTCTGGCTCAATGTCTCTGCTGATACCTGCTGCTTCATCCGTTCCGACACCTGCTTCATATTTCTTCCAAGCTTTTTCGATCCATCTTCTCCCTGCTTCTCTTGCTGCTATCAAGGGCTTGAATTCACCGTTCTCTTCAGTCACATGAGCAGTCCATCCTCCAGCTGCACCAGCTGCGGACCATATCTGTCTACTGCGCCATTTCTCAAAAGCATCCTCAACATATTTGTATGCTGTTGGCAGATCCTCATCTCTCTTGTCCGTTCCATACATCTTCTTGATTGCTCTTTCTCTCATTTTCACAGCCCTTGCTGCCGTGAATTTCCTCGTCACTGGATCAAATGCCAACGTCTCCGCTTTCACATTTTGTCTCTTCTCGACCTCTTCATCAATGTCGATTGGCCATCCTCCACGAGATGCCAGCATGTGCGGGTATGAAAGCTCTCCATACTCCTGAGCGCTGATCACTCTTTCCATGAGGACTGGTGTACATCTCAGCTTCTTGATCACACCAGAAAGTGGCTTGAATGCCTTTCTCCATGCCTCGTCAAACAACCGCAGCAAGCCATTGGCTGCGAGCCATCTGAAAAACCTTGACATGTGTTCATTGAGAAAAGCTCCTCTGCAAGCATAATTGTTGCTTCCAGACATGCATGAAGTGAGCACTTGTGTGACGTACTCTCCCAGACTTCCAAACTTCATAGGCTTCTGACTTCCTTCAATACATTCATTGTTTTTGTCATCTTTCATGCTCCGTTCGACCATCCGCCATATGCTATCCTTCTCTGCTGCTATGCCACACATCAGATCGCTCAATCTCACGCCACAGTGGTCCTCATTTGCTCGCAACTGGAATGGCCATAGATAATCGAAACATTTCAAAAAGCTGCGCGCTGTAGCCTGGTTCATGTCCTCCCCAAGTACAATTTCAACCAGTATTTCTGCACGATCCTTCTTCTTCAAGAATGTGTACCCTTCTGATCTCGCTCTGGCTGATGCTTCTTTCGCATTGTCTTTCCGTTTTCTATTGCCCTCTTTGTGTGCCCTTTGCCTCATCAATTTCATATCTTCTATCTTCGGCATTTTGAAGCCCTTCTTGCTGCTGGCTTCTTCGAACACTCGATATGCAGCCTTGCTCAGTTTCCTTGTCACGTTTGCTACCTCAATAGGCGTCATAGTCATCGGCTTCACATCTTCTCTATCTGTTCCTTTGCCTATGAGTACTCTTGCCTCCTTCATCCAGGCTTTCATTGCCACTTGATGATGACCAATGAGATGAGCATCTTCTGCAGTCAAGGCATCCACTTCATAGCCTGCTCGCGCCAAAGCAAGTGCTTTCCGTGATATGCATCCCTGCTCATAAGATGCTCCATCACCATCAATTCCGAATGCCTGACTTCTGGATACATTTTTGTCGTCAGTGGTTTCTCAAGGTATGCTAACCACTTCTCGACGCCATCGCCTTCATTCCCAAGCTCCTGCTCTCCCCATTGAAATCGCACTGGCACTTCAACAAGTTGCTGCTGCAGTTCAGCGTTGACTGGCTTCAGCATGAACCATCCATCAGCGTATCGTATGTTGCTTGAGCTTTCTCTACCTGTTGAAAAGGCAATTCGAAAAGAGGTGAACAGGTCTTTCACTTCCTGCCAGGCATCAGCCAGACCTTGGCTGATGCCATGGCATCTTCATTCCTGAACACCTTCATGGCCATCTTGCTGGCCATCTCCTCCTTGCCCTTGCGCTTGAGCTTGCATCTCCTCCTCATCTTCCTGATCAACACCAGCAGCACTCGGCTCCTTTGCACGATTGATGCGTGGCTTTGCTGTAGACTGTAGCCTTGGCGGCTTCCTAAAGGAAGCGAAAGGATCAACCTGAAAGCCATAAAACGTCGCATCGTGCAATTCTGCCGGGTCGTCGACCAGCAAAGGGATCTGTCTTGCATTCCCCGATGCAATCGAATTGATCGTGTCTCTGACCACTCTTGCATGTTAACTGCTGGTTGTACATGAGCTCGAAGCCGATCTTCCCACCCACCAACGCCGAGTACACCGGCATCGAGAAAGGAAGCATTGAGCCATCCCCATTGTAGACTGGCTGCACTGGTTCAAATCCAGCTGGTGGAGGTACCGCTCCAACCGGCCTGTCGTTTGCAAATGAAAAGGCCCTCAACACCAAGACTGACAACTGGTTCGGATAGACAGCAGGCAAGACTGGATTCGGAGGATTCTGAGATACTGCTCCCATCAATATGGCATTGAATGCTATCAAGTTCTTCATTGATTTCGCAAAGCTGTCATCCATGTTTGGAAGTATCGTCAGCATCCCTGAATCCGCCATTCTCTCAACCTTGTCAGGCTGGTAGATCACCAAAGGCTCTCCGGTCACAACCTTCGTCGAAGAACTCTTTGGAGTGTGATAGCGCCGCCAAATCGACGCACCACAGCGGCCGCAGCCGCTAATCACCAGCTGCAGCGCCAGCGCTTGCCGCTCCATCAGCAGCAGCATCACCAGCGCCCGCGCCATCACTTGCCACCTCCGCATCATCAGTGGCGGCACCATCTGTTCTGTGCAGAGCGTCCCACAACGCGTGCTGCACGCATCCTAAGTACATCAGAACTTCAGGATCGTTGTCCCATCCAAATCTCCAAGAGATAGCCTTGATGGGCATTGTCACAACCTTCGTCGTGGATGAAAATGTCTGGACTTCTGCGGTGTTTGCTGGTACGTTCCAGACCTTCTTGAAGATTTTTTTGTCCTTTTCCTGCACATTCTGCAAACATCCGATACTTGTTGCTCCACGTTGATCAGCCGCATTGTACAAATCGGCAAACAAGATGTCAGGTGCAGCATTGTTGTTCCTGAAGATCTGTAGCCACCCAACTTCATGTGTGCGTACTGCACATGCCATTCCTCTGAATTTCATTGCCAGCTCATCTGCTGCCATAGCTCCTGCTGCTGTCAGCCATGCTCTCCTGTATCCATCAACCCTCGGAAGAGATGCTTCTTCTCCAAATTCACGAGACGTCCAGAAAGGCCTCATGGCTGCAAGGATTTGAGACTGATTTGCTGGATCACACAATTGAGTGGTTCCAAATTTCACGCGAGCAGATGTGATCGATAACGCGGCCGCAGCCGCTTGTCCAGCAAACGCACTGAACACATTGCCTGCGCCCAGCTGATTCACTTTCGATGTCATCGATCCTTCTGCTGGTGATACTGTCTCGAACATGCCATTGAACGCCAAAGGGACATCTGAATACAGTGCAGATGAAAATCTCCTCAAGCTCCACGCAAGAATCCAAAACCATTCCCAGCTGGCAAGTTCCTGCAGTGGATATCTGCTGCAAACACTTTGTCAATCACAGTCAATGATCCATACTTCGACACAATTGCATCAGGGCGGATCTTCTCAAGAACATCGATCAGGTGCAGCATCATATCACTTGTCACCTGTTGCATGAATGCTGCCGGCTGAAGTGCTGGTCCGTCTCTTCCAAGCAGAATCATTCCTGTGAATGGCCTGATCCTCCATAGCCCTGGCACAACGTACCAATTTGCACCTCGATTATAGTTTGCAGTCGTTGGTCGCCTCTGTGGGAGTGTGCTGCCAATCACACCGCCCAACACTTGGATCTGATCCAGTGATAATCTGTAGTCTATGTCTGTGATCGTGACTGTCACATCGTTGTCAATCACCGTGCGATTCTGTGCGTCCGGCCAGCCAGGCGGCAGAACAATATTTCCACCAGGCACTGGCATACCAAGATACAAATAAGCAACCAAGCGCGCATCAAGGCCCAAAGTGTCCGCCGGTTGTGCCGGACAAACTGGTCCAGGAGGAGCGGCGACATTCTGCACTGCTCGGTTGTAAATCGTCACGGTGTTGTTGAAGTTGCGAGTGGCGGCCCAGGTAGGGCCTGCAAGTCCTTGATCCTGATCAGCGATAGACTCTTCAGCCATGCATGTGAACCACTGAAGCCATAGCTTTTGCCATAGGCGTAGCGAATACACCTTTGGCTCTGTCCTTGGGAGGATCCGTCGAATGAGGCTTTGCCCGCTGGTTGCACTCCACCCTTCTACGGGTCCTCCCAAATCAGGGACTATCCTGCGCCAGTCCAAATCCTCGCTTGTGCGTTCCCAGTACTTCAATGCCGAATTCAACGGAATCAGCGGGAAACTGTTGCACTGAAAATTCACAACGCCGTCATCTGACCAACGCTCATTATTCCCCCAGGACACGGGGATCACACACCTGAGATCCCAAACCGGGACCCTTGCTGATTGTGGGTGGAACATTTCCACCCGGCTGTCCCTCTTATGGTCGTGCGAGCCATGCCATCATCAAGCACACACCCGCTCGCCAGATCGCCGAATACCAAGTCAGCACCATTCGACCAGTCCAAAGAGTTGATCATTGCGTTCAGGTGCCCTTCGTAAATTTCGACCTTCGTGAGCAGTGTCGTGCGCCAAGCCGGTCCCGCCGGGACATTGCCCGACGGTTCATTCGTAGCTCCGTCTGCTATCAGCGCCATCCCTCTCACCACCAGGAATATCTATCTATCTATCTTATCTTATCTTATCTTATCTTATCTATCTATCTATCTCATCTTCCCAGCTGGCTCTGCGCCCGCCGCTTTAGCGAGCCTACCTTTTCGCGCATCTGCATCTTCTTTCTGCTGACTCTTTCGCTTCTACTCTGCTCTCCTCTCTGCCTCTGCCCTGCTTTGCTTTTCATCTGTCCATATTTGGTGAAATTTGACTTCTAAAGTTCCTTCGATTGTTTATTTATGTGGTAAAACAATAATAACTAGATGGCAGAAGTGAAGTCGGGGCCCACACTCAACAGACCTTCGACTGTGGCGAGCTCTTGGCTCTTGATGTTAATGAGAAGATCCTCTTACACGGCACAGCTTGGGACAACGCCAATTCTATTGTTCGGGAGGCCTTCGGCCATCGAACTTGCGAGAGCGCTTTCTATGGCAAATGGAAGTGCAGATTGCTCGTGTGGCGCTGGGTGATTCCTACATTGCAACAGAAACCAAGAAGACATGGTTCATCTGGCACCTATGGTTCTATTGTTGTAGAGCCTGGCTTGATCAACGGCCATCACAACAAGCAGCAAGTTCATCAATGATTCGTGTAGTGTGGTGAAATTAAATGTAAATAATGTATAGTGGTGTAATTAGTGTTGCGTCATGTCGCGTACTATGTTTGTATTTTTAGCTATCTATCTATCTAATCTAATCGAATCTAATCTAATCTATCAAAGGGCTGGATGAGGGTTCTTGCTCGTTTGCGGACTATCTCGTTACAAGTGTCCATCTCACGGGCTCGCCTGAACATGTTTGAATCACAGAATCTATCTTATAGATAATAAACAAATGCCGGAAACGCGACGCGCGACGGATGGAAAATCCGAAGAAGTCGTGTCCTAACGGGTTGGCTCAGCTTTGCGGACTAGCTCAATTGTACGGACTTTCAAAACGCTCTCAACTATTTTTCTTTTGAAAAAAAATGAGAAAAAACGCATCAACCCTTGAGATGGGTACATACCATTGAGACGGGCACATAGGCTGTTTTCGTGGTATTTACAATGTTCGGCGTCAAGTGCTCTTCTGCGGGGTATGTATCCATCTCCGTGATCGGCCAAAAAATAAGAACAAAAAATAAAAACTGAGATGTAACTCGAACTTTCGAAAATCCTTTGCAGTTGAGAAAGCCACATCAATATGTGGGAATCCTGCTGGGACAGTTCATGCTGCCACCAAGACTTCCAAAGTCAAAATTTGCGCAGTTCGCGATGCGCGATACGCAACGAACGACAAACGATGAATGGCCCTGTCTCAAAGAACAGTTGAGATGGGCACATATCATTGAGAAGGTACGGGGATTTGCAAACATCCCTTTGAATCTAATCTAATCTAAACTAAACTTATCTAATCTATCTATCCATCTATCTATCTGTCTAGCCATCTATCTGTCTGTCTATCTATCTATCTATCTATCTATCTAATTAATCTATGGATCTAATTAATCTATCTCTCTATTTAATCTATCTCTCTATTTAATTTATCTATCTATTTAATCTATCTATCTATTTAATCTATCTATCTAATTAATCTATCTATCTATCTATCTGTCTACCTGTCTATCTGTGGTGCAGTGTCATTCAGTGTAATGTAGTGTAGTGTAATGTAGTGTGGTGTAGTGGAGTGTGGCGGAGTGTAGTGTAGTGTAGTGGACTGTAGTGTAGTGTAATGTAGTGTAGTGAAGCGACATCTGAACTTCCAAAAGTGGTCAGAACCCCTAGTGTTCTGAACATTTTGACTTCGAAATGTGCTTCGCGCCACAACGGCATGCACTTTTTCGACATCTGAACCTCCAAAAGTGGCCGAACCCCTGGTGTTTTTAACATTTTGACTTCGAAATGTGCTTCGCGCCACAACGGCGTGCACTTTTTCGACATCGCAACTGCCAAAAGTGGTCCGGACCTGGTGTGTTTTGTGCATTTTGACTTCGAAGTGTGCTTTGCGCCACAACGGCGTGCAATTTTTCATCTCTCATCTGGCCAGCTTGCTCCGCGCCCGCCGCTTTAGCGAGCCTACTTTTCGACCCTCCGGAGCCACAAATCATTGGAAAAACACAGTGAATCGCGACTTTCCTACCTTTTCGCGCATCTGCATCTGCTTTCTTCTGACTCTTTCTCTTCTACTCTTCTTTCTTCTAATCTTTCTCTTCTCTCTGCCTCTTCTGTTCTCTGCTTTTCATCTGTCCATATTGTCGGAAGTTTGACTTCTAAACTTCCTTCAATTATCATTCCATAAAGGACATAGAAGGTCACCAGTGGATCTGATGATCATTTCGGAGAAAACCACCTGTACCAGTACCGCGGTGTTTTGTAGAAATTGGCCTCAAAGTCACAACGGGGCCGATGGGACAATTAGATACAATTAGTCTACGCCCAGCCTTGGACTCACGCACTCTTCCAAGAGCCGAAGCAAAAATCCCACGAAGAGGAAACACTTTGGAAAGCGCTGAAGCAGCGGACATACCAGCCTGACATCACTTGCTGCAAAGCCGCAAGAACGGAAAGGGGACATCACTGGTCTCAAAACTGAAGCATTAAAGCCTTCAAATGTGTTTACACACGTGACTTCAAAACTATTGCCTGGCAGGAGAGCCCAGCAGGGACAGCAGCAGACACGCAACGTTGAAGGCAATGCCTTAACTGAAGCCAAGCCAGTTAGCTGAAAAAGTGAGTCTGTGAGCTAAGCTAGACCGCATATTTTTTCAAATTTGACTGGAGGGAATCGTAGAGCAATCATGCTTCAATGTCATCCATGCGAGGGTGTTGCAGCTGCAACACATGATGCAACATCTACAAGGAAAGGATCTGTCTGACAAAATGAGGCCTACCGTACACGGATCTACACGGGCTGTTTGAATCAGCCGAAGCAAGCAAAAAATGGATTGATATTTGTCCATGATATCATTCATACCATTTCAGCGATCCTTATTTTACATTTGTTTCAGACAGTTACTCAGCTGAAAAGGAACAGCAACAGCATAATAGCCAGGCGCAAGCACTGGCATGAAAGCTATAGTGAAATCAATGAATGCTTTCATCCAATCCGATTCCACGTACTAGTACAGTAATCACCAGTAATCCAAGAGGTGAACTTTTTGGCATGCGCATTTGCTGCGATGCAGCCACGGAACCACTTGTCCTGAGCCTACTGATGAGCAGCCATCCAACCTCAAAACAAGCAAAGAGAGAAACACAGCGTGCAAATGTATGCGAAAATGATCGAAAATGCGAATGTGTGAATTGAAATGATGTCATGGCATCTTGTCCTTTGAATTCTTGACGCATGACTCAGGACATCCTAGGGTCTTGGCGTTTTGTTTCAAGTCTGCCGCACAACAATTAATATATTCAAACAGCAGCGGTTTCACACATTGTATCATTCATAGTTGCACAATGTCCGTTCTGAAATCTCAGCACTGGAACGCGCGTACGGAAGTCAAGAAAGTCCGAAGCGCCCGTGCCTCATGACAAATACTATCCAATACTGAGTAAGCTGGCTTTCCGCATGGAACAGTAAACACGTCTATAAATCGATTTTCTCAGTGCAGCTTCTAAGTGCTGGGCTTGTTCTGAACTCGACAATGCCTGGCAGCAAATCCATCATGACCATGGCCAAGACGAGTGAGGTGGGATAGCGGCCCGCCAAGTGGCCGTGCTCCTGCTGTCGGGCTGCTCCCAGCGGTCGTTAGTTCTCATGATCGGCCAATGGCCATGCTAACTCTAGAATTCCAGTGAAGGGGAGGATTTTTCTTACCATTTCTCTTACATCCCCGTTCAGATTGGACCCGAGGGGTTGGGAGCCCCATTTTGTAGCTACAGAACGGCGTCCCCAAGGTGCCCTTCTTACAAGTTGGCAGAACCCAACGTTCACCGAGGAAGGTTTTTGTTACAAAATGGCAGTCCAAGCTGAACCCTAGTTACAAAATGAGTCACCGATTTTGCTCGACTCGCATCCGCTCGCATCCGTTGGCTCGATTTGCCCTTTACAGAATGGTGGGGACTGGGGGTGGCTATACTCGCACTATCCTAGGATCCCTGGGAAGTAACCTGCAACAGCCCGGCCAACCCGAGTCGCGGTTCATTTTTTCCGTTCTTTTGCGTTCATCCGTCTGTTTTGGCGTGACGCTGTCTGAGTGGCCAAGCTAAACATTAAATACAACGTTGGATGTCATAATCAAAAAATATAAATATATCGATATATATATATATATATGTATATATATATATATATGTATATATATATATATGTATCTATATATATATGTATATATATATATGTATATATATATATATGTATATATATATGTATATATATATATATATATATTATCTGACCCCTAGTTACAAAATGAGTCACCGATTTTGCTCGACTCGCATCCGCTCGCATCCGTTGGCTCGATTTGCCCTTTACAGAATGGTGGGGACTGGGGGTGGCTATACTCGCACTATCTTAGGATCCCTGGGAAGTAACCTGCAACAGCCCGGCCAACCCGAGTCGCGGTTCATTTTTTCCGTTCTTTTGCGTTCATCCGTCTGTTTTGGCGTGACGCTGTCTGAGTGGCCAAGCTAAACATTAAATACAACGTTGGATGTCATAATCAAAACATATAAATATCGATATATATATATATAATAATATATAGATATAAAATAAGATATATATATATATCATATATATATGTATATATATATATATATATTTAAATAGATGTGACTCATCTGGAGCATTCATGACCACTCAGACGCATCAGACTTTTCAAGGCCTCTCCCAAGGCTATGAAATTATTCTGCGATTTTTTGATTCCATCCAGTTTGTAGGGGCTATAGTTGAGTATTATCCATTTACGCTTTGAATCCATCCAATTTGTAGTGGTTATTGATTAGCCCTCCAGACTCCGACAGAATGGTCGGGACTGGAGGGTAACAAACTCGCACTTCCAATGCAAAATTCCGGTACCGGGGGGGGGTCCACTTACAAGATGGCAGAACCCAGGGTCAAAATTTTGCACAAAATGGTAGCCAAAAACCATTCTGTAACGGCCCTGAGGCCTCAGATTTAGTAACAAAAATTTCAACGGGTATTCTCTTACCATTTACCATCTTTTGCCAATTTCCCTCTCCAGCTTTCGAATTCGTCCGCTGGGGTTTCCCTCGGTTGATCCTCCCATATCCTCCCCACCGCTTGGCTATGCTTGGCTCCTCGCTCGATCCTTGTGCCACTGGTGATGGTTTCGGTTCATCGCATGTCGATGGAGCCGCATTGCGCACGGCCGCCTGTCCTCTCTGAACAACTGATGCCCGGGGACGATTCGCCACCGTGGATACCATGGCGAGGAACGGCTTCGCCGCGAGGCCGTAAGTTGTTGGATGTTGTTGTTCTCTGTGCAGATCCTTTGGCCAAGGATGGGGAGACAACGAGGACGATGATGATGATGACGATGATGATGATGATGATGATGTTGCTATTCTTTGTTATTCCTGAATTCCTCAAATCATGTTCACGCCTGTCAGCAAAATCCCCAATCCTCAGTAGTTCAATCGTTGGCCGAAACTGCCAGCGCCAACGCACCAACACATGTTTTCTGCTGTGAACTCTTCAAGAGCACTGTGCGGAAGTGGCAAAACGGAACCTTTTTTTCCGCGAAAAAACACTGCCGGACAAGCGTTTGGCTTGGAATCTGGTGTGAGACTCGCGTCGGAGAGGCTGGAACCATTGTGACACCTGGAGTGACAAAGTTCAGACATTGAAAGTTTCACATTGTCTATATAATTTTGCAAGCTGCCAAAACATTGCCAACATTTTGTCTACGTGGACGTATATAGTTCACACACACATATTATATATATATGTATGTACAATTATATAATGATTATAATACCACTGTATATAACTATGGGTCTGCACTGTGCATACGAATGTAAAAGTGTATCTCAATGCTATTGAATCAATACATTGAATGCAGTAGTTTTATGCAAAGTACACTTTCGGAAATCCTTGGAGACGTCGTGCTGCAGAAGATCATCAAGGCGCGACTATCCCACTTGATGCAAGGTCCATCATGGTCCATCATGATCTCCAGGTGAAAGTCCAAGTAATCTAAGGCTAAGGTTTCTGAATTCATCTGAATTCTACCAGCTCATACCAGCTCGTATCAGTGTAGTACCCAGTGGTGCCTCAATCCTTTGAAGCTCGTAGGATCTCATTGGTACAGGCAAGGAACGGGGTCACTCGCCAGAAACCTCGATCGAAACCTGGATGCCCTTCTGCAAATAGGCAATCTCTTCCTTGAACTTCGCATTATGTCCTGAGGCTTGGAATAGCTTGGAAGCATCTTGGAAGCATCTTGGAAGCATCTTGGAAGCATCTTGGAAGCCTTATCTGGCAGCTTGGACCCACATAAATATCATAAATTAGCATCAATTTCATTGAAGGGGGGCGGTGTCTCTTTTTGATTTCGGATGCCTTTGCATCGCCATTGTTCTCAATGCTGCTAGAGATGGTAAAAGCTTGAAGTGCTGTCAGGTGACTCAAACTTGTATCTGCAAACCTTAGCTGTGACTCCAAAAGATTTGTGGCAAAGCTGAAACGTATCAGTTGCAGTTTCTCTACTGCCAGCTGCCCAAAGATAGATTGTTTGCAGTTCCTTCTATTCTACATAAATTACTTTACTTCGAGTGATCCCCACCATGACATTTATACATTTTCTTACTGGCAAATCTTCTGGCATTCTATCTGACATATCTTCTGACATTCTATTTGGCATCTGGCATATCTGGCATATCTTCTGGCATATCTTCTGGCATTCTATCTGGCAAATCTTCTGGCATTCTATCTGGCATATCTTCTGGCACTCTATCTGACATATCTTCTGGCATTCTATCTGGCATATCTTCTGGCATATATTCTGACATATCTTCTGGCATTCTATCTGACATATCTTCTGGCATATATTCTGACATATCTTCTGGCATTCTATCTGGCATCTCTATCTTCTGGCATATCTTCTGGCATATCTATCTGGCATATCTTCTGGCATATTTTCTGGCATTCTATCTGGCAAATCTTCTGGCATTCTATCTGGCAAATCTTCTGGCATACTATCTGGCATTCTATCTGGCATATCTTCTGGCATATATTCTGACATATCTTCTGGCATTCTATCTGGCATATCTTCTGGCATATATTCTGGCATCTTCTGGCTATCTTCTGGCATATCTTCTGGCATATCTTCTGACATTCTTTCTGACATTCTTTCTAACTTTCTTCTGCACATTCTTTGTCCCATATCTTCCTACATGAGGTCCGGCAGGGAACACTTGGCGTGGATACTCGCGGTTGAGGTCCGGCAGGGAACACTGGGCGCGGTTGAGGTCCGGCAGGGAACACTGGGCGGGGATGGTCGTGTTGAGGTCCGGCAGGGAACACTGGGCGTGGATGGTCGTGGTTGAGGTCCGGCAGGGAACACTGGGTGTGGATGGTCGTGGTTGAGGTCCGGCAGAGAACACTGTGGATCGCGGGTCGCAGTTGGACGAGGACGACGAGGACGACGAGGACGACGAGGACGACGAGGACGACAAGGACGACAAGGATGACAAGGAGGACGAGGAGGACGAGGAGGAGAGGAGGAGAGGAGGAGGAGGAGGAGGACGAGGCAGGAGGCAGGAGGAGGCAACTGACATAAAATCTAACAACCCTCACCTGGCAGGTGGGGAATCATAATTCTATATATATATATATATGTATCTTCTACATCCCTCTTTGATCTCCCCCCACTGATCCATAGAAGCAAAGGAGCGCTAGAGCACCCAAGTCCTGCACAACAAGGTCCATGATATTCGCTGCAAGAATCAATAAAAGGCACACTGAACAAGTTTGACTCTCCGCACGCACCATCCGATCCAAATGATTCTACACTCATGGTGACTGCACAATTCAATGAAGCGCTGCCAGAAGGCTTAAAGGGCTTAAAGCAGTCACCAAATGGATCCAAATGGTAGGAAGAGGATGGAAGAGGGGGAGGTCCTGCTTCACCGCTTCGAAAACCACATCATGGTCCATGCGAAACTCGAACAGTGCAAATTGAAGGGCGGCGCCTCTGGCACGCACTGCCTCTCCAAGCATCATCAAGCATCGATGTACAAACAAAATCAGCATGACGGACCAGCAACTCAACTAAAAGCCCTAAACACGAGAGACTTATGATGCACATTTCCGAGGCCTGAGAACATGTCAGGACAAGGTAAATGATTGGTGCTTTGTCATCGGCTACTCTTTTGTCACATGACGGCTAGAGAAGGCGACAGACGACAGTATGAGCCCATTCTTCTTGGTGCCATCAGCGAACATACGAGGCCATTTGGAACTTGTGTGAAGGAAAACTTGAAAACTACGCCAATTTCAGGTGGGAAATAGCGGTAATGTGGATTGCCACTGTGATCTCTATATGGTTCTATTTTTTTCATGCCTCCATGACAAAGCTGCGATCTTTTTGCAGCTCCTCCGGTGCCAGTCGCAGGGCCTCGCAGTTGGCCCATCACCACTGGACCCCACAGAGTTCTACATCTACGTTTTAACAGAGCCCTAAAGGATTGATTCTAAAGGACTGTGGCAGTTTGCTTCAGTTCCAGGTGACATTTCTTTTGAACTAAGACTACGTCTTGGGAGTCTGCAAATCTCTAGATCACCTCAAGCTCCCTCATCTAAACATGAGACAAACGGTCACGCCGTGGCAATGTGCATATAGGTGTGCATGGAAAAAAAGGAGCCTGCTGTTTGGCATGGTTTTTCAAGAAGACCCATGGTTTTTCGGAGACGTCAATGGCACAGCCGCTCCTGGGGTGTGATCTTGGCACAGCGCAGCAAAAAGGCACGATCAGTGCGCAGAGCTTGGGGTGCCAGTTCCTTGTGCTCAAAGCCAGCAAGACACACCGGCAATGACGCAGGATGACGCAGGCAAGAATTGAACTAGCTGCTATAGCTAGCGGCTCATGCTGATCAGCCTATATGCTTGTCCCACATATCGCTGTGAAATGCCATGCATGAACAAAAATCAAAAATGGACACCGCATGACACCGCCTGAATAGTGAGTGGCCCATGAATCATGTACTTGACATTGCTCCACTTTAAAACCAATGGGATTACGTGGGGATCTGCATGAATTTATGGGTTCTTTAAAGGATCAAAGCCAATGGTTCAACAGGCCACAGCACACCCTCCCCAACACATCTTGCACCCAGACCCTCCCTCAGTATCACCCTTTCTTTCACCAAAAGGCTGAAGGCTGCATTTTTTGATTTTAAACTAAAGGCGCTCAATTGATTTTTTTATTAGAGGAAAAAACACAACATTGAGGGTTTCAGAGACGAGGGTGTTTAATCGGGGTGTGTGGAACTGACTATTTGGGAGGTATATTTGATGTAGAGGACAAGCAGTGTTGCGTATAGCGCAAAAATGTTGCTAGAGATGTGGGTGTTTAATTGTATAACATTATACAAATATACGTGTATATGTGTATATATATAATTTTATATATCTCTATATGTATATATGTGTATATATAGATATATAATGTGACGATTGACAAGCTTGAAGATCAATCTGATCTGCTCAACTTGTTGCCATGGCTCCAGTGCAGCGCTTCCCTGGGGACCACCTGCTTCCACAGCTGCCAGCTGCAGGCTGGGATCTTCCTGCAACTCCTTTGGGCAGTGTTTCAGGGCAGTACCTTGCTGGTTTCGGCTGACGTTCCGGTGGACTTCATGTTTTTCTTTGAGGAAATCAATGCAAACCCTTTTTTTTACATGTTGTACTGCCAAATTATGCTAAATATTGGGGTCTCCTGCAAATTTCCCATTCAACTTCAACCAATTCGATGATCATGACTGTCGTGATGAATGCTACTGGTATCCGCTGGCTATGAGCAAACGAGCAGCAGTCTGACTTGATGACGTGCATGACAAAAACCTGCAAGCAAGGCCGCTCGGAAGCAAAGTTTAATTGAAGTATAAATAGACAACCCACTATTTAATTCTATTCAATACGTATATATAATATGTTTGTCCATATTCTCCATATCCAGCGTGGCTGCACACCAGCAACTGAGTTGACGTTAGCGGTGAGAAAACTGCAGTAGAAGTAGCGAAAGAGATGAATAACATGCAGGATATTCTAAGATCATGGGCACAAACATGTCCTGTTGGCCAGGAGTTTTATGTACAATTCTCCTCATGGTGTCAGGGTCATGGCGTTAGTGTTGCTATGACTCAGTCATTGGGTCACCTTGTCTGAAGCAAACTCAGGAGCGACGAAGCGTAGAATGCTGCTTCCTCCAGCCACTGCAGCCTGCAACCTGAGTTGGAAGGTACCTGAAAAAATGTTTCTGAAAATTCCAGGACTGCAAGAACACTGGTTCTTTCTCGTGCTCACAAAATTGCTGCTGAAATGGATCTGCGATGGGAACAAATGGATACAAATGGACCAAACGAGCTGGTGCTGTTTTCAACCCTTGACAGCTAAGGAGCAGAAAACTCATGCTTCGAGAAAGCGATTCGGGTAGTATCCGAATCACAGCCTCGGCCAATCACTACAACATGTACAATCAACATCAATCAGCATGTAAGCAGCATATAACCAGCTACTTTGATCTTCACTCCCAGCTGCTTTGATGCTGTTTGACTAATTGTTTATTCCCCTGGGATTTTCTCTGGGTGCCTGGCTGTGTTGCTCTTGACGGCCTCGAGTGCAATGCCTTCATCCTTCTGCAGCTCCAGGGAAGCAAACTCCAGTGCCAAGCCATCCTCGGTTTGCGCTGGGGGGATCGGCCTGAATGCAACAACAATAACACCATTGCACAACAAAAACATAATATTATATTATAATATATTATGAAGCATTAAATTATATTATACTAGTATTAGATATTATATTATACATGTATTTGTAACTACTATAAGATCATACCACATATACATATACATATACATGAATCATTGAGGCAACTGAGGCAAAAGCATCATTTTCTGCAAATATGTGCAATACAGTGATGCCAAGTTGCTTTTTGGACAGCCTTCTCCACCTGAAGACTTTTCAACAAACGCATGGGCTCCCAACGACAAAGGCCACAAAAGAACTGATATTACATAAATATACATAAATGACCTCAATAGGAGCTTGAAAAAGTTTGAACATTGAAAAGTACCCAGCTCATTCCAGAGCTCATTCCAGCTCTCGGTTTTGCTAAGCTGCTACTTCTCTTTCTGCACCTCAGGTCATACGACGTCAACCCAAAGGGCAACTCCGTCACGGCGCCGTGGCGTTTCGTGGATGGGAAGCATTCAGCAACTGCGTAAGGTTGCTTAAAAGCAGTCACAACTATACGCCCGGTTCCAATCCGTCTCAGAGACTCGGATGTTGATGGCAAAACTGACTATCTTACTATCTGAATCTATCTGAAGTTCATTATTTCTTCATTGTTTCATTTCCATCAAAAGTAGGGGAGTTCGTCAGAGTTCATCACTTGTCGCAAGGCATCTCAAGATCAAGGCAAAGAACGAAGCTCAGCAGAGGCAAATTCCAGGGCCAAGCCGGTACCTTTCAAGGCCTGCAGGACCACCTGCCAGGGCAAGGCACCCGGTGGCTGTATACCCTACATGTGGCATGCGCAGGTGTTATACCTGCTGAAAATATACTCAAGTAATCTCAAGATATCAAAAGATTATCTCAAGTATATTCAAGTATGTTGAAGTATTATAATATGACCCCAGATGCCCCAGAATCATTTAGGATCCCGAAGTTTCAGACAGCTACTTGGGAGATGTGCTCAGGGCCTCTCGGTCACTGCGAAGCTCTGGTGACAAATATCGCAAAGCGAAGGCATCTGCTTCAATCAGTGACAGCGCTGTCTCCTTGGACCGCCAAGATTGAAGCAACTGATGAGGTGCAAGACTGAGCGAGTCGGGTTTAAGGTGAGGAACTGAAACCTCAACAACCATGGCTAAGAATTCAACTTCAACATCCACCAGAAGTAGGACAAGGCCTTCAGGATCCTTCATATGATTTCATATAATTATTCATGTTTTTGCTCCCACACTTGTTGATTTTGGGTGGCCTTTTTCTGGCAAGACATGAAGCATGTGCTGACCTTGACCAGTGAGCAACTGTATTTTGCTGCAAAAGACTTGTCATACTGCCCCGTGCCCCGCACCTTGTCACCAAGCAAATCCGCAGAACCTAAGTATACAATGATGACCCCAAACCCCATGTCTGGCGCATGAGGCATCCTCACCCTCACACATCATGCACCTGGATGCAAGGGAATAGCAAACTCCACATTCCCAAATCATTGAGAAGCACGCAGGACCGCAGTGCATGGAAATTCCTCGGTGCCAACTTTGGCATACAGATCAAAGGCTCCGAAACTGTCAGGGATAAGCTCGGCAATTTTCTTGGAGTAGGTCCAATATCTTGGGTATGACGTGTATTATTGACTTGTATGAGAAGTTCGCTTCCAAACCAAACATGATCAAGGGAGTGCACGTGGCAAATTGCCAACGCCGCAAAAGCAAACACTTTTCTGAGCATGCACTGTACTAATAGGCCTCAAACATTCCAAATTTCAACCAAGGCTCTGCTTTGTGGCTGTCATCCAAATTTCCCGCTCTTCAAGCAAGGGCGCTGCCAAATACTCCTTGGCCGTAATGAGGGTTCTGCAGTTCCATTGTTCTGCTGCAGGGTTCTAAGGCCAAAAGGAACCGCAAGTTGTACCAGCAGCTCGAGTTCATTGAATCGTCATTCCTATGCAATATGCCATTCAAGAAAAGAATGTTAAAGAGGAGTATTAGGTAATTCAAGCATACCCATCCAAGACTCGACGGCATACGCATTGAATTCCAAAGCTTTCAGCATCAGATCCTCACGGCCCAGCAGTACTCTGAAACATGTGCGTGAAGCTCAGCGAAGCTTAGTGAAACTCTCCTTGTCTGCCAGCAACTCTGGTGGGCATGGACCAAGTACCAGTCGACCTTGCGGGAAAACAGCTTCCAAAGCTGTGACTGGCTGTGGCTTAAAGATATTTAAAGATACTAAAATCATCTAAAATCTGCCAGCAGCTGAGAGCCAAACAGCTTTCGCCCTGTTTGAGCCGTTGGAGCCTTGGACGGACAGCAAACGTCGTCCTCAAGATTCGTTGGAATTGATCCAACTCCGCAGCTTGGAAATTCAACAAGGGACTTTAATCTGAAGCCTCATCCTGAGTGATATTGTTCCTGTTGAGGATCTGTGGATGAATGATATGTCAACGCAACTCCGGTTTGAGAAATTCTCCAGCAATTCTCTGAACATATCTGAGGAAAGTCACCATGCACGATGCTAGGTCAGGTGACATCACGGTCGCTATCGGTTTGCACAAATATTGGGTGCACCCCAAAATAACACGAAATAACCATCCATTATTCTTATTCATATGGGACATAGATGGAATTAGAGGACAGTAATCATGTTTAGAGTTTTTTGGACGGGGATTTGATGGGTTTTGTTTCGATGAATTTTTGGGTACCCAAGTCTTGGATAACCGTTAAACCCCAACATTATCAAATGGACCATCCAAGAAGGTCAAAGAAGCAGGTCTGCTCTGACGACCGTCACATCGCTTGCAGCCATGGCCAGCAAGCCCTTGGGGCGGAACTTGACCAGGGCGGTATATCTGTTTCAAGTGCTGGTTGGGCTGGATTGGTTGGTTATTGGACAGCAAGTACCTGATGTCTTCCTTTGGTATGTTGATCTTGTGTGTGTTGTGATACATTATGCATATATCTCTCTCGCCTTCAGACAAGGTCTGCCTCGGCCTAAGTGTATAGTACATGTTGATATATGCTGCATACAACAACATAATATAACATGTATATATGTATATATGTGATATATATATATATATATGTGTATTATATTATTATTATTGTTATTATTATTATTGTTTTTATTATTATTATTGTTTTTATTATTATATAATATATGGGTGTGTAAAAAAAACTACGTTATTGCTAGGTCACAAGGTACTTGTCTTGTTGTCGGAGGCTGCGTGTGTTCTTCACTTTTAAAGCTTGGTGAACTCCGGCCGTCTAATGGTCTGAATGAAACATTCTCTCCAACTTGATGCTTGCTTGTACCTTGTAGGTGCTCACAACATGTGGCTAATTACCGGCTAGCCTATAAATTTGAAGCAGCTTTCAGGGACATGACAGGCACAGGGGCGCCATGCAACATTTCGACATCCTGCAGCAGCATAAAGTGTTTGTGCAATGACAGGCTGAACTGCTCATTAAGCACTTATGATTATGTAACCGTGTCAAACACCTGCCAATCACTTTGGGGTGCACAACCCGAAGTTAATGCAGGGGTGCTGTGGGATGCTGTAGGATGCCGTGGGCACCTGCTTTTATGATCTTTTTATGCCTACACAGCAAGCAGTTGGTGCAGCCTGTGCAGGCTGCAAGAAACATCAGCTACAAGATCATTTGCAGGTCGTCTTTGCCGACCAAAGGTTCGATGTACATGGTCAGAGGCACAGGTGGCCATGCACGAAGACAATCCAATTTTCTAGGCTCTACTACAGTAAAAGATTTCCGTGCAACATAGATTCGAAGGCTCCAAAATGCATCCAAAAACACTTTCTCTTCTTCCAAGTACAAAGCTAGTCATTGGCAGTTTGGAAGCAGGGATCATACTTCAAACCTCTGTTTCTGGCTCTGCACAATCTTGGAGCCACGGAAAATGTCATGATATATCAAGTAACTTCACTGTGGCTGTCATTGACAAAAAGCTATAGTGGATTTATTCCCCGGGTTCATTGGCAACCTGCTGCAGTGTTACACACAGCAAGTAGCAGCGTGGAGGCCAGCATTTTCGCTGCCACACACCATTGGAAGGGCTCTGAACGGCCCCCCCAGCAACATAGCGAGGCAAAGAACTCCAATAAAACACGTCAGAGGTTTAAGCACCTCTACTCTCCTTCTGCTCTAAAATTACAAAAATTGTCTTGGACTGGGGAAACATTGGACTTCAGCACCTTAGTCAAATGCCAAAAAAACTATGAGATCATCAGCTGGCCAAAGTTCATCTCAGCACGGACCTGAGGAACAACACTCCACAGGAAGGGGTCGAAATTGTCAGCTGCTTCAACTGCCTCAAACACCCATAGCTGCCATAGCTTGAGGACGCTGCGCAGCTTCCCAAGCCTGTGCCGCACGTGAGATCCGGCGCGGCTTTGGTGGGCCCAGAGATGACACGGGCCTGGCCAGTGGGAAATCCTCAATTCCGGCCCAAAACCATCCAGCTTTCATGCCATGCTGCCTTGCTTGTGGATGTTGTATCCGACTTGTATCCTGTATGCTAGCATGTACTGATATACATTGATATACGACTATATATATATATATAGAGGACTATATATAGACTAGGTGTTACTATGTAACATTATACTACGAGTACCGTATTCCTTGACTTGGGTCACATGATCCCCGCAAACTTTGGCGTCCACCATCTGACGGCCGCCTCTTGGGTCGAAGCCACGGCTTGACTCCAGCCTGAGGCTTTTCTTCACTCATATTTTCTGTCCCAAGCCAGGGAGAAAGCTATTCCAAGAATAGCCTGATAATGCCTGATAGAATTCAAGCAGTTTGAGCCCTTTATTGTCCGCTCTTTCAAACGACAAACCCTAGATCCCTAGATGCATCTTGCAGCTTCTCGCTGCGATTCATGGTGCGGAAGTCTGTGGAACCCCTCTGGACCTTTCCAAGCAGCAACGCAAGCAACCCTGATCCAACACAGCACATCTCAACATCTTGGCCCAACCGCGGCTCCAAGTGACCCAAGAGACGGGCCAAAAATTCAGCCACTTCTTCGGTAACGTCCGCCACTGCGCAACTGTCAACTCCTGGCAGCTGGTAAGGCATAGCGGCATAGCCCATTTCAGGCGTTATCAGAACAGAATCATCCCACCGGGTCCCATCCGATGTGGCAAATGCAACATGTCATGTGATGAACCGGTAGTGAAAGCTATAGAAGCCCCGCATGGTCCACATTTCAAGCATGACTTCGATAAGTTGTCCTTCTTGAAGCGGCAGCCGCTCTTGGCAGAGCAACTCAGAAATGGTCCTGAAGCCGAGTTGCGTGTGTAAATGATTTAAATGTATATTACATGTATTGTACTTTAATCATAATATGTAGCATCTAGTTCCAGTATGTTCCAGTAACATACTCCAACTGTCTTGATTCGCCGCTGGGATGTCCTCGGCTGCCCAGCACTGGCTGCAGAGCCAAGTTTCGGCACCAGGGTGCCATGCACCGGCCCCAACGTGTCTGACATGAAGCTGGTGGGCTTGGCTCGATATCACATATTTATCTTACAAATCTCCATAGATTCCATAGTTTTTAGGATTGGGGGAATATGGGTATGGCTCCATACGACCACCATTTTGGATCATTTTGGAATGGTGACCAATCTTGTGGGCCCATTGGTGCCCAATTGATTGTATCAAATGTTGGAAACTGTTGACAATCAGCTGGCTTTCAAAGATTCGGAGCCAATCGTACCAATCACATATGTGGACATCTCACAGAAATCTCTCGCAGCATGGACTGCGCAAAGGGCCTTTCGAAGGCCTTGAAGGTCTGGAGGTCTTTGCTCCAGGGAAGGCCTGTCATCTTGGAGTGAAGAATCATGATGCTGCTGACGCGGCTGACGGCGACAACGATGCAACAATAAGGACAGAAGGATGGAAGGATGGAAGATGATGGAAGCACTTCATGGAAATGCTTGTCTGATTGTGCCTTGCCTTGGCTCGTCTTGAGACATTTGCAATTCCATTGAGTCTGCCTCCACTGCCTTAGCATATCTATCTTGATCATCTTGATACATCTTGATACATCTTGCACTCAGCCTCCGTAAGTCTTGACTCAACACGGCTCAGTGTCAAGCAATTTCACCGTGGCTCGGTGGAAGATCCTCTTGGAAGTTTGGGTTGTCTGGTGAGTCGTCTGGTGAGTCGTCTGGCAACTCCTGAGCACTACTAGTCAACATGATCAACATGGCAAACGAAATCAATCTCTCTCGAACATTAAACTTGCTTGGCCTCCGTGTCTGGCTCGGGATCCAATTCGCCGCAAACCTGAGCAACCAAACTCGGAACCGCTGGGCGAAAGTGCAGCAGTGAAGCATCAGCCAAGAGGCAGAAGTCACCAGAGCTTGGATTCGTGGCACTGTCCAACCAAAACCACCTGAAACACTCAAATGTTGAGCAGGACGAACACATCACAAACAATACATGCTGTATGCAAGACATGGGAATTCGCCGTCTTGCAACATCTTGCAACGCTGTGCTTTACAGAAAGCTAGCGGAAGGCTCAGCTTCAGGCTGCTAAGCAATAGGTTGGACGCCCACTCGGGGACATCCACTGCAATGCCATCATCGATCCCGTTGCGACGATCCTGGGACGGAGCCTATCTTCTGCGTAGGCAAGCAACATCAAGCAACTGGGGGTGCGCTGTGTGTAGCTCTGTTCCATCTCCGTTCCATCTCCGTTCCTTATCTTTCAAAATGTGTACATCCCCGTCCTCCTGCGCTTGTCGTATACAGCCATAGTAGGTCATCAAGAGCTCCAGTTCTTGCATCTCAATGTCCTTGCGACGTCGGCACGGGACACACTTCTGTCTCAGTTTTGGGGCACGAACCTGTGGTGATCAAAACATCACTCCAAGATACTCCAAGCAAATTGATTGCACATCGCAACGCGCCACTGAAATATAATATATGAATATGGGTGCATTTCTGCTTCATTATACCAATCTGATACCCGTTCATAGATCCCACACTACTCATGTGCCAATAGCCAAGCCACTGGCAAGGGCAGCTCCACCACAGAGCCTAGCAAGCAAAAGGGCTCCAATGTCGTGTTGAACTGTTTAAGTGCGCAAAACAGGTCAGCAGGATGAGGATGATGGGTGATACACCCATGTACCAGTGATACGTGGATGATTCGGATGATGGAGTCTGTCTGTTAATATGATGATCTCCACCTTCTATACAATGCTTGGGGCCCTCGCCTGCTGGTGGATTGAGCATCCCGCTCTTCCAACGCAAGGGCTGCTCCATGGCAAAAGCTGGGTAACTTGGGAGCGATCACCTTGAAACCTTGCCCAAGAGAAACATAGATTGATGTGTATATATATATTTATATTTATTTATATATATATATATAAATTTCCAATGCACATTCTCCACCTGAGTCATGAAACATCTTAAATGTTTGATTATGTAGTTAGTCTTTTCTATTAGTTTTTTTCAGCGCATGGTGAGGCCTGTTGATGAACAGTTGGAATCATTTGGAATCATTTGGGATCTATTTGACACTATTGCAAATACTATTGCACGCATGACATGGCATACCTTCTGCTGTAACTCTCCGTGGTATGATGCATTCTGACTGGTCGCCCTTTGAACACGGAGAATGTGAATTTGACGAGTGTCGTTCACAAGGCACTAGGGATCCACCGGGGATCACTGATCGAAGCAATTTGGACAGGCATCCCATCGGTCTTTTCCTCCGGCTGCAGGATCTTCAGAATCTTCAGGAAAGGTTCACGTTCGGCCGGGAAGCTGCGTGGCGCTGGGGTCATCACCAAGGGCTGGTAAATGCTGGCAATAATAAGCCACATTGACCAAAGATCAGTAGGTTGGAGTCATGCATGGTCACAGCCACGTACACGAAGGCATTGCAAACATAATCGCAAACGTAATGCCGCTGGCCAAGCTGTGCTAATCATGGCTGCATCGACTGCGCCTTGTAATCTGCGCTTTCAAGTTTCTGCTCTTGTCATTCTGACTTGAGCACTGATCATACAGTGGTCACTCAAGTTGCGAGACCTCCCATCATGTGCCTTGTAGGTATTGTGATGTACGCTGTATCCTTTCAATTCCAAGTTTTTAGTCCCAAAAATGTAATCAATCTGCACTTTGTACATCCACTCCCGAAAACGTGCCAGCCAAGAACCTGAACCAAAGCCAACAAAAGTTGCCTGAGCTGATGCTCTCTGTGATGCTTCATGGTACCCATGTCGCAATAACACCGGATGTGCCCCAGCACCTGGCCATGAATTGAAATCTCCCAGTACCAGCCGTGGAACATCGGCATCCGCATCATCGGCATCACAAAATGCCTCAACTTCCTTCAAAAGGATCTCTCCTTGTGCTGCCTGGATCTGCAGCCCAGCTGAGAACGGCCGTGCCGCTTCTAGCATTCCACGGTGATCCAAATGGGTGCAAAACACGAAGATCTCCTGAGGTTTGCAGCATCTTGCAGCATCTTGCACGCTTGGCAACTGCATTAAAGAGTTTCAACAAGCTTTAACAAACTTTAGCAACTGCAACGAATACTCCAAGTCCAAGCACATTCGAACAATGTCTTCAGCCTTCGCGCCTTGCCACTGTGGCAACATTTTAGAAGTGCCTGTGTCACGACGCGTGGACAGCCTGTGCAAGCATGCTCTGTGAACGCATGTGAATAAGCGATCAATTTGGTGATTCAAACTCTACAAGTAGCAAACCAGAATGGAACTGCTGAATCATACTAATTAAAGCTTTGAGTTGAAAGAGCCTGCAGTGTTGTTTGTCCTTTCAATTTCAAATGCAGCCTTTGGGAAATGGTCCCCATGTGGTGAAGCAGGGATAGAACAAGCTTCAGGCCTGCTCCCTCCAAACGCGAACCAGGTATAGCAGGGCTTGCCGACAGCCATCTCTGCCCTTCTCTCACCAATTGGAACCTCAGATTCGTGTGCAATCTGCGGGCCATCATGAAATGTTTAGCTGTCTTCAGCTGGTAGCTTCTCAACAAGTTTTGCAACGACTGCTGTTACTTTCATTCCCCACTGTTTTGCATCACGTCGGGGATCAAGGAGCTCAGCCGATTTGTAGAAAATGGGACTTGCTTCATCATCTCCATTAGCACCTGCTGGATCAATCCAATAGACAAATCCCAAAGTAGAAGTCTCAGCTGGCAAATCAATCATTGTCAGGATATGTCTGGCTTGTCTTTGCATCTACCCCCATTGTGTATAAATATATATAATATATAATATTATATAATATATATACATGATGCCATCATGGGATGGAACCTCGTCCAACTCCCACACTTGAAAAGCCATGCTCTGCCAACGACGACTTCAGGAAGGCCAACTGCTCAGGTTTCACCTCCTGACAAAATGAACGATATGAATGAGGGTTCTTTGATGTTCTTTGTGACATTTTGTGACCATGGGGAAATGATGGGAGAATGATGAAGAATGAACACGCAAAAATGCTCGACACAGCTGGAGTTCAGCCCTCCTGCAGTCCGATGATCGCAGCTTGGCTGTTCACCAGTTCTTGCAGCAAGGCATCTTTCCGGAAATCCCAGTTGTCATTTGGGTCTGGCTCTTGCGTCTTCATCCTGATGTTGAAGGAAGCCACCTTCCATCCCCCCTCCACCATTCTTTTCTTATTGCACGTTCTTTGGCTTGATCCACGAGCCACTAGGTCAGAAAGGAATGCGCCACTAAATGGTGATCAATGTGATCATGGTTTAGGCATGTATGGATCTGATTATGCTTGATAGTGTTTATGCTTATGTGAAATGTGTCAGCGGATTCCATGTTGGATCAATTTTCAGGGATTTGGCAATTACGAGGGTTACCAAAATGTGCAAGCCATATCTCTGCTCATCGTCGACACCACTGTCATGCGAGTCGACCGCAAGCCTTTTTTCCTCCGTTTTGAGCAGGCAATCGAAAACTTTGACCCTAAAAAGGATCGAGTTCCTGGAAGCTAGCATCGCAACCCATGGGGTAACTTGAAGAGATCTCTTAAGCGCCTTTTAATGTGGAATCAAACCTATCCCCACTAATGGTGGTTGCGGATGAAGAATCTTTTCACATAATGCCACTGGCCCAAGTCTGTGGAAGCATGTGCTGAGGGCTGGCGCCGGGATTTTGAATCGGGATTCTGTGGGCCAGTGGCACAGGCGCCAAGCAGCCAAAGCGGGAGAAACGGCTGGCAGCCAGCCGTCCGAAAATGTGCAAATTGGCAAATCTGGGTCGGTCAACCTTTCGAGTCTGGAACCAATAGCCAAAGTGCTGTCCAAATGAGGTGGTGAAGTTTCACAAGTATCCCACGAAGACCATCAGACCACAACCATTGCCAACCGAGTTGTGAATTGGAGACATCTTGCTTTTCAAACAATCAATGGACCTGAAAAGCAGGGAACTTCAGCATGCGAATGATACAGGTCTCTTGAGTTGCTCTGTGCCATTTCTGTGCCTCTTTTTCGCTCAGTGGTGTGGGTTTTGACTTCGGATTGCTTTCCGATGCTGCGTTGTTCAGAAGGTTCATGGGTTAAGTTGTGATTTACTGTGCCTGTGACATCTTGAACCATTCCAGAAGCAATCACCACTCAGGATGGTGGAGAGAAAATGGCGAGAACCAAGTCCTTGGTGCTGACACTATCAGCAATCAGCAACGCAAATAGCAGGAGAAATGACATTCTTTGAGTCAGCATATCTAAACCAATCTTCTCAAGGTGCAATATGTGCAATCGTCACCAATCATCCCCTTTTCCTCCTGAAAACGGGGAGATTGCAAATAAAAGGAAGCACATGGCCATATGCCCATCCTGACCCAGCTTCAATTTCCAAGCCAAGGAACGATCTGTCTGGCAACGTCCACATCTGTGGCCCATTCGGTGAACAAGCCCAGGGAGAATCCCATCATTGCCTTGCAACTCGAACAGAAAAACGCAAACCCAGTGCCCGAGGCATTTCAATTAAATACTTTCGGCTTTATCATGTTTTATAATGTTTTTATCTATGTTCATACCACTTGGATGTCTTACACCATGGTATGCTGGTATGCCCTCCAAAAGGCCATTTAATCTGTAAGATCGTTGACCGGTGGATGAAGCCGTACTTTATGCAAACCCACTGAAGGGCAAAGCTCAGGTGAGCTCTGCTGGCACAGTCACACCTCTGATTCTCCCCACCCAAGTGCCAGGGAAGGTGCCGATCGCCCGTTGAAAACTTCAGCAAGCGGCACCCAACCAAACCACGCCTGCAGAACTCCAGACCACTCGCCAAACTCTAGGACGCTACAGCGGTACAGCGTTGACATGTTCAACTCTGAACTTTACCTATCTATTGCGATTACCCCTTCATTTGTGCATATCATTCCATATCCTATGTGCAATTGATCCAATATTATGTACGTGTAGCCTGTCAAGACTGCACAAAAAAGGCGACAACAAGAAACTCATCTTGTGACGAGGAGCGTTTTTCTCATCTTCCATCTCTGAGAGCACCTTGTCCTGACAGCAATTTCTCATAAAGCATGTAATTAACATTTAATGTTAAATAATCAAATATGATCAAACTAGATTCAACCATAATGAACAATAGTAATAATAATAATGAACATATATCAACATAATATAGTATATGACTATAAAGACTAAAGACAATAGTCATCATACTGCTTCAATCAGTGCAAGTGCAATAAGTGCAATCCCGACTAGTAACACACCTTTATCCTTTCACTTGTAGGTCTCCCTCGCCTCAAAGAACTTCTGCAGCCGCTCCGCAACATCCCGCTGATAAGCAACGGTTACCTCCTCTTCTTCCGGCTGACCAGCAGGCAATTGGTCGGTCGTGTCCTGGAGCTGCACCAGTGTCCCGAGCTGCAACAAATAGATTTTCAAACGTACAGTCTCATATTTCCCTAATTCCTAGTAAGGATAGAGCACATAAGCTCAGCGTACAGCCATGAAATGCCATGAATCATCATATTATCATCATATTCATCAATGAACCAGTTCTGAATCAGTCTTTTTAGCTTGCACTGAAGAGGCCGAAGGAAAGTCCTGTGAAAGGGCCTGCTTCAGCTTAGCCTCAGACTCGGCCTGAAAAACAAAAGAAACACTTCATCTCATGCCTCCTGAGCTTTTCAATCCTCACAGCAGGTTTGTGCAGATCCAATCTGGCTATAACTGGTTCATCTACTTTTGGAAATCTTTAGTAAAGATCTTTCAAATCTTTTGGAAAGTTTTGCGCGGGGGGCGGGCCTTCTCCTTCTCCAACTCTCCGGGCTCAGCCTCATACTTGCCCTCAGCAGGAGAAATTCTATGAATTTCAAATGGCAAAACAGGCCAGGGGCAGCAAGCCAGCACCAAATATCACACACATTCAACATCATCCAACCACTTGGAGCCTTCGTGAGCTTCTTGAAAACTCTCCTGTCACAAGACGATTGTGAGACTTGGGGACCCTAGAGATTTCGGGCAGCAAAAATGGTGACATCACCATGGTCATCCATGGTCATCCATGGTCTCATGCGGTCCAAAAGCCCGTCGTTAAAACCGGTGCCTGTAGTACTCACCGATGTACTCCTCCAACTTGCGGGTGCCCGAAGGCTCCATCCCAAGAGTTTGATAAGTATCCTGGCAGGATCTGGCAGGGATATCATATCAAATAATCATATCAAATAATCATATGTATGTATGTATAATATATATATATAGTTATAAATAATAAACAGGTTCGTTCGTTTTCATCCATCTTCCTTGAATTTCATTCAAAAATTCCGATGGATGATGGTATCATATGGTATCATCTTGTCTGGAGGATGATCGCGAGCTTTTGGACAAAGGATTGGAGAATCAGAGAAGCACAGGATTGACATCTGGGAATCTGGGAAGGCCTCTGTCATCAGCATGGGCGAGTCAGGAGATCCTTGTTGGTTCACCTGAGGCAATTGACAACAAAGTTCACCTCTGGCTCAGATGCTGCTAGCTGTTGACATCTAAATTAAACAAGTCTCCCAAAGATGGACACACAAGAAACAACGATAAATCCGATAAACATACACAAGCCAGACATAGCCAAACTTGAGAAAACAAGTTGGACCTCCACAAATTTCAATCGCTCCGCCACATCCACGGTCCAGTCGAAGCAACCTTCGAGCGCAAGCTGCTAAACATTATGTCATGGGGCATTGTAGCTGAATCAGTTGAAAGGAGCTCTTCAAAAAACAAATGCTGAAAATAAAGAGTATAGATTCATGACGACTTTGATATAGCTTAGGCTTAGATCATACTATATTATATTCTAGATATCGCAGTGTTTCACCTACATTGCTCAACCGGGATCCTGCCTGCAGCTGCCATGGTGAGTTGCATCTGTTGATTGGAGACTACATTGACATCTGCGTCCCTGCCGGAGAGCTCCTGAGCATTGATTTCAGCCGGAGTTTCGCTGAGGATGCTGACGGCCCCCATATAGTGAATCTTCATGGCACAGGTGGTAAAAGTTGGCAAAAGACCTTTAGCAACTGCAATGAAGCATGTGGTTTGTGCATGCAGATCAATATCTAATAATAAAATGTGCACAAGCCAATTATTGTACTACCCCTTTGACTATCTTTGATTAATTCTTTAATCATCTGATAATCATCTTTAATCCTATAGCTATATTGTGTATGTATATATATATATATATCATATTCATTTGCCAAGTGAGTCTCATATGTTCTCCAGCCCTTGCCCGCGCCTCGCAGAGTTTGATCACGTCATTGGTGGACCAAACCTTGGGACCCGTCAAAGTCAGCGTCTGACCCACGGTGCGCTCCTGGGGAGGGGAAAAACACGTTGCGGTCGGATGTCATTGCTGTGAGTTGCCTCATCCTGCATCCCATCTACATATATATATATATATATATCTATATATACATACATGCAAGTAGGATATCAGATTATATGTGCGCAATAATATGGCATAGAATTGTAACACAATGGTGATACTATATCTTGTGCTTTTCCGGGGAGCCTGTCCTTGATCATAGCAGATGCCATCATGCGAGAAACATCCTGGGAATCGATGTACGCAATGCCCGGCATGCTGCCATCATCTCCCCAGACCTTCTGATCGTCCAGAACACCTCAGCAATAAATGAATGAATAGATATGAATAGGGAAATAATTAATTGAAATAAGATAAAAAAGCCAGTTACTGTGGTACATGTGAGGAGTGCCTCAATTCCTTTGCTGCTGTAAACACCGTGCTTGCCTGACTACACTTACTGTAATACCGGCGTTGCTGCAGTCAATGCAAGCTGGAATCTTTCTACTGACATCAACAAAACAAGCGATGTACCAAGAACATTCAGGAACCATTGCTGCATATTGCTGCTGCTACCTTCACATCTATGAGGTCGCCAGGCGACTCACTGCATACTGCGAAATGAGTGGTTGCATCAGGCCGCTGATCCGGAGGATGGTGTGGCGAATCCTTGGCAAAGTCTCCATGGCGAAGATCGTCACCCATGGGTGCATCATGGTGCATCTATTCAAAAAACTGAGGCCAAGTGACCCGCTGTCCTTCAGGAATTTCTCCGTCAAATATTTGATCTGCATCAATGGCACCTCATGCCATCGTGCTGGGAAGTCACAGGAAAATGGCAGGAAATGGCAACAGTCTGACTTGTGTGAGTAGCAGTATTTTGCAAGAATGGGCAGCCAAAAAAGAACAGATTCAGTCTGGAAGCAACCGCCGATCCTTCCACACACATCCGGAAAACTTACTTTGCAGTTTTGAACAGGGCATCTGCAGGAACAAACACCATAAACATGATGTGTCTCCATTAGCGCCAAGCCGCAGTCTGATATTTGTCGCAGTCTTTGATGCTGCAGAAAACATAGCGCTGAATCTTCATCTCTTTGGCGCACTGGATAAGTCGCTTCTTGCCCTCCCAATCAATATTGTAGACGTCTTCCTGCATGGCGCAGAGTCCGATTTTCTTTGCATCTGTCCGAATTTGACACACATGGGTGGCAAACAACAATGTTTGACAACAACTTGCTGATGGATTGATAGATAATATTTGCGATGGCTTTTGCCTTCCTAACTTGAGATTTTACGGTTGCATGGCATAGCCAGAATCAAATTTCCAGTCTTTCGGGTGCTTGACATTGCCTCTTAGTTCTTGAAAAGGAAATTCGTATGCAGAATTGAAGCCAGCAACTGACACAATCTGATGAAGTCAACAATCATCAACAATCAATCGTCCTCTGGCCGCGCGGTTGCACAGTCAATGACGGTGTGAATGCCCACCAATGCACTGGGCAAGCTCTCCTGGATGGCAAACCCTAGGGCCACCCTTGGCCACCATGACCAACGCATGGGGTATACGGTTCCTTGTGTCTCAAGAATTGTCTAATTAAAAGCCTTCTAGTTGTAACATGTTGTATGCTACATGGTTATATGATGCTATAATATAATATAATATAATATACTATAGTATACTATAATATAATATAATATTATATATATATAGTATGTATGTCTTATGAGGCCAAGTGTCTGGTCGGAGCAGGGAGCCTTCCACCACTGTTGCGCCCCAATCCTCAGATCTCATGTTTTTCCATCAATCCGCTTACCGCCTGCTCTCAAGCTGCATCAGTTCGTGCCCAGGCTCCACCAAGAATGAGAAAGGTCGGTCAGCACGATTCCGCAGCATACAGCGCACGGAGTAGCCTGCATTCCTCAGTGCACGCAACTGGATGCCAAAGTCATCAAGCACTACCTAATTTTCTAATTTTGCAGAGGCTTTAGCACTCTCCTGACATAGAATCTGGATGACACGGTTTCCCCCAACAAAGAAGAATACTTAGAACTTAGAACCATTCAATATTTCAAATCCATCAAAATCATCCAAGCATCAACAGCTGCCGGACAATCTGTCGCCCGATGGTACCGGTAGCACCAAGCACCAGCACCGATGTCTTCTTCACAGGGGTGGAGTCCTGAAGTGCTTGAGCTACACCCGGTGCAGAACAGTATATATACTGTATGAGAAAGATGTCTTGCTTTCGTTTCCAGCATAGGCTTGGACATGGTCAAATGATGCGACACTTTTGGACTATGCTAGATTTAGAAATGCGCCAAATGCATTCCACCTATACTTTCTGACCTTTTTGGCCCACGCCCAGGCCTCTTCTTCGACGGCCGGTTGCGTCTCCATGCTTGCAGTAATGGTAGCTTTCCTTGCAGTCACACCTGTCATCAGGCAATAGTGGAACACAATGAGCGCCACTTCCCCATTCCAATTGTTTCACGAGACCATCTTTCATGCTCTTCCACAAACCCTTCTTCACTGTAGATGATGATTATTCCACATTAATTATACATCATTGTAAGCTAGATGCTCTTACTCGCTCTCTCTCTCTCTCTCTCCCAGCAAATATTTTCCTGATATTATACCCTATGTATATATATATATATATCATATATTCTGTCACATTCCTACATGTATTAATGTAGTATACCGATTAGTGCGATGAGGCCCTATTGTAAAAAGTTTTTCCAACATAATTCAGTCTCCTGAAATTGTTTAGGTGGAACGCTATTGCGGAAAAAAGTCAGACCCCATTTTTCAGAAGAAAAAAACAGGTCCAAGGAAAAAATATCGTTTAGGTCCAGGCCCTTCTTGGGGTATGTTTCCGTAGATTGACATGAATTGGAATCCTGACTTGTCCTTAGATTTCTTTCGGGTTCGAAGGCAAAATGAATTGAAAGCAATCTGATATGAATTGGAATCCTTACTTGTCCGTAGATTTCTTTTGGGTTCAAAAGGAAAATGAATTGAAAACTGTTTGATGTGAATTGAACTCCTTACTTATCCTTATATAGATTTCTTTTAGTGTAAAAAAAAAGAATTGATGTATAGATTGATATACATTGAAATTGAAATCCTTACTTATCCTTAGATTTCCATTTCCTTTAGGAAAAGAGAAAACAATTGAAAGTCGATTGATATAAACTGAAATCCTCACTTATCCTAAGACTTCTTTTAGGGTGAAAAAGAAAATAATTGAAAGAAAATTGATATACATTGAAAATCATTGAAATCCTTACTTATCCTTGGATTTCTTTAAGGTTTAAAATGTCAAAGGAAAATCAATTGAAAGTAGATCGATTTCACTTGAAGCCCTTACGTATCAATAGAGTCCTTTTCGATTCCAAAGGAAAATTAATGGAACGCAAATGGACATGAATTGAAATCCCTACTTATCCTTAGATTTCATTTAAATTATAAAAGAACATCAATCAAAGGTAGATTCAACGACTTGAAATCCTTACTAGTCCGACTTTTGTTAGACTTACTTTGACAGGAAAATCAATTGAACGTAGATTGGCATCAATTGAAATCCTTACGAAAGTTAATCATCCTGAGTTCCCTAGACCTGGTCCCAAGAAAACTTTGAATAATAGATAATACCGTACCTAAATTGTTTGGGAGAGCCCTACACAAATCAGTATCCAACATTACATCATATTCCTATATATCAAGATATATCAAGGAAATTTCTGGTTCCTCCACACTTCCATCTTCCCAAGTCTTCTCAAGTCTTCTCAAGTCTTCCCATCCTTTCTGACCTCCTTTCCGCTGTTTCCGCGCCAATGCTCCGCACACGCCCAAGCCGCCCAGGCCCAGCACGGCCGGCGCCGCGAGGCTCGAGCTCGACGTTGCAACGTGTGGTGCTCCCCGCAGGGCGGGAGCCGCCGGAGCCGCGGGAGCCACAGGCCGTGCTGGGGCGCCTGCAATGGATCAGGGTCCGAAGGATTGTTGCACTGTGTCATTTCACCTCATTAAACCACATTTAACCAATATTTAAGCAACTTTTGAGCTGGCTTCATGGATTTTATGGATCTTTATGGGTGTTTAAACTGATGTTTCACCTCATTTCACCTTAACTTAACCAAGTGTTCGCTGGGTTCATGAGTGGGTTTTAAGGCGGTTTGTATGACTATGTGACTGGTACCATGACCCCAGTTGGGTGCTTCTAGAACCACCAGCTGAATAGCTATGGGAGCCCTCATATGCACTGAGGGGCCTCTGGATTTGCCCATGTCTTTCATTATTTCCTCGGGCCAACAGCTGTAGAGGAGAGCTCGCCATTGATGGATACGATTGATGGCATTCCAATAGGGAACAAAAATGATAAGTGAATATGAGATATATGAGTGATGATAAATCTTGACAGGCCATAGGATCCTGGATTTCAATATCCAATACTATTTCAATATATATCTCAGTGTTGGAGTTTCGTTTCCTGCCTGAGCGGCCGGTGCCTGCCACAAAGGCGGTGGCTGATGCTGCCGTGGTGGCAGCAAGCACTGGCATCCAGCGACGAGGCTCCTCAATTGGCCCTGGGCCCACCTCCAACAATACAAATCATCTAATTATTAAAATAATCGGCTGTATAATGGGCATGTGATTGCAATTTCACCCTTCTCCAACATATTAACATGCATAAATCACCGCGTTTTCAAACAAAAATCGCATGATTATCATCATGATTAAATTGTATTTCCGGCGGAGTTGTTTTCCTTTTTTCATCTTTTGTCTTCATCATTTTCTTTGTCGGTAGGGGACTCAGACTCTCCATGCATCATGCTTCACTGAACCGTTTGAAATTGGCTTTCGGAAATTTCATGGACACGCCAAACTGCCAAACGGGGGCAAACAGCTATCGGGTCATCAGAATTACAGTCTATAAAACCTTGGTTTGACTGGCTCCAGCATCAAGCAATCATTTAAGGAATATTTAAGGGACAAACCAATCGGGTACCTATGCGAAAGCGATCGAAAGCGCCCCCACAAGGTCAAACAGAAGCCCCATCTCCTGAAGTGCCATGGCCAAGTGACAGGACTACAGTGGCTTTCTGAGCTTTCACTCTGCAGCACGTGGGATCCCGCTTATAGGTGTGGCAAGCATGCCATGTCATGCAATGTCGATATATTTCAAGAATATGTCTGACCGCATCAGCTGACTAAATCGAAGCTCATCTGTGAAACCTCGCAAGTTGCATGTCTCTTTGCCTGTGGCATTGCGAATACGTCTCAGGAAGTATAGGGATAGTCACTTCATGTCACTTCTCTATGCAATCCATTGCAATCCGCTGTATCATGCTGCATCACTTTTGATTGCAACTTTGGCAAATGCTGGCATCTTTTGGCCTATGGGGACAAATGTTCTGTCCCCGAACTGCGATGGAGAAGTTTTCAAGTTTTGGTGGCTGATTCTACGCCAGCACCGGACCCTTAAAGAAGTCTCTTTAGCTGACATGTCCCCGTGACGTCAATTTAGGATCTAGGACAGCATCATCCTCATCCTCATCCTCAAATATCTGCGAACTAAATGACTTCACATGATTTCACTTAACTTCATGGCTGATTCAAAATCGATAAAATAGTGATATCAGGCTATATCGCTTCAACAGGTCACGGCTGGTGCTGCCATTGCCTCGGCATTCGGTCTGCTCATGCTGAGCTGCGCCAAGCGCCGACGTAAGTCCAAGTTCACCCGTCTCAGTTCCCGGAGGTCACGCTTCAACCTCCGGGTCGCATTCCAGATCCAAGAAACAGAATCAATTTGAACACTCCCGAGCATGCAGGATTATTCACACACACGTACTATATGTATATATATATATATGTATTGTATCATATCATATGCAGTATAATGCAGTACTATACAGTAATATCACAATATCAATTTGATATGCATCTTTTATGCATCTGCAGCTGCCAAAATACTTGTCGTGCTCTAAGCATTCGTGAAGGATATTCCAGCCGCTGTTCACGCATGAGGGCCTTTTGTATCAAACTCACCAAATCTCTCAAGTGCAGTTCCAACCTGTCCGAGTAGAGGCTCAGTTCCTTGTGCTCAATCTTCAGTTGTACCAGTTCTCTGCGTATTCGGACCTTCGTATATTTTCGGGCGTTGGAAAGTCTGAATGATTCAATGAGCAAAAACATGTCCAAGTTACAATGCTTATGATTTGCGCAACCAATGGTTCTGACATATTGAAAATCCGAGAGAACCATCGAGAACAATCCAACATAAACAAAATACGCATAGCAATGGAAGAGCATGTGCCCGGCAAGTCTGAGGAACAACTTTTTGAGGTCCTATGAGATCTCGCAGCAAGTGGTACCAAAAGCAACATGTTCATACATGTTCAGCGTAGTTGGGTTATCTACTTCCCTTGGCCCTAAATGAAACGGTGCACAATGATAGTCCATGTATAAATGCGACATGATGCGAAGAACTCGCATCTCCGAGGCCTCGTCATCCTCTTGACCAGTCATCAGGCTCACAGCTTTTTCCACTGCGCTCACCTATGGACTTGAAGCCAGTTCTACCCAGTTCTCGAAAACACCACTTGGTTGATGATCAAAAAAGGATTATACGGCCAAAATCTACCAAACATAAAATCTACCAAACATAAAATCTACCAAACATAAAATCTACCAAACATACTACTGTATATACATTAGGTACTGATGAGGCAATTGAAATCATTTGATGTAGGTATCACTGCTATCACTGAGTGTCTCGCCAACTTTCCGTCTTCTACAGCCTCTTCCAGTTGCCGTCGTAGATTGCCGCGAAGCCTTGCCAGCCTGCATGCACGGCCGCTCAGTCTGTGTCCATCCATGGCTTTGCCAAAGCCGAGCTACTCATTGTACTGCTCTCCACTCTGACTCTTGTTGTCCTGGATGGCAGGGAAAGGGAAGGTCGAAATCACACATGCAACTGCCCCAGCACATCCAGCGCTCCTCAGAAATGAGCTCCCTTGCAACTGCTTTGCTAGCTATGGACTCCTGCCCAAAACAAAGATCAGCATGGATTGGAGCTGAGCATTCGAAAACATGGGGGAAGATATGGAACATTGTTCTGTAAACTTGCAACTGTTCTTGCTTCTGAAACTAGCGGCAGACATTGGATGATTCCAAACGATATGAGCAGCGACAGAAAATCGCATTGAACTACACCAGCTGAGATCCGACCTGACCAGCCATAACCGTCTTAAACTCGACCATTTCCAGCTCCAGTTCAAGCCGACATGTTTTACTTCAGAGACTCCGTGGAACTAACTGGCTGCACAGTATTTCCATGTATTGAAACTAACTCACTAAACTTTCAACATCTTTCAACCTGGTTTTCAGGATGTCTAAATAGATGCCCGTCTATAAGTACTGCATTGGGGCAAGGTGGACGGGATTTCACATGTTTCTTAAGCCAGGAGCCGAAGATGGCACAAACATACGCAGCCCATCTCTTCCCGCGTTATCTGCCGGCTCCTGCTTGGTTGGTGGAACAGCCACCAATGACTTCCCCTGTAAATGGAATCAAGTCAACGAAAGGCTCATGGAGGATAAAGGAGCAGAATGTAACCAAATGCAGCCCTGTCCGAATATATCTGAATGCATCCGCCTTGCCATCTGCACTGGTTCGTCGCTGGAGATGCAGCCCTGTCCGAAGAAATCTGAATCCATCCGCCTTGCCATCTACACTGGGTCGTCGCTGGACCTTGGAATATCTCCAACATCTTTCAATTCTGAGGGTCACCTTCATCGTCTTCATCCTTTCCAAATCATGGAATCTTATCATGGAATCTTATATTCAGTGGGTTGCTGATGATAGCCATGATATGCCATGATAGCACTTGGTTGTGGACTTCCAGTTGCACAGCTGGTTTTGGTGGAGCTTCAACTTGCCATGGGAGAGAAGCCAGTGCTTCTCGCGGCTCCATCGAAGACTCCTCGACCATATTGACCTGCTTCGCACATGATTCTGAACACTGATTGAACATCATTGATCTCTTAGATCTTAGATTGTGCTCAATATCTTATATTGATGATCATTGATGATCATTGATGACATATTGACTCCATAACTGAACCTCCTTTTGGACGTCTTGGTGGCAACCAGGATCTGAGAAGATGTCCGGTGCCCCTGACGTTGTGCTGGCCACCTCAGCTGATCCCATGTCCAGCGGAGTGGCCGTGGCGGCCATGGCGGCCGTGACTGGGCCGCCACACCGATGGGACACAGCCAGGGTCGGAGGCCAGCTCCAAGTCCTTGGATCTTGGTGGAAATATCTTGGAAGTCACAGGCTGTCTTAGTACCATCTATATATACAAATTATATATAGTGTATATATATAATATATAGTGTGTATATATATATATATATTGTATATATATATAGTGTGTATATATATATATATATGGTACACACATATATATATATATGGTACACACACACACATATATATATATATAGAGTATTGAAATGATGTATTACATAGGTCAAACTGAACAACTCCACGAATGTGACGTCTACAATGTCCAACATAGTCGAAACATCCGAAAACCCAAAGATACTTAAAATATCTTAAAATATCTTGAAATATGTCAAAGGCAAACTGGAGTAAATAAGCCACCACTCCAAGATTTTAAAGCCCAGTTACCCGGCTCCCTCCAGTCACTTCCTGCAAATGGGGATTGCGAGCGGAACATCATTAACATCATTAACTCCCTCAGTAACACATCTAACACATCTAGGGAGCACTTCTTGAGCTATCCGCACATGTTGAGGCTTGCCATGTCAATGCTGTTCAGTTACCATTCCCTGTGACGAACAACTCAAGTCCTTGGGAGGTTGTGCTGGGCTGGGACAGCTATGTCTCCTCGCTCATCCCATCAAAGATCCGAAAACCGGTGAAACTGCTGGTGTCTAGACACCATGTTTGCTCCCTGGTTCAAGCCTTTTCTACTAATATCGGTTCTTGCTTTCTATATATTTCTATCTAACATATACATATATAGATAACATATATAATCTCAAGTTAGGATAAGTTAGGTAGGTACCTACCAAGAAGGTTCTGCTAAGGTTCAACCCCTAAATAATCGACCTCGTAAGTTCAAGTCATAAGAGATCAATCTCGAATTGATATCAATCTACTTTCAATTGATATTCCTTTTAAACCTAGAAGAAAACTAAAAAAACAAGTGGATTTTCTGTGTGGTGGTTGTTCAATCGGGTGATTCCCCCCTTGATTAATCAGCGGGGGCCAATCCATTTTAGTATTGCCAAAACATTTTTCCTGTGTGGTGGTTGATTAATCCCTAGTAGATATATATAATCCTAACTTGACATTAATTACATATAATATATTATTATATCATAAATAGTTATATTCTGTAATTATATATAATTATATATATATTTATCTATATTTATGTGTACGTCTGTTTCAATCTGGCTCTCTGGGTTTCTCCTAGCTCTTCTCGAAGGCCGTGCGCACGCAGCAGCAAGCTGGGCCATCATGAAAGGGAATGGATCCTGAGCGCAGAAGGACATGACGAATAACAAGCAAAACACGCGCAGCCACACGCAGGGAAAACATATATAATAGAAATATGTGAGCATCCAAAAATTAATGTGACTGAATATATGTGAATCCTACAGGATTTCCATTGCTGTCTGGTTCATTCTGATTATGATTACTGTATCACATAGGATCCATAGGATCCGTAGGATTGACAATGTGCATCTCATATCGCCATCTCACGGCTTGGTGCAAGTCTCATGCGGCTTTGCTTGGATGACAGCGTGCAGCATGGACTGGATATACTGCAGGAGCTTGTGGCGCTCCAGGTAGTCCTGCCGCTGGGCGGATGTGGTGGTTTCTGACGGGCTTCTGATGAGCTTAAGGCAGAGGAAGAACAACGTTTTGCCGCATTCTTCCTCAAAATGGAAATAGTTGAAGGCAGCTTTACATATCTCCACTGAGTGCTATGACTGGTGCCATACTCTTGTTCCATATTATGGCATTGTGGTTGCACACTTGACGCTTTCGAAACGACATCTGGCGTCCATCCAACAGCATCAAACCAACGCATAACCTGATTGGCCCCTGATTGGCCTGTTCGGATCTTCAGTCTAAGTTAAAGTGCAGCAAAGCCGAGTAAAGCAAACGGTCCCTGGTCACTGCCGTGGAATCTTTCAAGCTGGCCGACAGCTTTTCCGCTGGCCCTCCTGAAGACAAGCCGGAAAACAATGACTCTGCCCTCATGAGGTATGAAGCAATGCTAAGATATGCTAAGATATGCTAAAAGCATGTTTGGGGCCTCCCATGGTCTCCCAAGATTCCCATCCTTCTATATTCCTATCCAAGGCCGCTTTTCCAGGCTTGGCCGGCTTAACCTTCAAACATACAGCCATGTCCTCAGGAAACAGAGATCAAACACGGTTCAATCAGCAACTCAGAACTTCTGGACCCAGACCACTTCGTTTTGCAATGTTTTGCATCATTGACTCGCTCTGTCTGTGGGGTCCTTCTCAACACTTCTGCTGAAATGACATCTTATGTTTATATATGTGTATATAATCAAAGAGCATCCTATTTGTGGCCTTGCTGAAATGCATAGAGATGCATAGAGTCACGCGAGCAATGCATGTATTTAACGCATTTTATCGGATTCATCGGATGATTCAGCTCAAGGCAAGAGGCTTTGATGCATCCGTTCAGTGGCAGTGAGTATCGCAGCTCTTCTGCGCGTATTGCCACTTGAGCGGTGGCCAATGGTCGCATCACATCAATGCATAAAGGCTGACCTGAGAGAAGGGACTCTGGGAATCACTTGTTTGATGGGGAACTATGCGACTTTACCGGCTTTCCATACTCCATGTGGTTTCCTTCCACTTTGATTCAATGAATTCCGCTCATACTGTAAAGGATAATATGTATATGATGATGATTGTTACTATCCTTGTTACACTATCTATATCTATCTATTATTGTCATGTTTGTTCAACCACAACACAAGGTTTGGAGTTTGGTCAGCAAGAAACAGGAAACAACCTTTGCCAACACATTCCAAAAGGCAGGCTTCATCCAGAGCTGTCGCGAATCTGAACGGGTGAGATAGCGCCGACCTCAGCCATCATCAACATACCACTGCACCTAGTCTCACTCTGAACGCGGAGTTGGATACAACACTTTCAACGAACGAAATGGTAGAGGTGCACTTGACAAGTATATAGAATCTATAGGCCAAATTGGCCAAATGGAACTATCGCAAGAGCTGCCAGGGCTCTGGTCATGAGTAAACCAACAAATGCACTCTCTTCCCAAGAAATCCCTGAGGACATCTGAGGACCATCCTTTTCACCCGCATGCACAAGCAACGCGTGGTGCCCAACGCCATAGCCCAAGTGAGCTGACAGCTGAACACTGATGGGCAAAGGTTGGGCAAAATTTTCGGCCCAAACTCATAGTGGACCCCATTTCGGTTGTGCAGCTGGAAACTGTTCTTCGAAGGCATAGTTTTGAACGGAGAGTGACCAGCCTGTGATGTTGCAAAGGGCAAGCTGGCAAAACTGTTGCAATCCATATAATTAATTATGTGTGTATATATATATATAATATATATAATATATAATATATATATATAATATATTCAAGTCGGTGTTTTTTCGGCAAATCAAACCATTCATACTTTGGGCGAAGGGGTAAGGGGCGAAAGCTAGCTGGGAAGGGAAAGGGGTGGTGAAAGAGAGGCCCGTGCCGAATTGGGAGATACTAAGTGTAAAGTAAGTCTGATGATCCTGCTGATGCTGACGATGCTGATTGCGACGATATGGCAACCATATGGCGACAATGTCCCAGTTGGGGATTGAGGCACGGCAAGGCTGCTGAATCTTCAACCAGGTTGGGGGGAGGGGGGAAGTTAACTGTGAATTTTCATGTGATTCGCAATTCCAGCCCATGCCAATACATTGCTAAAGCAATAGGGACTTCAGCTATCAAAAGCTAGCTTTTGAGTTCATATTCTGGAATAAGTATCCAATATTATTGTTTATTATCAAACAAATGGTAGCATATGATCTATATTTATACATGATCATAATCTATTATATAATATCAAAAAATGATAAAATGATGGAACAGGCAAAAACATTTAAACATGACAGATGTTGGCACCCCAAAGGCAAACTCTTAGACATTGCAACAAAACAGAACCAAACCAATTGACCAACAAGTAACCCATTTACGTATAATCAATCCATCCATCCAAAATCAAACGAACCAATACCAGTCACATCTGGTATCATGGAGTCATAATATGTATTACATTTTTACATTGTACTACCATGTGTTACCATGTGTCATAACACATAGAATATACAGTATGCATGAATATAGATAGATTAAATAGATTTAGATAGTAATCATAGTATGCAGTCATCGAGGCAAATCTAACCCAGCAAATCCAAGGAGCGGAATCAGGCAACTTGGCCCAAAGGTTGGCCAACCTTTAGGCTATCTCCTGGTGCCACTGACCATTCGAAGCCTTTGGGGCTCTCGAAAACAAGCACCACAGTGGAGCCCATGCGGAAACCTCCCACAGGGTCACCACAACGGAGTTGCACTCCACTCGGGTAGAGCTTGTCGGAAATGTCGCCTCCACAGTGCACGGCAATATCTCGAAGCCGATTGGTCTTCAATTTGTGATCGAAGTCCAAGAAAATGCTTCCAGTGTTGGCCGCACCCACTGCCACCAAATTCATCAGCCCAAATTGCCACTGACCAGTGAGTGCTACTCGTTCATTGACTGCAAGGACATCATTGAAACGTTGAAGAAACCAAGGTCTCACCGGCAAAAGTTCACCACAAAAATGCCGACCTTTGCTCACGGTCACTTCGCAAGGGCTGTGGATCCGATGATAGTTGCCGGGTGCCAAATAGAGCACCACATAGTGCAACTCCGAGTCCTCTTTGGCATTCTCCCGAGGATCAAAACCCAAGAAGGATCGGATGTTGTAAGTGGAGCCTTTGACCTGTTCTACCCTGTTGTTGTCCTCAGAAATTTGGCCCACGGTGGTGACTGTGCAATCCACTGGACTAACTAAGCCCTTGGGCACATGAGAGATTGGCCTGGCGCCCTCCACTAGCTTCCTGCTGAAGAAGTCGTTGAAGGTTGGGAAAGCGTCCAATGGATATCTCACCTCCTGAGCATTGGATGATCACATGATTCCCTCTCTAATAGTCTCATCTCTCCACTTTTACATGTCTACCTATTTACAAATAATTTCGAGGATAGGACAATATATACAATATGGAAGAGGTGAGTTGTTGTGATGCATGCATGGAAAAGCGAACCCACTGATGAACCGAAAGGTGGTTGGAGTTGTCTTTTTGGAGTGGTTGCAGTGGTTGCAGCCACAACTGCTGGATGTAGTGTGGTGTAGCGCAACTGTAGTTGTAGTTGTAGCTGTAGCGTAATGGAGTTGTAGTTGTGTGTAGTGTAATCAGCGTAGTGAAGTTGGAGTTGTAGTTGTGGTGTGTTGTAATGAGTGTAGTGTAATGTGATGTAGTGTAGTGTGCTGTAGTGTTGTGAGCTGTAGCGTAGTCTAGTGTAGTGTGCTGTAGCGTTGTATGCTGTAGTGTAGTCTAGTGTAGTGTATAAAGTAGTGTAGTTGTAGTTGTAGTTGTAGCTGTAGTTGGAGTTGTAGTTGTAGTTGCGGTGTAGTGTAATTAGTGTAGCGTAGCGTTGTGTAATGTGGTGTAGTTGTAGTTGCAGTGGTAGTTGTAGTTGTAGTTGCGGTGTAGTGTAATTAGTGTAGCGTAGCGTTGTGTAATGTGGTGTAGTTGTAGTTGCAGTGGTAGTTGTAGTTGTCTAGCGTAGCGTAATGTAATTAGTGTAGTTGTAGTTGTAGCTGTAGTTGTAGCTGTAGCTTTAGTAGTAAAAGTAGTAGTAGTAGTAGTAGGTAGTAAGTAGTAAGTAGTAAGTAGTAAGTAGTAAGTAGTAAGTAGTAAGTAGTAAGTAGTAAGTAGTAAGTAGTAAGTAGTAAGTAGTAAGTAGTAAGTAGTAAGTAGTAAGTAGTAAGTAGTCAGTAGTCAGTAGTAAGTAGTAAGTAGTCAGTAGTCAGTAGTCAGTAGTCAGTAGTCAGTAGTCAGTAGTCAGTAGTCAGTAGTCAGTAGTCAGTAGTCAGTAGTCAGTAGTAAGTAGTAAGTAGTAAGTAGTAAGTAGTAAGTAGTAAGTAGTAAGTAGTAAGTAGTAAGTAGTAAGTAGTAAGTAGTAAGTAGTAGTAGTAGTAGTAGGTAGAAAGTAAGTAAGTAAGTAAGTAAGTAAGTAAGTAAGTAGTAGTAGCAGCTGTAATTATAGTTGTAGTAGCTGTAATTATAGTTGTAGTGCAAGTAGCGTAGTGTAGTGCAATTGGCGTGGTGTAATGTAATTAGTGTAGTGTAGTGTAATTAGTGTACTGTAGCGTAGTATATGTGTTTTTGCATTTGTAGTGGTAGTGTAGTGTGGTTGTAGTTGTAGTTGTAGTGGTAGTTGCAGTTGTAGTTGTCTATCTATCTATCTATCTGTCTGTCTGTCTGTCTGTCTTTCTGCAAGTTTGAAAACAAAGCTATCCTGCGAGACTTCCTCAATTTTTGAACTTGACAATGTCAGAAACGAAGCAAGTCTGCGAGACTACCTCAATTTTCGAAGTTGACAACATCAAATTCTGCGAGGCTTCCTTCAAAAATGGAAAGTTGAGTGCAGAGCTCACGGCCTCGTACCAATGCGTTTTGCGATTTTTCCACTCCATCTGTCTAAAGTACACACGAAAAAGCATACGAAGTGCTGCACCTGTCACGCAAAATCATCTTCCCAAAACTGAAGAATTTGTGCTCCAAAATGCAACCCCTCTCAAGAAATCAACGCCCTGATCTCCCAACATCTCTGATGAACATGTCTCTGGTACTGCGCCTGCCACACGAAATGCCACGCCTGCCATCGTTTTTGAAACTGCTACAAAACCATCACGTTTTGCTCACCTTTGACAAGGTGCACAATCAGTGGCGCCTGCCACGCAAAACGACATCTGAACGTCCAAAAGTGGTCCGAACATGTGGTGATTCCAACATTTTGACTTGGACATGTGCTTCACGCCACTACCGCGTGCACTTTTTCGACATCTCAACTTCAAAAAGTGCTCCGAACCTGGTGTGTTTCGTACATTTGATTTGGAAATGTGCTTCGCGCCACAGCGGTGTGCACTTGTTCATCTCTCATCTCCCCAGATGGCTCCCATTTTGCACAAGAAGGATGAACATTTGCCTTCTTTTGGACAGGTTGGTGGACAGGAAGTTGTAAGCGTAGGTGGTTCCGAAATCAATGCCGATAGCTTCATGTTTGACTCCGAGCCCATATGTTCCTGCTGAACCCCAAGAAGGTTTGAAACTGGAAGAGCTTGCTCAGATGGATGCTGGCCGTGGACTATTTGGCAATTTTTCATCTCATCTGGCCACATGGCTCCGCACCCGCCGCTTTGGCGAGACTATATACTTTTCGACCCTCCGGAGCCACAAATCATTGGAAAAACACAGTGTTTCGCGACTTTCCTACCTTTTCGCGCACCTGGATCTTCTTGCTTCTGAAACATCTGAAACTTTCTCTTTTGTGATCTTCTTTCTTCTTCTCTTCTATTCTCTGACTCTTCACCCCTCTGCTTTTCCATCTCGGAAGTTTGACTTCTAAACTTCCTTCGACTAGTATTCATTTATTAAAAGAAGCCAGGCCTCATTCCCTGCCGAACACGGCTGAACCCATTCTGCTCATATCTGCTCATTTTGTCTAATCCGGGCCTCCAGTGCAACACCATATCTCCAAGCAAAAAGGCTGTACAATGAGGATCGCAAAGCAACCGGAACTCGCATGTCAGTCGCTGCGCCGACCCATCTGGATCGCATTCGCCCAAACAGGACTCGCAGCCAAAACATGGTATGCGGCTCAGTGATGTCGGCCTTATTTCCCACAATCTCGATACATTCCTGGAGCGGCAATATGATGATCCGATGATCAACGATGAGGACAAGGCCAGGTCGTTAAACACGATTGCGAAACAAACCTATAGCCTCGCCTTGCAAACAAATGTGGTGGGTGAAATGCCCCTTCTGGTAATTAATTGTCAATATACTAATATACTTAAATTTTCCTCTTGCATGGTCTTGGAAGTTGGAAGGCGCTCCTTGAACTTGCTCTCCAAGGTGTAAGTGGAAAAGGCCACCGCTGACATTATATACGTCAGCTGACGCCGACGCTTGGGTACGTCAGACCATTTGAAGCGGCGCAAGGATTGAAACCGCTTCATCTAGCAGCAAGTGGAACTAAAAAATAAAGACTGATCCCAAAGCTTGGAAGAGTGATGAAGAGTGGCAATTCATGAAGCAGCATGCATCCAATCCTGCTTCTGACTTTGACGAAAAGACTTGGAGCTTTCCGAGCTTACAGTGACTGCTGCTTGATCTATCTGGTTGGTGCTACTGCTATTCATGCTAGTCATATCTTTTCGTTCGCTGACTTTGAACCCAAAAAAGCCAAAACACACCTCACACATCAAACCTTTAGCCTATATAGATGCCTATAGCGCCTATACCACAAGTCACCAGCTTCCAGCTATAAATGCAATAATTAATATTCATTACAATTACATACAATTACAATGGGCTTAAATGGATCCAATTCCAACCGCCACATCAGCCACATCCCACACCTTGACATCAAACTTGGCTCCCCGCAGCAATGGCGCCTGCCTGCGGGTCGGCCCCAAACGAAGGGATAGCACGGCATCCGAAGGGATGCCAGCAGCTGCCTCAACCAGGACCTGCGCATGGCATGGCTCTCGGAATTCCCGGAGGGTTTGCATCAGAGACTTGATCTTAAAAACATGATTAAATCATTAAATCAAATAATTATTGATAAAAATTGTGATCCTTTTTTGGACCAGATTGGACCTTCTTCTATTAAAAATGGAGAAGAAAATGGTGGTTCCCAACATTCCATGATGTGAAGGGGCACGTTGGGCACGTCATAATTAAGGTGAGTTCCAGAAAACGAACGCGCCGATTCCTTGTGGCAGACAGGATTCGCTACCCAGCGGACCAAGACGGACCGAACCTGCCTCCATGCAGTGCTGAAGCGGCAGCAGGCTAGTCACAGATCGACGTACCGATTTGCTGTTTCTTAATTGGACTTGGTATAATGAATCAATGAATTTTCCTGATCCATCTTCTTGGAATGGTCTGTGTTGGTCTGCTCATCTTGTGCTTTTCCAGAATAAAGCACCCCGTTGCCAAGGGCAGGCTAGGTGTCGTGGACGGTTCTCTTCTGCAAGTCTTCACGTCTTCAGAAGCCACCAAAGCAATCTTCCCCAATTTGGAGATCTCCGCTGCGAACCAGTAGTGTTGGTGGTACTGTGCTTGATCCCGCCAAGGGACTTGGATATTCAGCACTACAACATACTACAACTGTTCCCTTGATCATGCTGTGACATTTGGAATTAAGTAATATTGATTAATATTGAGTGTAGGAGGTATGTAGGCTCAGTCTACTTAATTATGTCACTTTCAGATACTTTCAGAGCACGCAAGGCTGCAGGACTGGAGTCAAACCTCATGTCTTCAAAATGGTTTGCCACGTGTTCAAATACACAGTGAAGTATGCTGCCACAACTCTATTTTGGCCACACGCTGCACCAGCAGGCTCAGTCACCTGCACACAACATCACACAACTTAATCAATTTAGACAAGTTCCATTTGTGCAGCAAAGCGTGCATCAATGACTTGGCTACCGCGGTCCTCATCGCCCGTGCGTATTGCAATCCCGAGGTCACTGTAAGGCCGGCTGCAAGCCACAAGAGTACTACACTGCCTCACCAGCAACTTGGGAGTGAAGCAATGTGTTTCTTTGGTCCAAGAGTCCATGGGAAGTTTCAGTTTCAATATTTTCAAGGTCTAAGTTCACGGAAAGGAAACCACACCTGCCTGTATAGAGCGTAGTTCCAAGGGCCTAGCTGGGCATCCATCAATCTCTCTCTCTCTCTCTCTCCCTCCCTCCCTCCGTCTGTCTCTCTGTAAAATCTGTAAGACATGGCCTTCCGACCGCCTGTCGCTCAGCTTGGCATCAACATTGGCAAGTCTGGACTGAGGAGAGGACTTGCTTTCTTTGGCCACTTTCCTGTTCTGCATCTTCCCCACCCTCGCCTGCCCAGCATGCTGAATCATCTCTTGTGAAAACAGTACCAGCTACAGCAGCTACAGTGTCATACCAACATTGGTCCTTCGGTGAAGCCAATCTCCCCCAGGCTCCTTGTACGGCCAATGCCACCAGAAAGCTTTGCAAGGCCACCAGCTGCAGGGCTGCTTTGGCCTTGCCTTGCATCTTACACTTACACATCGAGTTAAAGATGTTGAACTTATCTTCGGCTAAATTCTGTGATGAAAGGCATGACTCCACAATACACTGCATGGATCATGTCACAGTTGTGCCAAGTTGCCATGCCAGGCCACTGAAACTCTCCCGGCTTCCTGGTCAAACTTGACCATGTTTGAATAGTGCTCTGCCAGTGCTCTGCTACCCCCTATCCATTTCTTGATTTCATTGCGCCTTAGGGCGATGGTGCTGCGCCCACTCTCGCAAGGATGACACGCCCAGCTCTCTCGCCAGAATCAACGCTGCCGGTACCGTCACCTGCTGGGTGTGGAACTCTAACCCAGTGTCACGCAGAAATTTCCCCAGGATTTCCATAGTTCTGGAGTATCTGTACCATTCTGTACCTGATTTTCTATTTCTCCAAACATCTTCCTGAGTTTTTCCCCTGGCCTGTGGGCTCACTGCATGCTCAACCAGGAGAACCAATGTCGTGGATACCAGCAGCTTATCCTGGGTTGTGCCAAACATCACCAACCATGAAATTCATGAGAAGAGAGACCGAATGGATATCAGCTGCAAACAACAACTAGACGACGGTTGGCCCGAGAGCGAAAAAGACGTTTTTCAAGCAGCTCTGAGTATGGTAGTCGTAAAAAATAGTCGGTGAATGGTTGGTGAATTTTATATGAGCTATGGAGGGGTAAGTTGTGAAAAGTAAGATTGATTAAGAAGAGGATACATGTGACAACCCATGCATATGCACTGTGCTGCTTGGTAAAGGGCATCATATGACACGTGTCTTGCAACCACAGAGAGACATAGATAGAGAGAAAGGGGGAGAGAGAGAGAGAGAGAGAGAGAGAGAGGAGAGAGAGAGAGAGAGAAAGAGGGAGAGAGAGAGAGCAGGGTCTTCTGTTGTTAGTATTGAGACACTATATTGCAAGACAATATAGTAAAGATGTATTTTAGGCAGGCGAGACAAGTAGTATCAAGACAATATATTACAAGTACAAAACACTAGTTTGCATCCTATCCTTCGTATTGTTTTTCACACACAGAACCTCTTACACACAGACGCTTTTGCACAGAAGCTGTTACACACAGACGCATTTACACACATACGCTTTTGAACACAGAAGCGTTTACACACAGACGCTTTTACACACAGAAGCTTTTACACACAGACGCCTTTACGCAAAGACACTAGACACTTTTACGCACATAGGCTTTTACACACAGACGCTTTTACACGCAGATGTTTTTAGACACACACACTTTCACACACAAACGCTTTTACACACAGACGCTTTTACACACAGACGCTTTTACACACAGAAGCTTTTACACACAGACGGTTTTTACCCACAGACGCTTTTACACACAGACCGTTTTACACACAGACACTTCTACCCACAGAAGCTTTTACACACAGACGCTTTTCTTTTACACACACACACACTTTCACACACAGAAGCTGTTACACACAGAAGCTTTTACACACAAACACTTTCACACACAGAGGCTTTTACACAGAGACTTTTACACACAGACGCTTTTACACACAGACGCTTTTTGCACACAGACTCCTTTACACACAGACGCTTTTACACACAAACACTTTCACAGACGCGTTTACACACAGAGACTTTTACACACAGACGCTTTTACACACAGACACTTTTACACGCAGACGCTTTTACACATAGGCGCTTTTACACGCAGATGCTTTTACACACAAACACTTTCACAGACGCGTTTACACACAGAGACTTTTACACACAGAGACTTTTACACACAGACCCTTTTACACACAGACGCTTTTACACACAGACGCTTTTACACGCAGATGCTTTTACACACACACACACTTTCATACACAGAGGCTTTTACACACAGAAGCTTTTGAAGAGTGTCTCTATATGACATTTTATGGTCCTGAACTCAAACTGTTCTGTTTTTGACATCAAGCACATGATGGCATCGAGCTCTGTTGCAAACGTTTGCAGACATTTCACTAGTGAAGTATTGTCACATGTGTCATTTACAGCATCATGGTACCGATCTTTTTTGGGCCATTTATGTGGGATTTTCCATAATAAAATGAAATAACATGTGTCATACACAGCATCATGGTACCGAGCTTTTTTGGGCCATTTCTGGGGATTTTCCATACTAAAATGAAATGACATGTGTCATACACGGCATCATGGTACCGAGCTTTTTTGATAGTTTCTGTGGGATATTCCCAGAATAAAATGAGATAACGCGTGTCATTTACTGCATTATGGTATTGGACCTTTTTTTGTGCAAACGTTTGCAGACATTTCACTAGTGAAGTATTGTCACATGTGTCATTTACAGCATCATGGTGCCGATCTTTTTTGGGCCATTTATGTGGGATTTTCCAAAATAAAATGAAATAACATGTGTCATACACAGCATCATGGTACCGAGCTTTTTTGGGCCATTTATGTGGGATTTTCCATAATAAAATGAAATAACCTGTGTCATACACAGAGGCTTTTACACACAGAGGCTTTTACACACAGATGCTTTTACACACACACACACTTACGCACAAAAACGCTTTTACACACAGACGCTTTTACACACAGAGGCTTTTAGACACAGACGCTTTTACACACAGACGCTTTTACACACAGACACTTTTACACACAGACACTTTTACACACAGACACTTTTACCCACAGACGCTTTTACACACAGACCCTTTTACACACAAACACTTTCACACACAGAAGCGTTTACACACAGACGCTTTTACGCACAAAAACTTTCACACACAGAGGCTTTTACACACAGAAGCTTTTACAGACAGACACTTTTACACACAGACGCTTTTACACACAGACGCTTTTACACACAGACGCTTTTACACACAGACACTTTTACACACAGACTCCTTTACACATAGAGGCTTTTACACACAGAAGCTTTTACACACAGAGGCTTTTACACACAGACGCTTTTACACACAGACGCTTTTACACACAGACACTTTTACACACAGACGCTTTTACACACAGAAACTTTTACACACAGACACTTTTACACACAGAGACTTTTACACACAGACCCTTTTACACACAGACGCTTTTACACACAGACGCTTTTACACACAGAAGCTTTTACACACAGACACTTTTACACACAGACGCTTTTTGCACACAGACGCTTTTACACACACACACACTTACCCACACACACACTTTCACACACAGATGCTATTACACAGAGGCTTTTACACACAGACGCTTTTACACACAGACGCTTTTGCACACAGACACTTTTACACAGACACTTTTACACACAAACACTTTTACACAAACGCTTTTACACCCAGACGCTTTTACACACAGACACTTTTACACACAGACTCCTTTACACACAGACGCTTTTACACAAAGAAGCTGTTACACACAGAAGCTTTTACACACAGACGCTCTTACACAGAAGCTTTTTACACACATACTCCTTTACAGACAGACGCTTTTACACACAGAAGCTTTTACACACAGACACTTTTACACACAGACGCTCTTACACACAGAAGCTTTTACACAGAGACTTTTACACACAGACACTTTTACCCACAGAAGCTTTTACACACACGCGCGCACACACACACGCTTTTCTTTTACACACACACAGAGGCTTTTACACACGGACGCTTGCACAGAGACTTTTACACACAGACGCTTTTACACACAAACACTTTCACACACAGAGGCTTTTACACACAGAAGCCTTTACACAGAGACTCCTTTACACACAGACGCTTTTACACACAGAAGCTTGTACGCTCAGAAGATTTTACACCCAGACGCTATTACACACAGACACTCTTACACACAGACGTTTTTACACACAAACGCTTTTACACACAGACACTTTTACACACAGACACTTTTACACACAGAGGCTTTTACACACGGAAACTTTTACACACAGACACTTTTACACACAGAAACTTTTACACAAAGAGGCTTTTACACACAGACACTTTTACACACAGACGCTTTTACACAGTTGCTTTTACACACAGACGCTTTTACACACAGACGCTTTTACACACAGACGATTTTACACACAGACGCTTTTACACACAGACACTTTTACACACAAAAGCTTTTACACACAAACGCTTTTACACATGGTGCTTTTACACAAACACACTTTGACACACAGAGGCTTTGACACACAAAAGCCTTTACACACAAACGCTTTTACACACAGACGCTTTTACACACAGACGCAACGCTTTTACACACAGACGCTTGTACACACAGACGCTTTTACACACAAAAGCTTTTACACACAGACGGTTTTACACACAGACGCTTCTACACGCAGATGCGTTTTACACACGCACACACGCTTTCACACACAAACGCTTTTACACACAGACGCGTTGACACACAAACGCTTTTACACACAGACGCTTTTACACGCAGATGCTTTTTACACACGCACACACGCTTTCACACACAAACGCTTATACACACAGACGCTTTTACACACAGACGCTTTTACACACAGGCACTTTTACACAAACGAAAGCGTCCATCGCAATTTTACCTCAGTTTTTAACGTCCAACGTCCATTTCGTGCGTAAGGGTTGCGAATAACAAAGTAAAGTCGCAATTTTTCCCCAGTTTTTGACGTCCAACGTCCATTTCGTGCGTAAGGGTTGCGATTGACAAACTAAAGTCGCAATTTTCTTCAGTTTTTGACGTCCAACGTCCATTTCGTGTGTAAGGGTTGCGATTGACAACTCAAAGTCGCAATTTTTCCTCAGTTTTTGACGTCCAACGTCCATTTCGTGCGTAAGGGTTGCGCGGGACACTTCAAAGTCGCAATTTTTCCTCAGTTTTTAACGTCCAACGTCCATTTCGCGCGAAAGGGTTGCGCGCGACCAATAAAAGTTGCAATTTTTCCTCAGTTTTTGACGTCCAACGTCCATTTCGTGCGAAAGGGTTGCGCGCGACCAATAAAAGTTGCAGTTTTTCCTCAGTTTTTGACGTCCAACGTCCATTTCGTGCGAAAGGGTTGCGCGCGACGCATCAAAATCGCAATTTTACCTAGGTTTTGGACGTCCAATGTCCATTTCGTGCGAAAGGGTTGCGTTTCGTGGCACTCCGGCGGCACCGCCCCCGCCTTAAGAGAGAATAGAAGAAGAGCGAGAGGAGATCTGCAGATTTGAAGGTGTGAAGATCTAGATCTGCAGCTGTGAGGGTGTGAAGATCTAGATCTGCAGGTGTGAAGGTGTGATGATGTAGATCTGCAGATGTGAGGGTGTGAAGATCTAGATCTGCAGGTGTGAAGGTGTGAAGATCTAGATCTGCAGGTGTGAAGGTGTGAAGATCTAGATCTGCAATGATCTGCAGGTGTGAGGGTGTGAAAATCTAGATCTGCAGGTGTGAGGATGTGAAGATCTAGATCTGCAGGTGTGAGGGTGTGAAGATCTAGATCTGCAGATGTGAGGGTGTGAAGATCTAGATCTGCAGATGTGAGGGTGTGAAGATCTAGATCTGCAGATGTGAGGGTGTGAAGATCTAGATATGCAGGTGTGAGGGTGTGAAGATCTAGATATGCAGGTGTGAAGGTGTGAAGATCTAGATCTGCAGGTGTGAAGGTGTGAAGATCTAGATCTGCAGGTGTGAGGGTGTGAAGATCTAGATCTGCAGGTGTGAAGGTGTGAAGATCTAGATCTGCAGGTGTGAAGGTGCGAAGATCTAGATCTGCAGGTGTGAAGGTGTGAAGATGTAGATCAGCAGATGTGAAGGTGTGAAGATGTAGATCGGCAGATGTGAGAGTGTGAAGATCTAGATCTGCAGGTGTGAAGGTGTGAAGATCTAGATCTACAGGTGTGAAGTGTGAAGGTGTGAAGATCTAGATCTGCAGGTGTGAAGGTGTGAAGATCTAGATCTGCAGGTGTGAAGGTGTGAAGATCTAGTATAACGGCTGCTTTTTTACGAAGAACCCTTCGCAGGCGCTCTCGGGAAAAATAAGTACAACTTGCATGGCTTGTCGGTGATTTGGGAGCAAGTTGGTCCTTTGGCAAACCAAATGTTTGAGCACAAAAAAATTGAGCCTGGCTGCCGCCAGGGGATCCAGCAAGGCACCCAACGAAGTTTGTTGATTCCAACGTCGTGCCAAATAACCATCGAACCAGTCCTGCTCACACAGTGGACAGAGAAAGCAGCAAAGCAAATATCTCACAAACCATGGGCCACAATGGAGTCCAAACAAGGTATCAGAATTGGCACAAGCCATGCAGATCCATGCAGTGTAAAACTGGTTACTAGCAGTCCCTTGCTGTACACAAATAGAAACAAAGGACGGAAAGGCCTTCATGAATTATATAGATACCCTGTACAGTATATAAGTCCTAAGGCCGTACCAAATAAGTCCTTAGGAAAAGGACTTTGTGAATCGCTGGACTTCCAGCGATACAAGGTGCACAAACAGCACCAGTAATCACCCAAAATGAAAGTGACACCGGTTTGTCACAAGAATGGTCGCCCTGTGGGGACAAATTCTGAGGCAGTGGGGGGCACTTGCCCGCCACAACCCTGTCCGTGATGGCTGCTGCTCCGAAAAGACCCGCTGCCAAAGCAGGATTTGGCCAATACCTGAGCCATCCCACTGCATCAAAAAATCTCTGGAAAGATCTGGAAAGGCTGGTGGCTCACCTATAAACATCTGCAATCCTGTGCGCCGAGCAGAAAAAAGGATGGAACATCCCATCATCATGATCAGTGTTGACCTGTTTTTTCTTTTTTCTTTGTGTATTTGCATGACAAAAAATTGACAAAATGTATTTTTGATGCTCCAAACATCTGCTGATCCATGTTGCCATGCTGCGACGATTCCCGGCACAGCGCATAATCGCAATCCAGTCAAGGCATTTGGGATGGTCCGCCACTCCTTCAGGGTGGGATGCCAAGGCAAAATCTTTGATCCTACTGGTCCTACTGGTCCCAAAAATTCTGATTTGAAAGGGACGTTTCCGGGAGGTCCTTCATATCTTCATGGCATTCCGGTGACTTAGACTGGACACGATTTGAAGCTTTTGCCCTCGACGTTGCTCTGTGGCCGGTCACCCCCTTCCTCCGTCTTGCCGTCGCTGAAAGGCCGAAGCTGATTGGCACGGAACGTCTGAAGTGCTGATCCTAACAACAGGCCGGCAAATCAGGCTTCCCCTGAACACTTCCCTATCAGTACAATCATTGCACACCAGAATATATTACAGTATAATATCGATAGTTCTATCTAAAGCAATAAGAAGGTCAAATTGAATATGATTGATACATATATTGTATCATATTGTATCATATTGTCATATTGATACTACTTTGGTAGCCCTTGATTGCGCCGCAACAAATGAGGCCTGCCTTCCCACCCCTGCTTTTTGACGCGGGGCCTCTGAGTGCCCAGGTTTTGCAGCGCTGTAGCTGACAAGGACGCAACATGGTTGGCAGCATGGTGGGTCGCTCTCTGACGTATGCTGAGGTCATGTGCAGTAAACATCAGTAAACCCTGATAAACCCACTGCATCCTACTGCATCCTGCCATAAATCTTGAACTGATCCAACTGATCCTTGCAGCCCATTTGTATCCATTTGTGGTAAAATTGGGGATGTTCCAGACTCCCACTGCATTGCAAGGTTGCAACATGTTGCAACATGGTCGCCGCAGAATTCACAAAAGCTATCAACAACTGCAATCATACTTTGTCGTTAAGTCTTAGCTCGTTATGCATTGCTACACTATGCATTCTATTTATGAAAACCCCACATCTTCCGATCAGTACTGAGTTACTGTAGCGGGCACACGGCTGGTGGTTACCAATGCCAAGTGACATGCACAGCTGGAGCCGATATTTCAGCTCCGCTTCTAGGGCTGACTAGCATCAATCAATGGTGGAACATGGTGCTGCTAGACTAGGAATCCAACTGTTTGAAGTACTTTAAGAGTCACACATAGTGTCATCATGTCTTTGTGCTCCCCATTGTGCCTTCTTCTGAGGCGGTCAGTCCAAATCTATGGTTTTTGCGCCATGGTGAGAACACATGGCATCTGAAATCGGCACATCTTTCCAGTCCTCTTCGCTTCAGTACCCTTGGTGATGTGCTCTTCTATAGCCTTCAGCTGATCCTCAGTCTGTCCAGCTAGCAGCGCAGCTGTGCGGCCAGTCCCGTCGCGAAACGTCACGAAGGCCTCTGTGGGGTCCAGGAGATCCCAAGTCATTGGGACCTGCTTGCATTCGACAGCACAAAATCCAGCGGTCTCCAGAGTGGTCGTAGTATCACTCACATCGGCAAAGCGGAAAAAGGGTGGAGCTTCTGGCAAAGGAACGTTGGGATTTCCATGCAGCTGAACTGCTTCATGAACCAATGCCATGGCTTCAGTCGCTGGAGTTGCTGCCCAAACTGTGAAACCTAAGCGGCCACCTGGACGCAAAATCCGCAGCGATTCAGCGAAAAAGTCCTCTGGCACAGGCAAATGGAGCACCCCGAAACTGCACACCACCGCATCAAAGGAGCTTGCTTCAAAAGGCATTGCCGCGGCATCTGCTTCGACCAATTTCACATCTGCCTTCAAGCGCTTCTCAGCCAATTCAAGCATATTCTTAGAGAAGTCCATGGCAGTCACCGATGCTCCAGCCTTTTCTGCAGCTTCTGCAACAAATCCAGGTCCTGTGGCAACATCCAAAAGCCTGCTGCCAGGTTTGCAGTGAACAGCATCCAACAGTTCGGGGATACATTGGCGCGTCAAAGGTCCGAAGCCTTTGTCGTAGGCCAGCACGGCCTTTTCGGAGTGGTCTTATGCCGTTGCACGTGAATGACAATTCGCATCGATTTCACATCTAAAACATTGAACAACTTGGTCCTAGTTGTGCAAATTTCCATATAATTATATATATTTATATATATATATATATCAGTACAACTCGAGTTGTACTCACCCAGTCCACCTGTACGAAACCATCACTCCATCACATACATTTTAATAATATCTTGACAATCTTAAATCATCTTAAATCCTGTTGTGTCCCAAAATACATCCTTTACACTGCCGTTTCTGAACCGCTTGGCCTTCTCCCAATTTTCATGTTCCAATGCGGCGAAGGCTGCCACAGCCTTTGGATCCAAAGTTGATGCCCGGCGTCCATGGCTCCAGGGCTTCCCTTGGCCTAGGGTTCCAGTGAGGCGCCGCAAACGAAGCATGGCGATTAGGGGAGCTCTTTGCAATACCAAGCAATAAAACACAATAATAGCACATATATGCACATATAATAGCTACAGTATATGTTTTTTTGGATAATTTTTGATATTTAATATATTTATCAATAATAATGAAAAACTCGTGAAATGTACAATATGTACAATTGAGTCTGGCAGCCGGTTGCACAAGCAACTGGACTTCTGAACTGGACTGTCTAAGCTGGATGCTTGTGGCAATGTTGAGGAATAGCTAGGCTATTCGCATATTCGCTTCGGAGAATGGAACCATCAATGATGTGGCGATCAAATGCATGCAAACCCTGGCTGCTTGCTTTTTTTGCCTCCTCTCTTGTCCCTTGATATGGACCTTCAAGTGAAACACGTTGAATTCGACACACGGCCATGCGCCATGATTAGCGCTTGATGTGCGTCTCCTTGACAAGTTTCACTTGCAGACTTGACGTTGAACCATGGTGCTTGAAAAAACACTCTTTCTTGAAGTCTCGTTCTGTCAGTTTGGGCTATCGATTGGTGCGTTGCACTCCGCTTCTGTTTGGTTTGAGTCAGAGTCATGAGCAAAAGGACTCAGAGAGAAACATGATCTGCAAGCAAGATCTCGTCGAAAAACAACATGTGCTCCCATTCCAGCATGTCAGCTCGCATATTTAGTCACAAGATGTCACAAGCCTTTGTCCCATACCGGTCAAGCACAAGCAACACTACAGAAACTCACTACAGTATTTAGTATACATCAATATTTGAATATGTGCACCATACCGGGCAAGCCGCGTCCAAACGTGGAGGTTCTGTAACTGTACAGTAATTGTATCCTACAGTATCCTACAGTTTCATGGTCAATTCAGGAGCTGTTTTACCTGCCCCTCTTTGACAGCTGTTCTTCCATAGCAGCCACGCGGGCGATCCTTGGCATGTCCGTGGCCCCCAAGATGTTTCAGCTTTGTCTGACCTTCCTCCAAACCTCCATTCCCTCTAGAAATTCTAAAGTCCCAGTGGCACATTGCTGGAGTTTGGTGTGCCACAACTTGCTACCTTTCATCCCTAGCTTTGTCAGCAATCTGAAGCTTGAAGTGTTTTGATCATACCCACCCACTAAATTCATGTACAGTAACTTTACGTAACTTTCATGTCCCACGACTTTTTGGCAAGGCACATTTCCGCCTGCTCATCTTCCAGCCGCTGTAGAAGATCATCTCGTTCCTGGCGTCACAGTCGCACACTGTGAAGCCATACCTTGGCCATCGTTGGCCACCGCCTTCCCAGCCACTCCAGCCTTGGCTACAGCTCGGTGTTCCTCTTTCAAGGCAGCCATCTGCTTCTGGAGGGATTTCATATCATCCTTCGCAGCTGCGAAAAGCTCTGCCGCTGCTTTCAGACTTGTTTGCAGTGTCTGTTAACATTATAATATGGCACTGTGCAAAAATTATAGTTATTCTTTTCTCCTTGGCTTTTGATGGTCTAAGCATTGTCACCTTGAAGCCTTGGCTCTGTTTCAATTTGACTCTCCTATTACCTCCTATAAGTAATGACTCATGCGCAGTAGTGCCTGGGTCCGCCGCAATTGATCTTGCAAGGCGTCCATTTCTTCACGGCAATCTGCCCGAGCTTTGCCTTCGAAAAAAAAAACAAGGTGCATTGGACTTTAACTCTGTGGCCCATGAAGCACCACCTCCATACAAATCATACAATGCGACACATTCTTGTGCTAAATCTTACGCCGGATAGCATTTATCAATTAGGCTGGAAAACCTAGACTAGGCCAAGCGAGGGAGGCGCCACTGAAATAGTCACTGTACATGATAGCCTGCAAAGAGAACTTAATGTAGCATTTTTCCGGAAAAAACACACATGCACGAAAAATGACAAGTATGCAGCCCAAACACGGGCAGCTTCAAGCTGAGAAGAGAGGTCCTTCTCCATCTCCTGATCCAACGGAAAAAAAAAACTTAACTGTTACCATCTACCTATAGACGCACCATCAGCCAGGTTGATCACACATATCACAGTATCTGAATCTCACCTAGACATATCTAAACCATTGAAAACCAATCTTTTGCATTCTTTTGCCATGATTTGGAAACGACATGAAACAACATCATGAAGCAGAAACGGCTTCATCGTTCCATGTCTTTCTGAAACCCTCAGGCGTCCTCCTTTTGCCAGCGCTCGTCACTGGCTTCAGTTCTGGCTGACTGTAGCTCTGCACGCAGCAAATTCTGAGAAGCCTGGCTTGGCCGGGCGCAGCTACTTGGGACTGCCCTGCAGAAATTGGAAACTGAGGGAAAATGGTCAACAAATTCAACAAATGTGAATCGTTCAAGTTTTAACCCATCATGGTGAAAAATTGTTGAATGATACTGTATTAATCGATTTAATATTTGTATAACATCGATCCACTGGAAATCCATTTCAAATGATAATATTAAATGATTACCCTACACCTCTCTGAGAGTCATTCCCTTGGACGCTCCTTTGTGTTCAAAAGCTTGTGAACTCACTAGTACTTTGCCACTCACTTGAAACATGAACGATCTAATCTAATCGAAGGAAGTTTAGAAGTCAAACTTCCGACAATATGGAGAGATGAAAAGCAGAGCAGGGCAGAGGCACAGAGAAGAGGAAGATTAGAAGAGAGAAGATCAGAAGAGAAAGAGTAAGAGGACAGAAGATACAGATGCGCGAAAAGGTAGGAAAGTCGCGAAACACTGTGTTTTTCCAATGATTTGTGGCTCCGGAGGGTCGAAAAGTACGCTTGCTAAAGCGGCGGGTGCGGAGCCAGCTGGCCACAGGAGCGATGAAAAATTGCACGCCGTTGTGGCGCGAAGTACATTTCCAAGTCAAAATGTACAAAACACCAGGGGTTCGGACCACTTTTGGAAGTTGAGATGTCGAAAAAGTGCACGCCGTTGTGGCGCGAAGCACATTTCCAAGTCAAAATGTACAAAACACACCAGCTTCGGACCACTTTTGGAAGTTGAGATGTCGAAAAAGTGCACGCCGTTGTGGCGCGAAGCACATTTCCAAGTCAAAATGTACAAAACACACCAGGTCGGACCACTTTTGGAAGTTGAGATGTCGAAAAAGTGCACGCCGTTGTGGCGCGAAGCACATTTCCAAGTCAAAATGTACAAAACACACCAGGTTCGGACCACTTTTGGAAGTTGAGATGTCGAAAAAGTGCACGCCACTGTGGCGCGAAGCAGATTTCCAAGTCAAAAGTGTTAAAAACTGACGGTCTCGGACCACTTTTGGAGGTTCAGATGTCGAAAAAGTGTCAAAAAAGTGCACGCCGTTGTGGCACGAAGCACATTCTGAAGTCAAAAGTGTAAAAAACTGAGGGTTTTGAGCCTTTTTTGACGTGAAGATGTCGAAAAAGTAGACACTGATTAAAGATAGATAGATAGATAGATAGATAGATAGATAGATAGATAGATACATAAATACATAGATAGCTATTCAGAGAAAGAGAGAGAAAGAGAGGAGACCTCAAGCACCTTTCGGTCCATCAGTGGCTTCGCTCTGCTATCCCTGATTCACAACAGCCAATCTCTCCTATATATAGGTTTCCTATTTTTGAAACTTCCGCCACCGCCTTGTGCGGTACTACTGGTATCATATTGTATTTTAATTTATTACAATATTTACAATTTACAATATAATAATTAATATATAACATATATACAGTATATATATATATATACACATTTAATCATATTTGAATAATATATATATATACTGAAGCGAATTGTCAACACCAACATGTCTGGATTCGAACATTGGGTGAAGCATCAATTATAAACTTCCGCCAGGCCTATTGTCGCTCAAAGGTGGCATCTAAATCAGCAGACATTCGGGATATTCGCAGACCCATTTTGAGCCTCCAAGGCATCACGCTCCTGTGACCACTGCAACCTAGGGACCATCTGGCCATCTGTTCTGGGCCATCCTACTAAAACATACAAAAACATACAAAAAAAACCTGAAAGAAAATCAGAGGGAAAACATTGGATGATCCAAGGCCAGGACCTTTGCTTCTCCACCAATCTCTTGAAGTCATCTAAGGACTTCTTCTCCTCCAAGTATTGCGCCAGCTCTGCCGTGTGAGTATTTTGAGCTTCTGCGACAGCTTCTGCAGCGCTTCGCTTGCAGCTCTCAATTTCTCGCTTGCAGCGATCGATTTCCCGCTTGCCGCGCTCGATTTCTTCGTCCTTCTCTTTGAGTTGCTGCTGCATTGCTCTGATCTCAGCCCTGAGTTCCAAAGGTTGACAAGCCATCTGCCACTACCAGCCGAAGCATGAGCATCCTGTTTACCTGAACAATGAAATTTTGAAAGGTCAACCTTTCTGAATCCTAGCATTGATGCAGAACAGTGAAGGAACAGTTACCAGCTCCTTTCCAGCAAACCTGACTTTGCAGCCGAGCGGCTGCAAAGCCTTGTACTTCTCATGCTCTGGAACAAGGGCAGCAGCTACAGCCTCCTTCAGGAGAACTTCCCAGCTTTCTGTCTGCACCTGCCCAGCACAACATGCTTCAGAAGTTCCATGTTGCTTCAAGGAAGCTTCCAGCTTCCACCAGCAAGTTGATTTTTTCTTGGTGGCTTCACCACCTTGAACATATCAGCTATTGGGGGTCATCAGGTCCCCAAAGAAGGTAACTATCAAGATATATCAAAAATGATTGAAAACCACAAACCAGTGAACCTTTGAACAAGTATCCAGGATCATCCTGGATCAAATCTCCCACCTGTACCTCAGCAGTTGTCACTGGTGGAGGTGGTGGTGGGCTGAGCGGTGGTAACTCCGTCTTAGACCTGGATCGAGGTCCATCTGCTAGGTGCGGGAAGGCCAACTGGCTTCAGAGCCCACTCTTTGATCTTTTAAGCACTGCCAGGCTACCAAAGCCTGCAAACATATATATATATATATATTATAATTATATATATATATGTATATCCTACAGCCAGGCTGTTCCACCAAGTCTGTTGAAACTCAGGCCGCAGGCTCAGTTTTTCTCAACTATCTTGTCAGCTGACTTTATGGGTTGGATAGAGGGCAAGCCCGCATAGCACAACTCCTCACTTCCCGCCCAAAGCCTTCGCTTCGAGCCCTTCTCTGCAAGCATGCGATCGATAGGGCTCCATTCCTGTCGGCTTTGCCAGCTTTAGTCCTATTGTGCCCTATTATTCTAGGATGATCATCGAAACCACGGGATCACACAGGGACACAAGGCTACAGAAACCATTCGAATGCATGTCAACATTGGACAGGTAATTCCTGTATTTCAGGTTAACTGGTATGTACATAATATTCATCATCATTAACCCCTCCCTTCCCCAGGATACACCTGCTGGAGAGGGCCCTTTTAAAACCTTTATGCCGCGTATTATACACGCACATTGCACCAGCTAGCACATGTTCCCATCTTGATGCCCATCTCAGATGGACACTTGCTTTCAAACTTGTTCCCAAATGAGAATCCCCATCCAGGCCCCATGCATCCCTCATGTATCCTAAAACATCCTAAAACAAAAACTCGTGAGATTCATTGACCATGCCAGAAAATCCTGTGAGATCTCTCCCCCCTCCTGAATTTGAAGGATTTTGAAGGAATATCTACTGGAAACCTCGAAAGTTGCCCATCCAAATCCTGGTATCGAACTTGGACATCTTCCTGCCTTGATCCGCCGTTGTGGCGGCTGCTGCTCGCCAAAGGCCAAGCTTCCACTGCCGAAGCCAGGGGCCATGAGACCTGCCTTGGGGCCAAGCTACATCCCATTGCTGCTGCTGCAAGCCAAGAAAAGCCAAGGGGAGCAATCTGACCGTTGTTTTTTTTTCGGAAAACATGTTCTCCTTTGGGTAAACGAATGTTCCCTTCTAGGTCCAATGGTTGATCATCACTGTAAAATTTATTCTCTGTGAATGAGTTTTCTTGAGTACTGTATCCGTTCCTTGATCACATTTTAACAATGTCATAGCATGACAATGGCTTGTCAACGCAGCATCTCGTGACGCTTGCTGCCAATGCTTTTCCTCCGTTTTGTGGCGGTGGCAAATCTAAAGCGGAAACCAACTTTTTGGTGAAACTGTCGATTTCTCTGAGAAAAATACTGCACACATCAATCTATTTTTTTGGATCTTCTCAGTTACACCCGCACGCTGCAAATGCTGAAGTCCATTCCAGCAGAAGGCCTTGAGAATCGGCTAGAAAGAGACACTTTTCGCCCAATCACACTCGCCGTGGTTTTCTGGGCTTGTGAGGATTTCCTTAGTTGACAGCACACAGAAATCAGCAGTGAAGTCAGGACGACTGCAATGATTCGCCATTGCAAGTAAGAAACCATGGGGTGTTCCTGGCTGGTGGGTCATCTTTGTGATCTGGCCGAGGTAGCGGGGAAAAAGGACACAGTACAGTACAACAATGCACTGCACTGAAAGCGTATCTGGAGAAAGATAGCGTTCTCCTATTTATTATATTTATTCAGTTGAGTCTGGTGGTACATAAGGGCTCATAAGGGCTCATGCACATGCAGAAGCATTGCTGGCCTGCAATCCAACGTTTTGAAAGGCTTGAAGGACAGTCTCGACCTGCGACGATCTGCTGCGTTGGATTCACCATCAAATATGCCAACATTCTGTTTGTGACGCCCGCCTTCATAAGGCGCTTGAATTGGACTTCAGCACATGTCACGCCTACAATCACAAATGCTTATAGACTCTTAGACCAACAAAAAACATCCGTAGAAAGATTCCAAGTCAAAATCCGACAACGGAGTGACTCTTCCTGGTGAATGTAGCATACGCATATTATATATATATATATAATCTATATATAATTAATATATATATATGTGTGTGTGTATGTGTTACATATCAATATATATATATATAAATAATTATATAAATAATTACTTTACTTCGAGTTATCCCCACCATGACATCTATGCGTTTTGTTACTGGCAAATCTTTTGGCATTCTATCTGGCATATCTTCTGGCATTTTATCCGGCATATCTTCTGGCATTCTATCTGGCATATCTTCTAACATTCTATCTGGCATATCTTCTGGCATATCATCTGGCAAATCTTATGGCATTTTATCTGGCATATCTTCTCGCATTCTATCTGACATTCTATCTGGTATCTTCTGGCATTCTATCTGGCTTTTGAGGTCCAGCAGTGCGCACTGAGCTCCGAAGTTTGCGAAGAGCTTGGCCAAGAGTTGGCAAGGCAACAGTGGACGTGGAAGTGGAGGCAGAGGTGGTAGAAGAGGAGGAGGACGCGGAGGAGGAGGAGGAGGAAGGAGGAGGAGGAGAAGGAGGAGGACGAGGAGGAGGAGGATGAGGAGAACAGCTCTGATAAAATCTAACAACCCTCACCTGGCAGGTGGGGAATAATATATATATATATATATGGTAGATCCCTGGATATGTGGATATCTCATGATATCTCACATGAACTCTGCATCTCACCAGGCTCCAAACCAAGGCGTCGCAGCTTCTTGGCGATGTTGAGGCCCTGCAGGAGAAACAATGTCTGCATGGAGTACGACGAGGGGCCTCTACTAGTTGTACTATTGTTGTACTCATGTTGGAATGGACGAATGGATTGAATGGATTATTTGACCTAGAATGCCATATAAATCATATAAGACATCATATGACTCTATGACCTGGGACGAACATCCATATCAATTTACATCCATTTACATCCATTTACAACATTGTACACGCTATTTTGAGGTGAACATGGTAAAATGTTTTGACCGCCCATTTGTATCCCGGTACAGTATAAGTGGGGTTACAACTACCATAAACTAAGGTAACTAGGGTTATAACATGTTATAACCCAATTATGGTTCTCAGGGGGCCCTTCTTCGCATGTAACCTAGCTATACCTAGCTGAGTTCCCGGCAATCGCGTAGGTGCATGCTTCCGATTTTTTCATAGCCTCAAGCACCAAGTACAGCACCCAAAAAGCTTGTCGCAGTTTACATCATCCTACATATTTCTTCAACCATGCCGCCAAAAACAGGAATACCTCGGAAACGCACACATGTCAACGACTTCACCGCTATGCTGAAAGTGCATCAGAGCTGCGCCACGGAAACCAACATTGCCAGCATGAGAGACGATGACGCAGCGGTGTCTCCAGCCTTTGTTCAAGAACTATGGGCACCTGGTACATCCTGGCACTATGCAGCCACTAAAATAGAATAACACATAATGAATGAGTTAATAATGTATGATGATATGTAAAATTGTATTGTCATATAATCATTTATAATCATGTGTATAGCAATGTATAATCATGCACAATCATGAATAATCTAATATAATCAAATATAATTCATGTACATAATCATGTGTAATCATGTGAAATAATACGTAATCATGTATAATGATGAATGGCCATGGATAATCATATATAATATAAATAATCGTATATATATATATATATATTATATTCATGTGTAATCACGTATAATCATGTGTAATTAATCATATAATACAATGTATATATATATAATTATATACTCATGCATGCCACCAAAGTTAAAACCCGTCTTGAGATTCCTGCTCTTGTTCTTCACCGTAATCCAGCAGTTGTTCTTTGAGGACCTACGGCGCTCCAAGAAGCTGTCTCCAACATGGTCAGAAGTCGACTGTTGACTGGATCGTGACTTAAGCTAAGGTGAACTGACAGTATGGACACAAGTCAAAAACGTCAACAAAAACAATTCAATCCATCCCAGCCAAAAAAACGGCTTGAAGACAAAAACTTTTGTGGTCTGTTGGCAAGTTTGTGAAGATTCGCACTTTATGCCGGATGTGTGGGGAAAACTGGCTGCATGTGAGATTTTTTTCAAATCATAGGAACACGACTTGAACACGAGGCCAAGTTGCGTGATTTTCACCTCAAAGTTGTGCCAGGGCCTCATTGGCAACATGGCAACATGGACATCTGCACTCACATGGGCCAGCAATTCTTGGAGCAATACAGCAGTTCACTCAGTTCCATGCAGTTCAAAGGAGCTGATGGTAGCAAGAAACATAGCAGAACATCATGCTCTCTCCACCGACTGCCATCTGGGGATTCAGCTCAAAGATCCGACCGTATCTGTTGCGATCCATCTGGCGTGGAGATGAGAGACGATGAGAGATGGGGAGATCAGTCGGAGATCAGTCGGAGATCAAATGTGAAAGGTTGCTGAGGTCAAGGCATTGTGAAACTCTGGGCGGCCACCCATGCAAATATACCTGTCCATTGACACACTACATCTCCATTGTGCAAAAAGTCTTGCAATCTGACGGTTTTCTGGGCCCAAATGCCGTGACACATCGTGACACAATCAGAACTTCAAAAGGCATCACTGGCACATTTTCGTCCGCCGAAGTCCCTTAGGGAGAAGAGCTCACCGTCTCTGCGGCACAGGGTGAGACCGGGCATTTCGAGGTTTGACCTCATCGACATGACTAAGCGGCTATGTTAGCGGGAGGCACCTGACACGGCCACCATCACATTCATTGAGAATCCTGTAACCGTTGCTGATCGTGGATGATCAATTACAGCACTTCATCATCAGTTTTCCAACTATAGATATATGATTCATATGATCATATATGGGTACCCATATGAATGATGGTTGGATGGATGATGGTGGATTCTCACCACTTACTCTTCATTTATCTATCATCTTGCATCATCTTGTTAAATACATTTGAAATCAATGTGAATCCCTCTCAATACTGTTGAATACGTTTGGTCGTTTACGGACTTTATTGCTGATAGAAACAACATGGCAAACTATTCCTAATTCTCACCATTCTAATCATTCTCATCATTTTGATCATTCTGATCATTTTCATCATTCTCATCATCATGTTTCATAGTTTTGCTCTGTTTTGCTGTTTCTGTTTAATGGATTTTAAATGATTTTAATGATCAAATGGATGGTTTATCATCTGACCAGTTCTTTCCGGGATCCTCGAAACCCATCACGGTGACGGCGTGCCGCTGTGCTCAGCTCTGCGGATGTGGATCTCCACCATAGTGGCGGCCTTGAGCTCCCCTGCAATGAGCTCCTGAGGCCGGCCCCGAAACCGTGTTGAAATGGACAAATGAAAAAGCGTGCATCAATATAATATGTATATACTATATTATACTATACAGTACTATACTGTCATATAATATTACAATATATTATATATAATATATGTATTATCCAAACAGTTGGAAAATAATACCCATTCATGCTATGTAGCATTCCTGGGAGAAGCACTTTTGAGAATGAAATATCATTATCGTTGCCTTGGTTTAAGGACAATGAAACGAGATTCTGCCGAAAACTATGGATTTCAAAATGAAAAATATATAGTTGGAGGGTTCCTGCCAACTTCTTATTCGGGGAAAAGAGATTCAAAGAAATCCTGGATAGACTATGAATCTATGAATCTATGAAAGATTTGGACAATATATGGATTCACTATTGGATATACCCTCTGGTAAACTAACATAACTATGGAAAATCACCATTTTTAATGGGAAAACTCACTATAAATGGCCATTTTCAATAGCTATGTTAAATTACCAGAGGGTACTTGCAGAATGATGTTGGGACTTGCAACTCCCGGAGAACTGCTCCAAGGCTCGGCATCTCCCCAAACATCGTTGACCCGATCGATGCGCATGTCTGGCAAAACCACAAAGGCATAGCGACTGAGAGCCACCTGAGTCATGGGTTAGATGGTGAATGGACCGAATGGATAGTTATTCCGCCAAACGTGGTAATCATACTGTGGACCAGTTGATAAGTGGTTTATCCATGTTTATCCCATTATTTATAGGGTTCGAACCATCCCAGGTGGTGCAGGATTTCTTCCATCCACAGGATGTATATAGGTTGGAATGGTTTTGGCCCATCCCCACCTGAGTCTTGTTGTAGCTCATCATCGCCTCGCAGTGCTTGCAAAGTTTACGGCTGTGCTAGTGATTGGCAATGACAATCAATCGCATCAACCACGGGAAAAAATGACAAATCATGACAGGACTGGAAACCTTAAGGATCTTTTTGTCTGGGAGTACAAAAACCCATGGTAAACTCTCATTGCGCCAAGCCAAGGCTCTCCAGTTTCCATGACCTCGGTGATGCGTACTTCCTGCGATGTCGGAATTTGAGTGGGACAAAACGCACCATGTAAGATTTTGTACCTTCAGGCGTGGCTCGAGCTACCCACATCTGCACATTTCCCAATAATCTTTGGCGTCAAAATCTGATTGCTTTCAATTGCTTTCAATGTGCGATGTGATCCTTTCATTCTGTGATGCAACCTGTACTGTATACATGTTCATATCGAGCAACCGTGGGGGATGTAGTTGAGCAGCAAACTTAGGGATAAACGGAATATCCCACTCGCATGAATATGAATATATATATATATACATATGTATATATCTATATATCTGTATATCTATATATCTATATATCATTATATCTATATATATATGTATATATATGTATATTACTTACTATGATTTACTATACATATATACATTGTATATGTATATTGTATGGACATAGATTGGATTCTATTGCCATACTCGGAAGTCTGTGGGGACATGCTCGCTCAGAAACGCTGTTTCCATTTTTTGAATATATTAATCGAAAGCAGCTGAGGGAGCGAGGTGAAATTGAGGAGATTGAAGGGGGTTAAAACACTGAACCCCCAGTAGATTTTCACACTCCTGCGTCTTGTGCTTTCTCTGGGGCATGTAGCTTCCTCAAAAGGTGTTGATTGATGTTCTTCTGAATCAAAACCCCAAACAAAGCTGAGGATCAATGCCATTGAGAGGGAGAAAGCGTGTTATAACAGAATTTCGACATACATTACCCATGATTAAGGTTGATTACAATGTGACTACAATAGTTAACCATTGAGTAATCGCAGCTAAAGCCATAGTTCCCACCTGCCGCAGCTGCCAGTCCTCGGAGAAGTTTCCTTGTGGTCGTTCAAAGCGGAAGCCCAACTTCACGCCGTTCTCTTTGCTCAGAGCTACGATAAAACGATCAGGGAACCTGCAACAAAGCAGGTATAGTAACCGGATGTAATCGGCATTCAAAAACATGAAAAAACAATCCTGGTCTATTTCATTCTATGTCTCCCTATTTACACACTGGGCATTTAAGGACCGCACGTGGACCAAGTCCGGCCGAAATTCATCAAACTTTTTACATCTTTTTACTATCTATTCAAATATCATATCATCAAATATAAAAAAATCAGGAAGAACAATATTAGAACATGTTAGAACAATCAGAAACAATAAGTCTGGAATGCCATTGGGGAATCATGTTGGTGAGGGTTACAGGTCAACCGGGACTCATGGAGAGCCGGCTCCTTGTAGCCATTGATTAGGTTTCATATATTGATTTCATTTATATATCAGGAGAAATGATAGATTCTCTGGTGACCTTCTCTATTGCTACTCGCTCTATGTCCCAAACAACAACTGAAGTCACCCGTGCAGTCTGGTGCCTCATCACCTGCAGAAAAATCCGTGGAGCATGGATCTCTTTAGCCATGTCCTCTGCTGACTTCTGGTCATTGACTGCAATGATGCGATCTCCAGTCTTCACCTCCAATTGTGGCACTCTCTCGTTCCACTTTGCCAGCAAACCAGCTTTGTAGACTCGCTTCACCACTAAATAATTGGGACCTTCCATTTTCTCCTTCTTGCCTTTGTTAAGCAGCATCTCAAATTCTACTCTGCCGTTTGATTGAGCAAAACCATATTTGTCTTCGGCTTTGTCCTGCAGGGAGTCAGTTGAAACCACCATGTCCGAGTATTTTGTTCACCCTGCAAGACTTGCAAGACTCCGAATCAAAAGAAACACCCTCTTTGATTCTGTTTGATGTCTGACATTTCACATGGTATGCTTCAAGAGTTTGTGTGTCCTTCTTGAGAAGGACTTGCCAAAAGAGACAGCCATTCCTCAGCAGGAGACCCCCAACATGCACAAATACGTGTGTACACACACATATATATATATATTATACATAATTATATATATGTATATATATATATATGTGCGCGTGTGTTGATGCATTTTGATACTTTTCTTGTGCGAATGACATGTGACTGTGAAACCATCTGAGAGCGATGGAAAGAAGACTCGCAGAGAACATGGCCCAAAACTCCATTCAGTACTCCGTTCTGAAAGGCCATGGCAGCACTGGTTGTACTTCCAATCTTAGGCTACCACCATCACATCACATATTTACCGGTGCTATCCGGTGCTATTGAAGTTACTCAAGAACAATTACCCTGAAATTTCCTGAAAGCTTAATGGATATAATATTATAATGTGATATGATATACTGTAACATGATTAATTAATATTAATTATCAAAACTGTCAGGAGTTGTCAGGACATTCAGAGTATGGTTTACCAGGTTTACCAGAAATCGTCTGAATTTGCTCTGAGTAGCTCCTCCTCAATGCCACCCAAGGCCTCCTCTGCAAAGAACTGCTGCGAAGCGAAGGAGTCGTCTTCTGATTCTGTGGCCTCTCGAATATCTTCACCAGTACCTGCCAGGGACGAGATTCGGCCCAGGGTTTGGCATCAGCTCCCAGTGCCACATGAATTCAAATGATGCCAAATGATGCCAAATGCTATGGACCAAGGGTTGAAGTGGGCTGAATCTCAAATTGAAGGCTGAACGAATAGATCCGAATAGATCAAGATAGATTCGATCATCAAGCACCAGGCCTTGCAACAGGGATTTGTTGCTACCACCGAAACTCTGGAAGGTTTGCATCTCGGGAAATGCAGCCACGAAGCTTTTTCCGCTGGAATGGAACACAGTATGAGCCAAGCATTCTCTGCAAAGATCGTAGTCACAGGCACGGCATCCATACAGAATGGTCCCCATGGGGAATTCGCACTCACAAACGCTGCAAAGAAAGTCGTCCTCTTCAGATTCAAATGGAATCAAGTCATGTCCTTCTGGACACTTTGTTTGCGGAGTTTGCAGCGGTTCCTTTTCCGTCTGCCCCTGAGCTGGTTGTAAATCAACTGCTGGCACTGCAGTTTGCTTGTCCTTCTCTGCGGGGTACTGAGTTGTTTCTACCTCTGGTTTAGCTTCGGTCTTGAAGCCCTGCAAAAAGGAATGGATAGACTTCACCTTGGACTTTGCTGCATAAAGAAGTGGCGAATGTCCAGTTGCATCCTCAAAATCCAAAGCTGAGTTCTGAAAGGTCTCAAGCAGGCATGCTGCAGCGTCATGCAGCCCGGCATGGGCAACAAAGTGCAAAGGTGTTTGCTTCTTGGCATTGGAAAACCTTAGGTCTGCTTTTCGAAGGATCAGCATCTCACAGATTTGCCGGCTTGGCGCAAAGAAGATGGGAGATTGCCTCAGCTGGACAACTGATCCACAGATCGCAAAGGATTACGTAATCACATGTAATGACTTCGTTAGCATATCCCAAAGGATACGTTTCTTCAAGTTTGAGGGCTGCACAGGTGTCAATAATAAAACCTATACACTATGTAAATATATATATATATATATCAGAATGATCTAGATGTATGTTATAACATGTTACACCCTCTCTATACTATTTTTGATTACCTAATATACATTACTACATTTACACTACTTAACACATAACTCCCATGGAAACTATGATAACTATGGTAACCTTCCAGCATCCAAGAGGCCCATGGCAGTCTTTCAAGTTTGGATCTGCCTGAGCATTGAGGAGAAGCCTCACTAGCTGTGGCTTCCCATCAAAAACTGCCATGTGTAGAGCAGTCACGCCTTTGCTGTCCTGGCACGTTTTGGTGCTAATGAAGGCATGTTTCGCCGTTGCGGTAGGTGTGTATATTATACGATATTATACGGGACACAATCATAACATATGAACAGCTAGGGCCTTAGGGTATGAGTAGCTCCAATGTCTTCCAAACCTGAAGTGAGTCTGAACCTGGTGGAACCACTCAGCTATCTCCAGCTATCTCCAGCTCCTGGGCATTCACATCCGCTTTTCTCCGCAACAGCAGTTGCATCATCTGGGAATTTTGGGCCTTCACCGCGGCCATGATGCTTTCCAGCTCAGGAGCTTGACCTGAGGCATGGCCCTGCAATCGAAAGTCATTGCTTTTAGGGAGGGAAATTCCCAAGAGCTTAATGATGCTTAATGATCTTAATGGGGTTTAGATGGCTGAAATATGTTCAAACATGTTTATATAAATGTAATATATCTTCAGGATATTCAGTGACATTCAGGAAAGAAGATGTCATTTCCAAAACCGGAGTTTGGTTCAAGTCAAGGTGCCACTGTCTTGCAAGGCTTGATCAACATCCTGCAGGCTGGCTTTGCCCTCCAGTGCGGCTTTCACCCTTTCCAGGACTGCCATTGCAATCGCTCACGAGGAGACACGTCAATAATCTACACTTGTTGTAACTTTGAAGGTAAACTGATTTAGGCTCAGCTGTTAGCTTGCAAGTCTTTTGGACTAGCTTTACAGGTCGCACATAATAAAAACTTATCTGTACCGGCGTTGTCATTTCCTGGCTCAATGCTCACTAAACAAAGTGGCCCAACGAACCGCTTACCTGACTTCTAACTTGAGCCAAATGCAACCGCGGCAACCAACCAATTTCCATGTGCTAGGATACTGCGGTGTACAATTCTTGCCGCTCCAAAGGACTTCCAACGTGATTTTCAGATATTTCAGCATGATTACCATCCCCTTTTTCATAAGTCATGCTACAAATCTTGCAACTTGCATAGTTTCCACGGGATGATGCTCTCCGGAAGCTTTTCGCAATCCCAGCTGAACTTGCTCCAAAAACAACCAAGCCTGTGGATGTGGCCTGGGAAGTTCTTCTTCTGAGCTTTAGAGAGATTAATTTGCGTGACCTGCATGGGAAACTCACCAAACAACCGGCAAGCTCAAAACTGCCACCACTCCCCTGATCTTCCATCTGGGTTGATGGATGGTTGGCGATTTTTACAGTATCTGCATGGGGTTATGCTACATTGTACTGCTTGGTTTATGGGGTTATCAACCATTCCAGCTGCGGCCTTCTTCTGTGCCTGCATAGTGGCCTTAGTGCTGCTGGAAAAAGATCTTCCTGGAGACCCATGGCATCTTCCTGCCCTTCAAAAACGACGCCTTTATAGCTGCGGAATTGAAACGTATCTTCAGATATGTTCAGATATCTCAGATCGTTTTTGTTATCATGTTTCAGCATATGTATGTTGACCTCTTAACATAGTTTCATCATGTTTCATCATGTTTGATCTGTTGGTCTGTTGATATCTGTTGCGCCAAACATGAGCAATTTTCTGCCAGAGCTCCTGGCCTTGATGGAGCCCAGGGCACTTTCCGCCTCCTTGGACAGCCGCGGTGTGGCTGTCATCTCCGCAAAGTAGCGACTGCCTGTGCCACCTCGAAAAATGGATGGCCAATTGATGTGTCTCAACATGGGGTACGGTCATGTCAAAAAGCGACAACGTGCAAAAAACATCTTAGCATAATATATTTTATAATTAATCTTATATATAATATGTATATATATATATATATTATGATATTCATGGAAGAATTAGCCCACGAAAACAAACCCGAAGATGGTGTTGGAGTGGGCCCCAAAAATGGACCACGATGACAAGGACCACAGTGCCATGTCCAACTCTCAAGGCAAGCACTGGCTGGAGCTCGCTGCACCAAAGGCCTGGCGCTGCCACTCTGTCCATGACACAGGTCGGACACGCTGTTTCCATTGGTTTACAATGGTTAAACATGGTTAATAAATGTTAATAGTGGTTAATAGTGGTTAATAAATGTTACTGTAATGATGGGGAAGGATGGTTACTTCAATGATGGTGAATGATGGTTAATGATGGTTGATAATGGCCTATATGGTCATTAAATGTCATTAATAATGGTTAATCATGGTTTGTAAATTGGTAAATCAATCATGCAATCGTTGCTGCAAGCCTTGTTCCGATCACCTGCCTGAGGAAACTTCTTATGACCGCTGCCATGGCTCGAACCAAGACCCATAGGATCCCATAGGGGTCAGGCTTCAAACTGCACAAAAGGAACCGTTCAGAATGAGGGAAGAACCAAAGTCAAAACACACAAAACACACAAACACAAATATGGTCCAACATAAAGAAGTGATTGTGAGTTACTTGGATATCTTGAGTGGCACATGTGCTGTCTAAGTGTCTAGAATTCATTTCAAGTGTCTAGAATTCATTTCACGCGCCAAGACTTGCAAATAATCTAAACTTTGGAGTCCCGTTCAAAATCATTAGTTGCAACGCGCATATTTATCTTGAGCACCTGCCAAGGAATACAGCATGGATTTTTCCATGTGAATCACCCCATGATATCCTATGGGATCTTTCAATCGGAGTCCGCTTCTGTATGGCCGATATCAGTTCAGGTCCAAGTCCCGCAGCAGCTGTGGTCTTTTTGGTCCATTTCTTGGAGGCAATTGGACACCATTCCTCTGCGATCGATCACTTGGACCGCCAGGGAAACAACAGCTTCGCTCCCGAACAAGTATGAAGAAGTTAGACAATATATTATATACATCGAATTTGCAGCTTTCCCACCCTGCCTTTCTTTGATTTTCTTTGCGGCTCTTTTTGCAAGGTGCGGACGGTCCTGTCGCATCCAACACATGCGGCACCGGGCTCTGGCAGCGGGTTTTTGGGGATCTGACGCAGGCAAGCATGGCAACCAATGATCACCACCTAAAGCAAAGAACAAATGCAGCAAACATGCTGCAAAAACCTGCTGTTGTCCAACCTGATCAGCAAATGCATAGGAAGGAATTAAAACGCACTAGGGACTGGATTGGCTAGATGATGCAACTATTGCAACTATACAATGTCACTGTAAACGCCAAAATGATCTGATCAAAACCAAACTCTCTGAGGCTGAAGCAGTCAACCTCCCAAACAAGGCCCACTGCAGGTGATGATAAAGATGTGTACCTGTCTTTTTGTGACGGATGTCCAAGACTTCCAAATATTCTAAATGGAAGCGATCACTTCTGGACACTTGGCCACTATTGGCACTGTTCGGACATCTTACAACCAAACCTTTCCTTAAGCTATCTTGAGCTGCTATCGGACAAACTGGTTTACTATGCAACTTATAATATAGTTATAATGTCACATGATATCCAACGAGCCAACTCTTTAAATCTTCCAAGCTTCCAACATGATTGGAATCCAACACACGCTAATGAGCATCATGCTACTATGATCTATTATGGTACAACGAGAAACAACGAGCTCCACAGAGTGGCTATCCCTGTGGGGCACGGGCCATGCGCTCGTGGCCATCGCCCAAAGCAAAGCCGAGGACCTGAGCAACTCATTGGCCAGGCATGAGCTTCTCAGCTTCTCAGCTCACATCCCGTCCAGAGAAGACCGGACAGAATAATAGATATAAATAGATATAATAGAGAATACACACAATGAATAGTTGGAATAGTAATGGGATGTAATGGGTATGTAATGGGTATGATATCATATGAATCTTCAAAACGCTCTCCCTCTCTCCATCCTCTCTCTCTCTCTCTCTCTCCATCCTATCTCTCTCTCTCTCTCTTTAGGGGTTTCATCAAGAACTCCCTCAGCAACAAGACGGGAATAGCTTAGGGCAACACCCATTTTGTGTTGGATGCATCTCGGTACAGAAAAACCATGAAAAACCTGCACAGCTGAATGCATGCAGGATATCGAGCATTTCTCTCCTTTGTGATATGTTGAAACTATTCAAAAAGACTCAAACAACTCAACAATCGGAGCAATGTACCATATATTATCATATATTTAAATTCATTTAAGCCAGTCCTTTACGTTTCGTGGCGAAATAACACACGCCATGCTGTCACCCGCTGCGACGGCGCCTGTTCACTGGCACCTTCTTTGGACCTCCAGGCTGGGTGCCAGTTCCAAGGCTCCTCCCTGGCGACGGCGACGAAATGCGACGAACATATTCCAACACAGCAAAGGAATAGCTGGCTATCTAGACAAGACAGATCAAGAATGATCAAGATATTTGATATTGTTCATCATGTTTCCCTCTAACTCTAACCAAGTTCTCGAGATTTCTTGTTCACAAATCAGCCCGCCACTGCATGTAGAGCTTGCCGTTCATCACGGACATCCTCGGTTGGATAACTCATAAGTCTCCTGCACATCACAGCTGCGAACTTGGCTCGTGGCGAACCAGGGAAGCCAGTGACTTCCACCTGACAGCTGCATCTGGCAATCTCCAAGCATCAACCAGCATCAACCAGCATCAATGCAGCATGGCATGAGTATTGCATTGTCTCAAGAGTTCATCATGGAGTACAGCAACCCCCAAAATCCCAAAATATAGAACAGTTAAACAAGAATGAAGGAAATGTCATCGATATTCTGGACAAGTATGCCTGTTGAAAGTCGGGCCTCTTTGGCCGCAGCTGTGCAACTGGCAATGCTTGTAAGGAAATTGAGGTGACTGCCCCTCACTTGGCAAGCCCGAACAAATCTATATTCAAAGGGATGTTTGCAAATCCCCGCAACTTCTCAATGATATGTGCCCATCTCAACTGTTCTTTGAGAAATGGCCATTCATCGTTTGTCGTTCGTTGCACTGCGCGAATGTTGTCTTTGGAAGTCCTGGTGGAAGCATGAACTGTTCCAGCAGGATTCCCACATATATTGATATGCCTTTCTCAACTGCAAGTGATTTTCACAAGTTCCTGTCACATTTCAGTTTTTATTTTTTACTTCTACTTTTTTTGGCTGACGCTGGAGATGGATACATACCCCACAGAAGAGCACTTAACGTCGAACATTGTAAATACCACGAAAACAGCCTATGTGCCCGTCTCAATGGTATGTACCCATCTCAAGGGTTCATGTGTTTTTTCCAGACTTTTTGTCAAACGAAAAATTGCTGAGAGCGTTTTGAGAGTCTGTAGAATTGAAGCTAGTCCGCAAAGCTGAGCCAACCCGTTTGGAGACGACTTCTTGGGATTGTCCATCCGTCGCGCGCCGCGTTTCTGGGATTTTTTATCTGAGATAAATTCTGGGAATAAAACATTTTCAGGCGAGCCCCTGAGATGGACACTTGTAACGAGATACTCCGCAAACGAGCAATAACCCTCATCCAGCCCTTTGATATATATATATATATATAACATGAATTATATAACTACTTTCAACTGAAACAAACTGCTTGCTCTAGAAGAAACTGCCAGTCTGGAACTTCAAAGGCATGCTGCAATGACGGAAACCTCGTTCTTTGCCTCCAGCAGTGGCCTGGATGAAATCGCTGTTTTCCAAGGCTGCAGTTTTCCTGAGGCCCACTGATTGCTTAAAATATCTCAAAACATTCACAATGGAGCAGCTATAGTTCTTCATTTTGGTGACCCATCATGATCCTGGATATCCATTGTAAGTCATACCATCAACACCTTCATTTTCTATCACTGTTTGGACTGCTGGATTGATGGAAACAGAAGCAAGGGTGAAACAAAATGCGACCACCAGCTTAAAATAAAAGTCTATGAAGGCTGGTTGCCGGAAAACCCTACTTTTACGGTCTTCTGCCGCAAAGGATCGTCCTACCTAGGAAAATCGATTGTACATCCGTGCGCTGGGCTGGCAAAAGAAACGGTCGACCACCGCGACGAAGTCAACATGATGCATAATGTGCAAAGGTGTTACAGCTTTGGACTTTGGACCAAGGTCGCCACATGTCTCCGAGAATAGCGGCACGAACCAAACTGCCGCAAGGCAGGTTTCAAGACTCAGGAGCTTTTCTCCTTGTTGACGTTGTTTTTGTAGTCTGGCATCAGCCTGATGCAAAGAAACTAGCGACGAATTGACGACTCATGCAAATCTGCATCTGACACACTTGCTAGAACTAGCGGCTTCACCGAGCTTGCTTGCTTCATTTCCAAGACCACCAAGGCACGGTGCTGCCAAAGCGAAACCATACGTCATGAGGTTGTAACCTTGATCCCATGTTGGACCCTGTGCAGCAAAGTCACAGCACTTTAACGTTCTGCAGTAATATGAAGAGTGTTGAGACCTTTTGACACCTAAAAAACACAAGCTCTCTGTCAATCAAAGACCAAACAATCCGTCAATCTGAATCTGTCCATCTATCATCATCTATCTCTCCCTCTCTGCAGAGAACAGCCGCGCAAACGGCTGTTCCACAATGTCGCTCTCAACTATTGATTGGGATATATTATGCAGTAGCACACAGGTGGAAAACTGCAGCAAAGCAGCCTAAGAAGTGCACCGCCAACCTCAGACTGGCATTTTATTGTCGACCTTTTGTCCCGTTTCATCCTCCCCATCATAATTCAACGGAAGTATACGGAAGTTGTCAAGGTGGAGGTACTGTAAGTTATCGTTTTGTAGGGGAAACTTGTTTGGGAAAGCTGACCCTCATGACCACAAGCTGGCCTACTTTGTGTTCCCCGTTTCATACTGCCATTACAGGTGGACTACATCACTTCCAGACTTGGCACCGCAGCAATGCACTGGCTATTTTTCTCTCCACCAGCGAGTCTGCAGCGACTTGGCGAACGAGAGGTTTCTGGGACCAGGGGTCACTCGTCTTCGTCTTCGTCAGAGTCATCCTCCAGGGCGTCTTCCAGGAATTCAACGAACTTTTCCAGGACTGTACTTGGATGTTCGGAAGAGATTCTCCTGCACCTGGACCCCCACACAAACGAAAATGCAACACTGTGTCCACAATGAACCATGAATTTAAGATACATTATGTACATTTCACTTCGCATGACATCCACTACACTATACTACAATCAACGCGATACACATCAAACCCTGCTGTCTCAAAAGGCACGTTCCAAGTGAAACACCTGGGGCCAACACCCCATCAGCAACTCCTCATCAGGCAGGATGTCGTCCTCTCGTAAAGCCATGTAGCAACCCACAATCGCAGCAGCTCCTGATCGCTCCGGCCGGACTGGCTGATCTTTCATCTGGTTGGATGTTCATATTAGCATCCATTTCAAATATTTCAATAAAAACAGCTTAAAGAAATGAATAATGCCAAGTTCATAGCAATCATCACCCCCCTAGAAGGTAAGAGTCCCCACCAATTATAAACTAGGGCCTTTCAGTGCCTTTCATACATTTAAAAAACAACAACCAACCTGCCTGCCAATGGGTCCAGATTTCTCTTTTCAGTGGCAACCTCCCTCCCAATGGGGTGAAATTGCAAGATTGGGCATGGGACACCTTCAAAACATCACTTTTGCAAACATTAAACCAATTAAAGCCATTAAAAACTAATTTTATCTTGACTACCACAAAATTAAAAGGACTTCTGAGCAGGTTGTTGTTTAGCAGGGGGGGGGGTCACACATGTCTATTAATAGGGAGGGACCAACCCAAAGTAGCCAAACATTTTTTTGGAATGTGGGTGTTGGTTAATTGAGGCTGTTTATTAATATGAACTTAACATTAACACACAAACACATATATATATACACATGTTATGTATAATATATATATATATATATATGTGTGTGTATATGCGACGCATATTATATATATATATGTCCGTGTCTGCGTGTGTGCGCAAGTGAAAACACACATACACATAATACAGATCTGATCAGTGCCTACTATTATTCAGAAAATAAAATAATTATTCAAAATAATCCTAGCATCATACATGCATTATCATATGCCGTCCTCTCAACATAGCTTTACCTGGTCATAGATACCCATCGCCAAATCAAACTCTTGCGGTCCTGCTGCCTCTGTGCCGTTGCTTGCTTGGACAGCTTCGTTTACTGCCTCTGTTGCAGCGCTGCAAACGCAGTCCGGCCCCAGCATCACGTCGTCAATCCTCAGCCGCAACAAAACTTTTGCGACTCGGCATGACTCGGCATGGCATGTTACTCTGCTCTCAAGGGCACTTAGACGAGAAATAACTTGACCACCGCGAGCTCCCTCCTTTCTAATCTGTTTCCCTCCTTAGCACATCTCCCGTCAGTTTCAGGTTCAATCTTCGTCATTCCTTTCAGGTTTGTCAATCAGTTTTCCATTGCAGGCCTCTATGCAGCAAATTTCAATTGTGTCACGTTCGACAACCACGAAGCACATCGCTTTCATCAAGCTGGATCCCCTCGGGTGTCTTTCTGTGTAATCCAACCGTTTAAACCTGTGTAATAACTATAACATACTATAACTACATGTAAAGCACATGTTCATCGGGATCTTCAGCAAACGGGATCCTGAGATTTCTGAACCCCAAAGCCCAACGTTCAACCAGTCTCGGTCCCAGTCCCGGGGTGTGTTTCAAAAAGGGTGGCATTTCGTCTGGACTTCAAATCTGCGTGAGAAAACTCATCCTAAACTAAATCATCTTTGGTCCATATGGATTGGATTTGTTTTGGGGTATTTTAATGGGATTAATTGTGGGGAGGGGACTGTTGTGAGCGGCAGAAAATTTAGTTAAATGAATGGCATTCTTTTTTGCAAATCCTTCTGATCCAAATATGAACAGGTTGCACTTTAAGCACATACTTGTCACCCAACTATGTGCTACTTTTCACCCAACTATGTGCTCAAAATTGCCATAAATCAAGAAAGGCTGGTTTTTATTCAGAAATACTTGGACATCTAGTTCCATGCAATTCCCATGTAAAATCTTGTTAAGTTTATATATTATATATATATATTGTTTAAGAATATCCTTGTGAAATATGTTGTTCTTATTGACTGCACTTAACTGAATACATCAGAGTCATAAGGTAAAGGACCATAAATGCATAATTGTAAGTACACACAATTCAGGAATAAGCTGAAACATATGTGCATCTTATATAATATCCTTGAAATAGTTTCATGAACCCTTCCACTATCCCTTGCAAAATATAATGTTTTTTTTTTCTAAAAGATGCAGGGCGTCCCTAATGAAGTACAGCCTTCCATTTAAGGGTAAACATGTTTCTATAATATGTAGCATGAGCTTAAGATAGTGCATTCCCGTTCTAAAATGCAATATAACATGCAAGAATGAAGCATCCCCAGCTTGTAAAGAAGCATGTTTCATTAAGTTATATTCCTGTGCCATATGTAGCGTGCTTTTCGATTTACAGCCACCCCTTTAATATGCAGAATTCATGTCAAAAGTGCAATACCCAATGCATCAACACAATATTCCTTGAACATCATGTCAAATGACTATGTTGCCTACACATGGCAAGTACCCCACCATAAGACAATATAGTATCATTTTCAAGAAGCCATGTTCCTGCAAAAGTAAAAATAATTGTCTTCACACGTGTAGTATTCATGTTGAAAAGGTTCAGTCTTCGTTTGTTGTTCCTTAAGAACCAGGTCTTTCTCTAAAGAAACTATAGTTTCTGTATTTAAGATGAACGAGTTGTGCACTCTTCTTGATCAAGTGATTCCATCATTTTTGCAGAGGGTACTTCCCAAAATAATGCCTTATGCACCAAGGGATAACCATATTATTACAGAAAGAGTGCTGCATGTGTAAAAGGATTACATTTTGGAATCAAATTCCATTGTCTTAATAAGAGAGTATTGCATCTCCCTCAAGGAACTGATAGCTTTTAAAGAAAAACACTACTTTCCACACTTTTTTCAAGGAATATCATACTCTTTTGATAAAAGGAACACTATAACATACAATAACTCCATCTTGAACTTTGGAATTATGTTTTGATGTCTGAGGAAATCTTGCACCCTTTTCAAAGAGATGATGCACTTTCTTGAAGGAACATATTCCAGGTAGTTATACATGTTATAAACATTCACTTCAAAGAATACCATGATCACAAAAGAACACCATGGCGTATATATATATATAATACATAATATATATATATATATATACGCCATGTGTGTGTTTAGTGTTTATATATATACATATAAGTGGACCTTAATTTGAAATGGTGTTGGAATCTGTTAGCAGAAGCCGCCATGCTTTTATGAAATTGTGTACGCATTGAAGGTCTATTTCAGACCATTACTGCACTCTTTTCAAAGATATTGCAATCTTTCAAAGGGAATGCACAAAGTCAGGCCACACTTTCTGTAAGGAATATCACCTTCTTTGAAAAATAAGACTTGGGATCACAGATATTGGAAGATTGTATGTAAACAAATGCCGAACCCATGTCCTAAGTGCACTTTGTCTGCTTTATTTTGTTTCAATTGTTGCGGCATTGTTTTTGAACAGTGCCAAATTCTGCAGAAAACTAGGTGGAAATAGATGAACTACAAAATTGCCCTCAACCCATGCCCAAGTCTCCGAGCATCTGATTTTCCAAATTTGGAGACAAGAAGGCCGGAACTAGCCGGAGTCATGATGTAGGACGTTATGAATCCAAATTAATTAATCAGGATCATACCAAAACCTCGAGAAAACCGAACAAACAAACAAAAAACAAGAAAACACAAAGATTTGGCAACTTGGTAACTAGTCCAAAGGTCAGAGTAGGTGTGGAAACATGTTTTTTTTGGTTTGGATTGATCACAGGATTAATTAATCTTGGTGGAGTTGAGACAGACCAGAGCGTTGATATGCCAAAGACATGCTTTTGTGAAGAGACGTGCTATAGGATAGCCTTAATTTCTATAACGAACTGTTGTGAGTGTGAGCTTCTTCATTGAATGTCTACCCCAAAAGCTTGAAAAAAAAACTGCTCACAACATTCCGTAATCATACTGTAATGCTCATTTTCACAGCACTTCCATATGCTTTTGGCCAATCATTTTGACAGCTCCATGTCAAGGGTCGACCGATACATCGGTTCCAGCACTGGTGCCCAGCGTGCCAAGGGAGCTTTCAGCTTTTCAGCCACAGCGGTTGGCCTAGGCTTCCGTGGCATCCTGGGCTAGCGGGGAAACTCATCTATAAATGGGGGATTCCCATTGCCAAATTTGGCTAATTAATGCTAATTATATAGGAACCTGCTGATGTTATGGCCATGTAGTGGGGCCAGAAAATGGTGGCAATTCGCCACCATTTTTGGAGCAAAACTGGAGATGGGCCAAAATCTATCATGTTTTTTTTGCAATTTTACACATGTTTACTCAATATATTCTGGGGGAGTAACGACGGATTTGTCATTCTGATCTTCATCAGGGCACCGTTTCGAACTGCACCAGATGCCACTCATGCTTAACCCATCTTAACCCTAGTTATGATATCCTAGACCCCTGCCGGAGCAACAGGCGAAGGGCGGAAGCTTGCCAGAAAGGTCACAGCTGGCACATGCATCCTTGAAGAGGATCTTCAGGATACAACCTCCCATCGCAACTTAAATGGGTCTGCTCGCAGTATTCTCACAGGAAAGAGTTGCGACACAGTGGCCGATCTCATCATTTGCAATCACCAGCGTCAGCACACGAAACTCATTGATCATTGGAAACACCAGATACATTTTGATACTGCTTCCAACCCCCCTCACCGGCCCTCACCCTGCCTAGGTGATCCGCTGGCAATGTGTTGACATGGCCCTGCCAGCGCACTTTCATGTTGAAGTCTCTCAAGGACTCCTTCGTAATTTCCTCCTGCTCAGGATGCAACAGCACGGCACAATACGGCACAACATGGGTCAGCACATGTCAGCACTATACCAAGCATCCTCCTGCCAAGCAAACCAATGAATATCACATCAGGACCTTGAAGCATCATCCAGCTGCGTGGACTGAATTCCCACGGCTCCCTAAAGTCCCGTCCTGTTCACTCATCCACCGGGCAACTGAGGCACCCAGATCTTCTCCTTCACCTTCATCGTCATCATCACCTTCCAACTTTTCACCCTGCTGCATCTCTTTTGCCATTTCCCGCGCCTGGCAAAGGAGACACCCTGAGCTGTTGCCGTGGTAACATACTATATGCGAAGAAAACCGAAAAACATGTTTCCCTACGACTACGCCCCGCAAAACAACAGAACTGAACATGTTTCTTTGACAATGCATACATACATACATAGAGCTACTATTGAATGGTCTCAGTCTTCCTTTCGAAGACATTTGACCGGAGACGACTTCCCTTCATGAGAAGTATGCAATCTTGGAATGTCCTGAATTTCCGAAAACGCACTTGGCCACGTAGTCCTACGATGATATGACCATTGCACTCTATGTCTGAAGCTCTTTTTCGAGCCAACATGCAAAGCATAGCACTTCCCTTCCAAGACCGGGCCACAATAAACAACATGAAAACATGCAGGAGACTATACATCACAGCCCGTCCGTGCGCAATCAGTGAATCTATGTGTGGTTTTCCCAGTAGTGCCTGATCTTCATTGAGCCCTTGAAGCTTCAGCTCGGCCAGAAGCTCTTCATCATTGCCCACTTTCTTGGTCTTCTCCTCCTTTGCCTCACAGAGAACGAAGATGTCAAGACTATCAAAGCAACATCTCCGCATAGCTCCACCAAATGCATTGGTCCATCAGTGCATCAGTCTATATAATATATACTATATATATATATCATCCATTACGAGTACTATCTCATGTGCCACATTGCGTTCCACGTCTGCCCACCAGCCTTTCGCTGTGACTCTTGTTCTTCCCTTCTTTCAGCCTGGTGAACAAGGACACATCATTTTTGGCCAGAGCAAGCAGGGATGGTGGAACAAGGCTCCCATGAAAGCTGTCCCCACCTTGGTCAGCTGCTTCTTGGCCGCAGGCTGAGGCTGGGCAGCACGACGGGCTTCGTGGTAGGCCTTTCGCTCCTCCTGATCACCGGGTTGTGAATTCACGGGATCTGAGTCAAGGGTTGGAGGAGATTGGCCTACATATAACTGCGTGGTTGCAAAGGTTGCAACGGTAGATTCATTGAAGATCATTGAGGGCTATAACCTGCCAGTCCCATTGTCGCATTGTTACGCCGCCAGTGTCCTTGCTCAATTTGGCAAGTTCTTCCGGGCTGAGCCTGGTGCTGTCGGCTGCATCAGTGCTGTCAAAAATTCACCACCTTGCAGATCTTCGCGGTGAAAATGTTGAGCCAAGCGACTCCTTTACCGGGGCTGCAGCTGGCACGCTGTCCTGGCTGAAGATTTGTGACATGTTTTGACTTTGACGCTGCGTGGGAGTCCTTGGTGTCTCTTCTTTTTCATTTTGGCCTCGTCACCCATGGATAGCGGCGTAGTGGGTAATTACCAATTTTCCATTTCCAAACAGTTCCAGACACAGCCCACTTGCCCAGTCCTTGGGAACGCTGGGCGCTGACCCACTCTCCTCACGGCACCGAGGCAAACTCATAAGCTGAATTGGATGGGTGTAGTATGACCAGCTGCTATTCTAACATTGGCTTGACCACCAAATCTCTACCGGAAAGTCTGTGAATACTATGCCCAAACCTGCCCACATTCAGGGCAGTATATATATATATTTAATATATATATATACACATCCGGACCAACTACTACCACTGTGGCAAGTGGAATGTGGTAAAACCATATTGACAACCTGGGGAAACACGGGAAGCACCTAGAAACTGGTTGAAACGTGGAGGAATGGAATCTCCTGAGCTACAGGGCCAGGGATGGAATCGAGGACGCCAATCTCCTGCGATTAAAAAAAATGATTTCCATGACGAAGATCTAAGATGGGCCCATGATCCACTCCATACTCCATCTTTGGCACCACTTCTGTACACATGTGTGGTTGGTTGGTAAAAGAATGATGAGCGGCATCTTTCTTTTTCAACGGACTTCATCCCAACAAAGCTTATATGATCCTATAATGTAATTAATTATATGATATTATATGTACTTATGCTGTATACCTTAAATCCATTTTTATAAATCCTTAATTAATGTCCTTAATTCAGCCCAACCAAAATCATCCTAAATGCACAGTTGCCACCCCAAGGGTCACCAAAACAAATGACAGAAACCATTCCTTCGATTTCCGTCCCGGTGCGCAGTCTCCTCAAGGTACCCCTTCGACATGATTCCAGCTCCACTAGGCATGCACAAGAGAAATAGCTGTGCAAAGCTCGAGCCAAAAAGACATCACCCAAGGTTTATTGCTCGAACTCAGGCCTGGCATGTTACTGTTACACACTGTTGCCACAATGATCATGACAAACCGTTTCTGGCAAGGTGCCGCATACCAATGGAGGTACCACCAAGATCAATCATCACCTTAGCTGCAGCGAAGCATTTCCCAAGCAACTCACTTCGGTAGCCGCAGCCGAGCCACCGGTGAGCGGCCAACGGCAGCAAAGATCTGGTTGGGAAGCACTTCCGGACCAGTAGCCATCTTGTAGGCCATCTCAAACCTAAACAATTTCAAGGGAAATGACGGGAAATGGTGATGAAAATGGGTGATGTGATTCAATATCTCCCTTTTCTAAGATGTTCTAAGTAACTTCCAAGACGTCAATGTCTATGTCTATCTATGTATATACATCAATGCCACATAACACCACCATTTCCCTGTGAATTGGAAACTCAGGAGACCGGACTCGGAGAGAGAAAAGTCCAAATGTTGTGCAGTTCAGCTCTCTCCATGAAGGAAAATCAAAATAGCACTGTTGCGAACAAAAATGTAGACTCTTGTAGACATCATGGAAGTATGATAACGATTTATAAAGCCCAAACCTCTTCAGACATGCTCCTGCAAATATTGCTGGCTGGAAGTGCCCCACAGCCTTTAGAATTACTGTATGTGCAATCAAGCCACATGTTCATTTTGTGCACCTTGACATCATTGCCACCACCAGAAGTGAAGCGGGAGTTTACCTTTGCATGGCTTCAAGCGTTGCGAATCATTGTGCATCGAACAACCTTGAACCACGTCCAAAAAATTGCCCTGGCCCCTCAGACTTTTGCAAGACAAGCAGGCCCATGGCACGTTAAGGGCACACAACTTGCGCTCATTGCAGAACATGCTGCTGGACTTGGATGCACAGCATGGACATCCACCCCTCGAGCTTTACCTTCGACAGCCAGGCTGGCTGCAAGCTCCTTGGTCACAAAATAGTACAAAATAGAAAAGGGGACCACTTATGACCACTTGGACTCCCTATAGTCCTATAGTTCCCCATAATATGTCATATAGATATAATAGTTATATATGATATATGTAATATTATGTAATAGTAATATACTTACTATAAATCTGCTCAAGTGATCCTTGACCTGGAAAACATTGTTTGTTTTATGTTGCTTCGACCTTCCCTCGAAGACCTCCAGTCATGGCCAGACACCGACACACCGGACTTTGTGCAGCCATACCTGGGAGTCTGGGAGCTGATGGTTTCACCGTTTCACCGTTTCACCGTTACACCATGGTATGGCCACTGTTTGTTTCACTGTTTGTTTCACTGTTTGTTTCACTGTTTGTTTCACCATTTTCACCCCTTCCGGTGAGCCAAAGGCACATCGCAGCGAAGGGGTTCGGGATGAATCCAGCGGAGGACGACGTAAAAACAATGCAGCCTTTCAGGCCCTGAGTCGAAAAAGTCCCCGCAATGTGAATCAACACGACGTGGAGAGAACTGCCAGCCTGGAGCCTGGCCTTGTTGATCATGAGACTGTAGAAGTGGTGGGTAAGGTGAATGTTGGCAGTGAGGTTGCAGTGAAAGTTGGCCAAGTGGGTGTCCACCGAGTGTTGCTCAAAGAAACCTGAAGCCACTAGCCCAAGTGATGGGATTTGATTGTGGGTGAATGATGATTTATGATGATTTATGATGATTTTATGGGATTTATGTGGGGATATAATGAGGATCTGATTGGAATATGGTCATGTTTTTGCTAGCCTTCCGACCTTCCTCCACCTGTATCCGGCCCATTCCTGGCCTGTAACGATGAAGCCAGCATTGTTGAAAACCAGCTGGACATCGACGTCCTGGCCAGTCACATCAACAGCAAAAAACAACTGCCAAATATGAACCATCGTAGATCTGGAAAATCAACAGCTCTGCAACAAGATCAACAATCCTGAATATCAACGACATCAACATGGTGACTGGAGTCTTAGTGCAGTGAAGTCCAACATAGTCCAAAATTGTGCTCAACATCGCTGCAGAAAGCTCCACAGAATGACGGTAGTCATGGTAGTGGTCCCAGACTCAGGCACCTTGGTGGCATCCTTGACGTCCGCCATCCAAGCTCCAGAGCTATCTGACAGGTTGGCCTCTCAGAAAAACAATCTGTAGCAACCCTGGGTCTGAAGCACACACGCACATGTATATATATATACTTATTTATTTATTAATTTATTTTGTTATGTACTTATTTATAATATATATATATGTATGTAGGTAGGTAGGTAGGCAGGTATGTATGTATTTACATGCATGTATGTATGTATTTATAATGTGCGTGTGTCTGTGTGTGTTATATTCTGTTATATTATATCTGTCTGTCTGTCTGTCTGTCTGGCTGTCTACCTATCTACCTATCTAGCTAACTAGCTAACTAGCTAACTAGCTATCTAGCTATCTAGCTATCTAGCTATCTAGCTATCTAGCTATCTAGCTATCTATCTACCTGTCTATCTGTCTATCTGTCTATCTGTCTATCTGTCTATCTGTCTATCTGTCTATCTGTCTGTCTATCTATATATATATATATCTATCTATCTTAACATATACACAATCTATCTATCTTAACATATACACAATCTATCTATCTATCTATCTATCTATCTATCTATCTACCTTAACATATACACTATCTATCTATCTATCTATCTATCTATTTATCTATTTATCTATCTATCTACCTTAACATATACACTATCTATCTATCTATCTATCTATCTCTCTATCTATCTATCTATCTGATCTAATCTAATCTAATCTAATCTAATCTAATCTATCTATCTATCTATCGATCTACCTATATTTATCTATATCTATCTCTATCTATCTATCTATCTATCTATCTATCTATCTTAACATATACACATGTTACATGCATATTAAGAAACACACACCAGAAACAATGTCATAGACTCATAGACCATAGTAGCCAAAAACACCTCAATGTCAGTATCAACATCAATAGGTCCATGTGTATATGCAATGATATCTAGATGTGTCCACTATGGCCAGCGCCTTGACACTTCGGACTTCCTGCTTTGGGAACTGAGCTTTCAGCTCCTGCGCCAACACATATGTGGGTCAAGTGGGCTACACCCATGATATCCATATGATTCCATCATCCCTTCTAGCATTCCAAGGATGGAACAGTGACATCCAACCTGGTAATCTCAAAGTCCTTCAGAGTCTCGGCAAAAACTGGCTCATCACCTTGGCCCGTAAGTGATGTCGCGACTCAAATTCTCTCTCTACCCCAAATAAACAGCCCAGCAGTCTAGCAAAATCCGGAGTAGTCAATGTATACACAATATGTGTATGTATGTGAGTATAGTACAGTATGCATAATATTCATGATTTAATATGATTTAATATGTTCTAAACTTTAAACATGTGCACATGGAAACACATTAAAACATCTTGAAATTTCATGAAACACCACCCCCTGCTGAGCCCAAAACGCGCAACGATGACCACATTTAAGCCCTGGGAAAGCAGCTTTCTTGCCAGCTCCTCGTCAAAGTCACTTGTCAAACTGCACTCATTTCGCACGATTTGGGGATGAACCAAAACCATTCAAAACCAATTAATATAAATACCATCTTTGGATATGTTTGAAGGGAGTGAACATCCATTCAGCAGCTATTTTGGCTATAGTGTGAACAGGGCACCAGGGTTTTGATATGTTTTGACCCATCACCATTTTGCCATTGCCAGCATTGCCAGCATTTTCGCCTTGCCGATGCCAGAGGAGCCACCTGAACGCATCGGACCATGATCATTCGTTGCGTCTTTGGTATGTCTGAAAACAGGGTACCCCAAGAGTTGATGGTCATGGTTTATCCATGATTTTCCCTGCAAATACTGTTTCATTCTCCTGTTTATCAGTATTTATGTGCTTTTTGTTCCCATCGCCTTCAGACCAAGTCCGCCTCAGCCTAAGTGTATTTATGTATTTATCATGACTTATCCCACTAAAATTGTCAGCTTGGTGATGTTTTGAGGGAATGCCCCATTTTCACACCCAAAATCTGCTGGCCGCCACAGCCGCAGCGTTTCAGCCAAGACACCAGTCACCAGAGCCCAGGTCGCACCATACCGCAACTTCAGGTCTTGTGAACCCAACAGCCTGCGCGGCCATGGACCAATGGACCAGGGCCAGGAAACAGCAAAAATGGCCTTGGGACAAGGGAGTTCAGTACCAAGTACCTTGGTGGCGGTTGGCCAATTCAAATACACAAACCATGCAATCACAAGGCCTGGGACTGCATTCCCTGCAAATTCAGTTCAAGACTAATGAACAAGAATGTCTGAAAACTTCACAGGAACCAAAGAAGTGACACGTTTCAGTGGATCAAAATATGGAAGGTCACTTTACTCTTACTTTATATAGGATACTGGGAGACCACTCCGAGAATAAATTAGCAGGAGAACAACTTTCAATTCAGGCACAGTATAGGCGACAGCAAGAGGAACAGAACCAGGAGGAAGTAGACCATGTCTGGGCCGCATTGCCACGCAACTGGCTGGAGCTATTTAGTCATTGAGCATTTCACTAGATGTAATAAATATTCGTATTCTATGAAGATTATACATATCTCGGCTATAGGATCACAATATACAGGGGGCTGCCAATTGGGCTGATATAGTTGGTTGAATCGACGCCTGAAGACTACACAATTGAACATGGTGCAGCCATCGTGCCTCTGCTGGAAAAGGCGGGCCCAATCTACCCCTTGAGCCAAAGCTTCGCCACACATTTGTATGGACCTAATTATACGGACATATGCACATACAATTACATACATATATAAATTATAAATATAAATATATATATATTAATTATATATCACATAGTACTTAGTTAAACTTAGTTATAGCATGCTTTTGCTGCTAACACAACAAACACATCACCCACAGCTGATCTACGGACTCAAGAATTCAGCCAAGTTCGATGCTGCACCACCCACCACACTCCAATTGGCCACAGCTGGCCCGACACAAACCTGGTCAAGCAATCTGGACTCAAACGGTCCTCTCCAAGTTCTGTTGCAGATTCATGATACATCCGCTTTTTGATCCATAATCATCGCTACATATTGGTATGGGCCTAAAATTCATCCAAGGTATTGGTTTCATATGGTTTCACATTATATTACGTCTACATTACGTCTTAAGACCACATGTAGCAAGCCATTGATGGCCGCATTTCCCCATTGGCAATCGCCTTGCCATTTTATACCGCCGCCGCCACCTGGCGCCGCTGGCTTTCCGAGGTGAAGGAAGGGGACACAGTGAAATGGGACTTTTACATATAACATCATAATCATCATATAACACATGGATCATCATGGATTATTGTATATGTATGAATATATGGATGTATATGGATGATTGTGATTATCATTGGATTAATAATTATTGATCATTATATTATGTGGATTGTCATGGATTGTTGGTAGGGGCAGTGAAGTCATCCATGTTTTTCTCAACCCACACTCCGAGTCCTCCTTCGGGTGTCCCCAGCCTTCGCTGCGCAAGAAGCCGTCACCTGCTCTGGTCCAGGCCTGTTACCCGAGCACCCACTCCCGATCCACCAAAGTGGATCAACGTGGGGAAACCAATGGCTGGGGTTTCGAATTGGTTATTGTATGTTAATGTAATGCTTCTGCTGATTGTAATGATATGCAAATCAACCTTTGTATATTGTTACGACTGTTACGAGTACAGGTGGTAACTTACGCCACAAACTTTAATCTTACCCGCATGGCACACAGCTTACCCCACATAGTCATCCCAACATATCCCATCCTGCGGCTGCTTGGCCATCCTGCGGCCGCACTGAGATGTAGGACATCCACAATGCACGAAACACCAAGCTTCAATGATAATGTACAGCAAAACCATGCAAAACCAATAATAAACACATTAACAGTAAAATATATATATATACGTGTATATATATATATCTATATAATAAGCCCCAATTTAATGGGGCATGGTTTACAATACAAAAGGATACAATAAGGATACAATTGATCAAATTGGGAATGGTGCATCGTTGGGTTTAGGAGCATCCGCAAGCAGTTGAGGCTGGGCACAACATGATACAACGAAGTCATCAGCCTGCATGACAAAACTCCGTAGGGGAAACGCGCACCTGAACTGCAACAGAACAGGAATGGCTTTGGATGCTTTGGAACAATGCCAAGAAAATGCGGAAAAATGAAGACCATCTATCAAATCTAAACGCACTTAAGGCATCTTAAGGCAGCATCACTGTACAGCACTCACGGCAAATCCTGTTTCTTTTCGACCTCGAAATGTGTGAAACGTCAAAGCTATGAGGCATGAAGATTATCTTCCCATCCTAGGGGTGCCCGGGGTGCCCGGGGTGCCCTGTCAAACCCCTCACTGCAGGCCATCGCATCGCCATTGGTGGCCTCCCGATTGGATTCTGCGAGGGGTGAGAGTCTTCTGGAGGCAAAAAAACCTCACAAGCTTTTGTTTAGCAAAACCACTCATTACTCGAACATACTCGAACCTGTCAGTGACAGGTTTTGCTTTCACTGCTGAGTGATAAGAGTACGAATTATAGTATAAACATGTATAAACATGTACAGTAAAAAGCTTTGTAGGGGGAAATCTGACCAAACTTCTGCCGGTTGCAATGCTTTCAACATGCACGAAGAAAAGGCGTCAATTGCATTCAATTGCTATGATTTGGTGTGGCTCCCGCCCGGAGACATTCTGAGATCCAAAATTGAAAGGTCATAGAGTTCTTGTTTGGTCCATCCCTTCACAGGCTGCTCGGATTTTTTCTGGCGCAGATCTAAACATCCGAAGCCGTCTTGATAGCGTGGCCATCCGTTTGGATTGACTTTACAGTTTGAGCTGCGGGAGACACACTTGGAATCTCTGAAGCCTGAAGCTAACCCCTTGTCCAAACCTGGACACAAAAGATACCAGCAATGACATGATGATCATGACAACAAACTTCCACTGGTCCACCGAGTCTTTCCAAGTCTTATATAAGTTGATTGTCTTGACATGTCTTGACTATTCTTAACTCACATGGGGGGAGAGACACCCCTGTTCCTGCCAACCGCATTGCACTGGGGGTGGATTTGGCGGAATTGCAGCCAGCTGTTGAGGCTCGGCGCATCCCACGTAGGAAAACTGAGACGTGCGCAACCCTGTGCCATGCGCGGATGAATTCCTGGTTGTGCACATATCTCATCTCGGTCTAGAGGCACGAAGCTCAGCGATACTGAAATCAATACTAGTGGCCATGAAATTATCTTGCTGCTCACAAATCTATCTTCAATATGAAGTATCTATAAGTACTTATTACATGTAAATCTGGGTTCTTTATTCAAGAAAATGGCTGACTTGTCTCGCAAAGGTCTCATCAATGCAAAAAAACAACTCGAAACTCGAAAAAACTATAAACAACATTGAACAACTACATGAAGAAACACGCCTTTTGTCTAAGGCAACAACATGCAACAACCATGACCCAAACAACTAGTGCGTCTCTGACTTGTTTCTTTGCAGGATCTTGGGTAGGCTCAATGCATATCTTGCAACAAATTGCCTCTCACACCAGCCAGCATCAGCGCTGCAGCTGCTGCAAGAAACAAATCCATCAGCGCATTGGACCGAAGATCCCAAGTAGCTCTCTTTGGCTGCACAATCTTCGCGGGCGTTCTTGGTGTTCCGCAGAGGGCAGGCTTTGTTGGAGTATCATCCTCCTCCCGACCCTCATTGGCACCAGCAATGCCCTCCGGCACGATGCCACCCTTCGGCTTAGCCGAGCGAATGGCCTCCTCACCTGAGTCCCATCAGTTCCATCAATTTTTAGTGCAGAAATTGATGTCACCTGGCACCAACAAATGTTCCCACTAACTAAGCACAGCTAAGCACAGCTAAGTATGCTAAGTGCAACTCAGGCGCTATCGCTCAGGAGAAAGTCCGGTAGTCCGTGGGGATCCGGCAGCTCGGAACAAAGCTCTGAGACCCACTCTGCTGCCTACGAGCATCGGAACCCAAATAGGTCCTGTTTGTTTGAAACATTTTGATCTATCAATCATAATTCAGAATAAATTTGCCAACAATAAGTTTACCATATACACTGACTGTATGAATTGTGTATATATATATATACACACAGTATATCAATGTATGTACACTTTGGAACGTTTCTCCAATCCAAAACCAAGCCTTTGGGCCAAAGAGCTTGAGCTTCCGCTTGGTGCGCTGGGGTAACAAGCGCTGAATGAGCATGTATCCATGGTGAACCAAGGAGCTGGTGCGAACAATGAATACTTTTCGAACAGTCTCCGGGTAGTTGCCATCAAAAACCTTGTAGATGTCGGGCCCCAGCCGCAAATTACTCCACATGCGACCTGTCCAATCTGGCACTTCTCCATAGTCTCCAACATCAATGATTTGGACTTGACCACGGATAAGCTTCCTGTGCTTAAACATAGCGTTGCGGATTTGCTCATGTGTCCACTCCAGCTTGGATAGGCTGTCAACCAGCACGGCTTCCACTCCGAACTCACGAATCAGGCCGGCAGTGTCTGCGACGGAGAGTCTGAAAAGTCTCACCTGCGGGGGTTATCCGATAACATCCCCATCAGGCAGAACATGAATAACATACATATGAATATATATATATTTATATTATATTATATTACACTAATATTATACTAAATTTATACGTAGTAATGTATCTTGAATTTAATTCATTGAAAGACCCTGAAATGCCCTGAGATCAATAACAGTGGTTGTGAAAAACATGAAAAAACATTCTCACCCCAACACAAAAAGTGAAATAATAATCACAAAACCATCCACTCAACAGAAGTGTGGCTCAATTCTGAATGCTGCAAGTTGCTGGAATTCCATACTTGTCATTGCACATTTGCTCCTCTACACCGTAGATCTTGCACAATTGTGCTCTACGAGTCCTGCCACGCTCCAGCTCCCTTCGCCAGCTGTGAACTTTGTTCTCAACATCAAAGCTCTCACGCCAATCGATCATGTCCCTGAACATCTTCTCAGCTTTGCGAACATTCCCATCCCGACCCCTTAAGTACCGCAGCAGTGTTTGCGCTTGACGGTGCAGCGGCTTGCGCCTGCAAATAGGGTGCAAGTCACAGTCATCTAAGAGCGAATGCAATTCACGCAGCCGGTGCAGCTCATCGTCATCAATGCTTTCTGCGATGATAGACCACTCGAGCTCATGCTCAGGATCATGAGGGACACGATGAGACATGGTTGACCACTGTGGAGACATCACAGCGTGGGGAGAGTCAGAGCTCATTGCACTGGGAGTCTCATCTCCATATCTCCACGTCCCCTTAGATATCTTAGGTGCGGAGCAAAGCAGCTGAGCATGTGAATCATGGATCTTTTTCATGAAAACTTTAGTAATCCTTTAGTAGAATCTTGCTCGGCATACCCAAGAAGCACAGCAAGTTGACTTGATGAGAATCTCCCTAATTAGTCTTATTTCATGTTCAAAAATCATGAACCGAAAAACAGAATGACAAGAAATAGTCCGGCCCAAGACACAATTGGACTGCGGCTCACATGACAGCATGAGGCACCCATTTGCGCTGAGCTCGCTCGAAGCGCAGAGTCCCCAAGATGCCGTGAACCGATTTCTGCGAGATTCAATGATTCATGCAGGAAAGCTTCAGTGAAGCAATTTGTTGGGTTATTTGTTGTATATACATGTATATAATACTGTATCTTGCCGCTTTGTGATCTTAGCGCGGCATTTTGTGACATCCGTTTCAACTCAATCAAACATTGATTGCCTATGATTGTTGAAGCCTGTGGCCCTTCATGGAGAGACTGGTTCAAAATTATACTTTTAGATTCTAAAATCAAGGTGCAGCCTCCATCGGGGCAAAATGGGGTGCTTCCCAAGTCAGCATTAATTACGCTCCTGTTTGAAGGTCCCAACCTAGCCGGAAATCAGTCCAGAGATGTCCAGTGCCACGCCTTTTGCGGAGAACCATCAAGGAACGTGTTTGGAAAGTGATGGCAGGTGCTGCCACGGTGCTGCTGTGCTAAATCTAGGCATTGTGATCTGCTGATCTGCCACGCTTGATCAGTTTGGACAAATTAATCATCATGATTTCCTGTTGTTCGGCTGCAGCACTGCGAAAACTCCTAAGCAGGCTGGCCCATGAAATGCAAAATCCGAGATCCCATGTGGGCATCACATGGCATCACATGTAATCATTCAAATGTTGCATTCTGCACCATCTGCCATCTTTTTGATATTTTCTGATTTCTACTTTTCCCCATGAATCTCGGATTGAGACACATGATTTCCAGCCAGCCAGTCTGCTACTTGGGTTGCATCAGTTCATGCCAGTGACAAAATGTGGCACCGCCATAAGGTCTTTTGATCCTTTTGTCGGTAAGGTCATCTGCAAACATGCCAGGGGCACCCAGGAAGCTTGGCAATGGTCATCTGTGTTGACCTGCACAGCGAAACACCAGCCTTGTTTACCTTGGCCTATGGCATACCTATGGCAAGGTATGCAGGCCACATCCCAACCATACGCAGGAGCAATAGTCTCCATTTCCGTTTCTTTCAAGCGATTCACCAGCGCGTCATGGATCATTCTGTGGTGATCAGTGCTACTATAGTACATGTCCTGAGACTCCCCGATCCAAGACCCATAAATCACAGTTTTTTTTGATGCTATAAGATATCCAAGGACTCCATCTTGTTGGCAGTTTCAACCCATCTCAAAGTATAGGATGAAAAATACCACAAACCAGTCATTACAGATTCATTACACATTCATTACACATAATCACATAATGTCAGTTGAACCATCTTGTGGGATCGCGAGTCTCAGACAGAACTGGCCCTGGAAACCTCCCAGTTATTGAAGCGGAGGAGCTGCTCATTAACGTTGAGCCGCATAGGCAGTCACAGTGAGAAACTCTGGGTGCCTTAAGCATCCAGAGCTCTTCTATTCGCCGCCCCGCAAAACATCCACCTTCTCTGAGTTCTCATCCAGCTTGGCAACCCTACATCTATGTGATTTATCTCTCTCTCTCTATATATTATATATATATATATATGTACGTAGTAGGCTCTAGATCATATGCATGTCCCATTAATCGCATATATACGCGTTTCCTCAAACACTCGTTCATCACCCATCTCAGGCACACAACTCTCGTGAACTTGCCAGTCAGTGGCCCAGCCGCCTAGCCTGAATCGTCTCGGAACAAGCCCACGTGCACCGCAACCTGAGCCCAAAGCATTGCAAACACGCTGCATTTAGCAAAGCCCCCAGAAAAATTATGAACAGTTATGACAAATTATGTCTTTCTGACTTCGCAAGCTGTTGCAATGCTGTTGGACGTTACTGTCGATGCGGAAAACACACTGAGCTATCTGAGCTCCTGGACTGCTCAGCCACTTGCTATGACTGGACCGCCTGAGGCCTTGCAACAGATCTGGCCCAAATATTTGCCGGTCCAAACGATGGATTGTATCCTGACCTATCACCATTATTATGTGATATTATGTGTATTATACTTGCCGCATCTTGCCGCTACTTGGACACTACATGTTTGGTGCCGTTTGGTTTTGGTTTGGTGTCTTTGATCTCAACTGAGAATGACCGAAAAAAACCAGCTAGATTGAACATAGTTCACTTCTTTGGCTGGCTTCCAAGAGAAGCAAGATTATCGCACATTCTTGGCTCTGGGCTACTCTGGGCCGTTTAGTTCCTTAAAGAATTCCTTGGAACGGTATGTCGTATGTAATCATGCCAGAGTTGCTTCCGGCAACTTGCCATGAACCCGGCAAGTTTTTGGCTGAAGAGCTATTCAATTGCGCTGCAACCCGCGCACACAACGCGTGGCAACGAAGGCCCTGCCTCCACGCGCAGGTGCTACAAAGGGTGATGGATGTGATGGGTGGTATGGAGAATCTCAGGCATCTGACCTTACTCCATGATCATGTCATCCATTGCTGCAAATGGCCTGTGCATGGCTGCAAACATCTGCTGCTATGTGCGGCACCATGCAGCTACCTTTTGCCAACTGCTTAACGCATTCGGCCTCGCCAAAGACCGGCTCCAATTCCAAATCTAAGACCTCAGAGGCGGCCATGGCACGTGACGCGCCAGCTGCCATACGAAGCTGCTCTGTCCAGCAGCAGCCAAACGTATGGCTGCAGCCGAGTCAAGTTGAAGGCAGCAAAGCCACAGCGAACCACAGCCACCTGAGCGGTGAGGTATCACCGCGAATATCTCGAATAACTTATTATACAAATCACACATATATATATATATATGTTATTAATATAGGATTACAATTATTATAACATATAAACGCTATACGAGCGCATATTTCATGTCTATCCAACATTGTTTTCTCCTTTCCTCTGATCTGTGCAACGGTCTAGGCAGAGGAAGATCTGCGTGTAAGTTTCAACAAATCAGTCATTGAACCCACCAATTACATGTATCCAGTCCTTGATCTGAAAGTCTACATAAGAACCTTATTTTTTGCGCGCAGCGTCTTTCTGCTCATCCTCGTCACTATTTGCCCATGCTTTAGGCAGGCGGCAGGCCTACAATTTTCTGGGTGTGAGATGGTGTCAAACCAAAGTCTTAGCACGTCACAGTCATAGCATGGAGTTAGAGTTAAAGAGGCGGCGCCATCGCTGATCCATGTAGGATTTCTTTGCCATGAAGCTAGAGATGCTTTCCACCTAGGATGGTGCCTTATAGTCTTAGTCATTTCTCTGCTTTCCACCCCATTCACGTTCCCAGATCCTACTTTCACAAGGTCACAAATGTATACAAATGTCACATCTCTGAGACCTGTGTCCTCAGCTCTCGGGTTCGTGCGGCCTTTCGCTGTGAATGCCGAACGGGCATAACACTTCAGCGCCAGGCCACGCACAAGTTTCACAGGCTCTGCAAATCTGTGCCATATCGATAGATTTTTGGAAGAATTGTATATGTATTTGATGTCTTAGCATTCCACCACCATGCAATCCGTTGCACCATCCCTTTCCGAAAAAGACTTGGCAGGTACTTCAAGTATTTCAGCCAGTGAAGCTTGCAAAGTAGCGAACCCAGAGAGCAGCAAAGAAGGGTTCACTCAAACCCTGAATTTCAAGCCGACCAAGCAGCTTAAAAGTCAGTCCGCACTGATGCAGGGTGAAAACTGTAGAATGCGACACACGGGTTGAACATGAAATGAATTTAATGACAAGCTGGCAATCACATGAGGAGGGAGGAGGTTACTATATTGGGTGATGCCTTTCCCCTGGTACAAAGTGTATTACAAGGAGATTGCTTACAGCAACTCCGAGGGCCCTCCATCACCGCTGGCCATCACTTCACGGTGCCAGGCATGGCTTTCCGCACCAACTTCTCGTACTCCTCGATGGACAGCTTGTCATCGCCTGAATGTTGCAGCCCTGGCACTTGGCCAAGCAGCGAAATGCAGAACGAAATAAGATGAAATAAGTCATGGAAATGGGAAGATACAAAATCAATGAAAAACACAAAATCATCAAACAAATCTGTTCCATATCAAGAAATGGCATCAAACTACCAGTGTCCCAGGCAAGCTCCCTGCAGTAGTATTCTGCAAATGTCTGCAATACTTCATCTCTCTGTGCGGCTCAGGCACCATTCAAGTCTGCAGCTTTGAAGACGCTCCTCACCTGCTCTTGGCTCAAAGTCACACCCAGCGTCTTCAACACCGCCTCCAATTCGTTGCATTCGATGAAACCTCGCAAAACAATGCAAAACATGCGCAGGTCATACTGATGATTGCTGTGTCTCTTCATCATTCTTGGTCTATAGCCTTCGGCAAGCCCTTGGCCAACTCAAAGCCAGTCCAACACAGCACGTTCAAATGCCTGACTTGTTGGTGTCGATCGCCTTGAAGGCTGCTTGGAACTTCATCTTCATTTCCTAAGACAACATACCCGCTTCCCCATCACCGAAGAACTGCAAATTGTTCCAAGCTGGTAGAAAACGGAACGCAAGCGCAGCGCCGGCGCTTAGAGATTCCTGTGGGTGTTGATCAAAATAAAGGTATCTGGGTCGATCAGCTTTATATAATCGCCGAGCAACCGCGAATCAACTGCGATGCCAACGGTGTCAATCGCAGGGGTTCTTCCATATCCGTCACTGTTTTGCTCACAGAGAATAATCAAACGAATCATCAAAAATGGCTATACATATCACAGCATATATAGCCATGGCGTGAGCCAGGGCATACTCAGGTGGCTTGAACAATCGGGGATTAATCGCGGATCAACCAACCGCGAACCAATCGCGGATTTCATCGACATTTTTTGAAATTTGAATGGATCTGGTTTATTGGACTTTGAACTTTGTTGTTCTGATTCTTCTTTAGTCTTCTTTGCTATCGGCTATCACTATTGAACACAGTCCCCAAACAAACTCGAATATGAGTCTGAAAACAACATATCCTATTGATTTCTCTTCTTGCAATAATTGATTCCCACACAACACATGTTTGTCTCAATCGCGAAACAATCGCCGATCAATCGCGATGCGCGGATTTACAGTCGCGGTCGCGGTTGTTGAAATATACACGCCCTTTCATATTACGATCGGCTGCCATGTGCCAATGATATTTCAGGGCTCCTGCAAAAAAGCACCAGGGGGGCAATATCCATAATATCCTCAATTCACTATTCAATGCCTACTGCTCATAGCTTGCCCATTTTTCCGGATATTTTTTTTCATTCTCATGCATTTGTGTTCTGATGTGTTTCCTATGAAGATGAAGTACTTCCTTGTCCATGGTCTCTGGTAACATTGAACATCTGCTGAGCGTCCGCATCAGCATCAGCTTCAGGCTCCTGAGGCCGCTGCGGTCAGCAATCTACCATGAGCTACAATCCAGGTGATCCAGGGCATTCCAGGCCCATACCAAGTATATTACTTAAAAACTGAATCTATCTATGTCTCTATCTCTGCCCATCAATCTATATTGTCTTGTCTAGATTTGCATAGAAATATAATACAGTAATAATCAGAAACGATTACGTGAACACTTCAGCTCCTTCGGTGCCTCTTCCGTTGCCGGTGCAGGGTCAGCCGGAGCCGCCGGCGTCTCCGGTGCTGCCGGTGTCTCCGTTGCTGGCGCTTCTTTGGCAGCTGGAGCTGCATCTGCGGCGTTTCATGCACAGCAAATATGGGGAGAGTGGGGCAACAAGTTGGCTATTAATATGAATAATATGACATGCTTCATCATCTGTCCAAAATTCTCCAAAATTCTATGAATCGATATCTGTTCTAGTAATGTATTTATGTATATCTAGAGATCATTACAGATCTATGTAGGTCAATGGGGTGGGTAGTACACTATAAGACTATAATTACAATTGTTTATGGGGCACACATGATGCTTCATCATAGTAAATGTAGCTTTCTGTAGTAGGTACCAGAAGTGTTAATATATTATTGGAATGAAATGTATTGACCAATCAAATTGATGCAAGCAAAATAAGACTGCAATAGTAGCCGCCTAGCAGTGGGCACAAGGCTGCGAGCCAAGGCCCCATGGTACCCCAAAATCCAATGTGAGCTATACCATGCCTGCCCGTAGCCCATTTTCAAACAAACCCATCACAGTTTGGAACTGTGGCAGCCGCAAGCTCCGCCTACGGCTGCAAGAGCCTTTTTCACCTTCTCAAGCTCCTGTGACAAAAACTGGAGGGATGGAAGCTGGAAGACCTAGAACATTCGAGAAACATGAAACCAAGAAATTCAACAAATCAACGACTTAAGGACAAAACACAAATCAAAGCCTGACCCATGCAAGGCTGCAAAAGGTAAGGAAACTTAATGAAACTTACTGGTTCCGCCTATGGTACCAACATCAGTGCGCTGTGGTTATGCCCAAAATCCTCAGGTGAGAATGTTGCCAAAGCTTGCCGCACATCTTGGACGCTGGCGTCTTTGCATTCCTGAAGCTTTAGGGTGCAACTGCGGGCTCCAAATGCCAGGTTAGCTCTGTCTATTTTCCATCCCCAGCCATCCCCATGCATTCTTATCATTCTTCATATCGCGCATCATGTATTAATCATATAACACGTATAACACGTCGTAGATTGATATATATATATATATTTATTATAGACATGCTACACACATATATATATATATATATACGAATCGATATCATACACAATCAAATTTAATGATCATATAAACCAATATATTAGTGCAGTATTACTCTCTTTCCCTTTCTCTCTCTCATATATATATATATATGTATATATATATATATGTATATATATATGTATATATGCATAGTGTATATTCACAATTTTGTACATATGCTGCAATCAGCAGCCATTTTAGCCGTGTTACTCTGTTTTGGATGCCAAGTGACAGCCAGGTGCGCTTCGACTGATGCTCCAGCTCCTTGGCCCATGGGATTTATGGGAAAATCTACAGGAAATTTAACCTCATTGAGCAATATCGCACCCCATCATGATACTCGATGGATTGTTTCGAACATATTCAAACCACCAGTATATCGGCAATATTTATATATATATATACATATGTAGTATGTTAATTTGTGAATATATCAGGCTTTCCTGAATTCCTGACATGTTTTCCGCCTTCAACTATGGAGATAAGGACTGGCCTCCGCTATCTGAGGCCTGGGCCCATGGCGTCTCAGGTTTCACTCGAGGCGATTTTTGAGCTGAAAGCAGCTGCGGATCTCCGCTGCACCAGGAAGTGACATAGAACAAGTTGTTGAAAACATAAAGTCTAAGTAGAATGAATGATTAGAATGTAGTAATGTCTCCCCCCCTCTCTCTCTCTCTCTCCATCGCCAAAAGGTATAGTATCAGTATAAGCTATGGCTATGACTCTCTCTCTCTCTCTCTCTCCTCCTTTCTAATCATTCTATATCTATATTATCTATAAGAGCAATCTAATCAGAATCTCTACATCCTGAGACCTGACATCCTCGCGAATCCCCAACAACTCCCGATGAATAACCTTCAACAGCAGCTAAGCGCCCATACGTCCAGCAGTTTGGAGGTCCAAACGCCCAGATGCGGTTCCAAACGAGATTGGTGGAAAGCTGGGAATCTGCCTGGAGAACAAATTGATCTTTCCAGGTCTTCTTCTGGAGTCTGGAATTACTGGACTTAGCAAAAATGGCAGTGATTGAATCTCTGTTGGCACTTCTTGATCATTTTGGAAACCATCAGGGTTTGACTCAATAATCAGGATTACCAGCATTTTTGGCATTAAGGTTCTATAACATGACCATCATTTGATGATGGTGTATAATGGTGTATAACAATGCAATTTTTGGGCGCAAACTTTGGACCAATCAATCACAAACCATTCACCTTGCGGCACCTCAAAGGTACAAATCGCAGCTGTGCACGTGGCCTGGAAACGATTTTCCCAATGGAAGTATATGCTGTAATTATCCATTTTTGGATCCAATATTCTCCAATAAACGATCAGCCAAAACTATTCCAGTGACTTCAGTGCCGGCATCATCAGAACTTTCAGTGTCCAAATGAGCAAAAAACAAATTAAAAATTATCTGGAATTTGACGGCACGGCACTACAAGGCCTCGTTGGGTATCACGTGATTGCATGTGACAAGGAACAGCAAACCGGGCAGAGAAGCCTGCCATCCACACATCAATTGTCTCCCACGCTGGGACATCAAATCGCCAGTGCAAATTGAATGAACCATTCATTGCAACTTGACCCGTGTCGGCAGCACAGGCAGAACTCCCAGAAAACCAGTTCCAACCTCAAAAGCTCAAGGCAAAGGCTCATAAAGCCGAGCTATATGCTTCGTCGTACACACAATGTTTAATTTAATGATTCATGCCATTCGTATTCATGCATACATACAACGTATACATTTCCACGATATCTATGCCTGTGAGCTGTTTAAAACAGCCGTTCTCAAGGTTGCAACCGCACCGTCTGCATCGATCTCGATGATGCAAACCTGAACCACCCAGGTGGGATTGGCATCCCCCTCCGGTAGCAACATGCAACAATATTTAGTCTTTAGTCATCAATTGTCAAAAGACTCTGAATCTTCACACGTGCTAAGTATATAAACTAAATATCTGGAAGCCGCCGCGCCCAAACCCATCCCCCAAAAGTGCAAACAAAACACGGCAGCATTGTCTGGCAAAAGGTTCGTGCTGATGACCGGAGGAAAACGAGCCGAGGTTTACACAGAAAATGCGCTAATCCCACTACATGTCATACTACTGTATTATACGTATAAATGTATATGCATACGATGACGCGCGCAAGTCATATGTGTTTAATAATAGGTGTTCAATAATATGCTTTAACAATATGCATATACTTAATCAATGTTGATTATACATCATATATACATCATATATACATCATATATACATATTACAGTTAATTAACAATTACACACATATTATATATAATATGTATATATATATATGTGTGTGTTAATTTAATATGATAATAAAATATAGATAAATATAGTATAATATACACATTGTGGTGGTCTCAATACGACAACGGGCAACCACAAAGCTGCAGCATCCAAGGACTGCACCTGCATCCATCTTCAGCTGCCGGACAAGGCTTGAACCTATGGCTGACGCCTGTGCTCGTTGCGTGGGATCAACTCTGCTGTGGTAAACAACGGCCCTGCGGAAACCCAACATGATTCATCATGATTCAAACGATGCCAACATTTGTCACGCTCATATACGCTCATAATGCTGACAATTATGATACTTACAATGTACTAATGTTACTAATTATGAGTAGTACCTCTACCTTCTGAATCCTTTTGATGGAACATACAATCTGAATAGTTCCTCACTGTGTTGCTGTCATGACATGATCATCAGCGAATGCTGCAATGGTCCTTTTCCAAGCGGATCCAGCTCAGTGCGTGGGTTCTTTGCCCCTCACCAGAGACAGAGCTGACAGCGCATCCAGTCGAGGGAGCCCAGGATGGGCAACAGCAGGATGTATCTCCGTGGCGCCTCCTGGAGTCGTGACATCTGCAGTCATTGTTGTAAGATGTTCTAAACATACCATGGTTCAACAAGGGTTAAAGGGTTAAAGGGTTAAACGGTTGAAGCATCTCCTGCATTGAAGGCCTGTAGAGATGGGCCTGGCGCAACTTGCTGCTTTCATCACCGAAATCCGATTACGTGCAACTAGCAGACTAAACCGTCGCCATCAGCACAATCAGCACCACAAAACGTAAGAAAGCAATACAAAGGGAAAAACGCATACAATATCTCAACGCCACAAAATCATGTCCATTTGGGTGAAGCTGATTTCACCGGATTTGCAAAAGGTGGCACCATGGCAACTCATTCTCCGCCTGTGTGATGTTAGAGGTAGTGGAGTTGTTGGAACCGGTAGAGCTGTTGAAGTGTATGATTGCGGAAGTATTTCCAGAGCTTCTTGATGCATTCGGGTGTGACACCGCTGCAGAAGTGTTGTGCATTGGAGTCAGCTGCGATGCATTGGCGTCAGGAAGCGAAGGGCTTCCAAAAATGCCTCTCTCCAGCCGTTGCTCCTCAGGACAGTGGCCAAGCGTGGCTAAGCATCGAAAAGCGGGAGCTGATGACTTCATGGCTGGAGGATTCTTCGGATGTGCACATTGCCAATCGTTGCCACCCCTCCAAAGTTTCAAAGCGTCCAGCCGCTAAGCCGCTAAACTGCATAAACTGCTAAGCCAAGTATCCAAATGTATGGCGAAGGGCACCCCAGCCAGCCAGAAAAGTTTGAAGGCAGTGAAAACCGCTTCCAAAGCGCAAAGCCAAATGATGATCCAGGTGAGCCTGCCGTGTGGCTGGAGGAATTTTGGGCATACCGCCATTCAGTTTGATACTGGAATCACAGGGTGCAGGGCAACAAGTGTCGCAACATGTCGCAACCATCTCATGAATTCAATACATTATATCATATCAAATCAAACCATATCAATAGTAAACAGAGCAACTCAGCCAGCACAGGGTTCTTGCTGGGCTATGCAATGCCTTGGATCGACAACGAGGCCGGCCTGTGCTCCTGCCTCTCGTTCAACTTGTCTTGCAAAACATCAAACATGTCCTCCAGCACCTAGACACCGCCGGTAAGCTTTCCAGGCCACAGACATTGCATAACATTGTTGGGTGCGTCTCATGTTTAGTCTTCGAACTCCCTTTCTGAATTTTGTCCTCCCACCTCAAACCGTTGATTCAAGATGTTGATGCGTCTGTCCATGTCCAAGTGAAGCCTGACAAAGTGTCAAGGAAATCAGCCGCCAAAGGAGACAAACGTGGCTCATCACGGTGATCATGTGAATCATCGTGAATCCGTGCCTTGTCTCTTGATAGAACGGTTCAGACTCTTCGTAGTCCCAAAAGACATCTGGTGTGTCTAAGGTGTCAAACTCCAAGTTCACCTGATCACCCAATTGCAACAAGTTGCAAGGAGACTTTCTTCCAAAGCTCCGAGAATCCTACCAAATAAAACCCTTGAGTGAAACGAACATGAAGAAGGGACCTCTGAACCTTTGTCACATGTCACAACTGCATTTGTTCATTGGGCCTGAGCACCATTGCATTTAGCGAGAGCTAGGAAGCCTTGCCTGATTTTTCAGTGCAAACAACTCGCCCATCATCTGGCTCACACGATGCGGGCTCAGCAAAACCCGACCTGTGGACATGTCGCACTGACACACATCTGTGTCTGCGAAGGTGTTTGACCCTGCAATTGAGTTTGACTCCACCCACGCATGCGGTTTGCCATTTGGTGATGGAACGTGTATCTTTTAGATCAGGATCACAGGTCTGAACTGTTACATGACTTCCAAAGAATGAACCGCTGAGTGTGAAAAGGTATTAGTTTCGAAGAAACTGAAACAGTGAGTAACAGCGATGGTGCAGTGCTTGCGGCCAACAGCGCCTGTATTTGCCATGTCTTCCGGGATAGTGCGAGTGGCCGCCACCCACTGGTCAATCCTCTGCTCCCAATAGCTCAGGCGCACGGACTGTGCCAAGGAGTAGGCGATAGCTAAGCGATCCACTGCCTGACAGGGAAACGGCACATCCCAAGGTAAATCAAGGTAACATGCAGCAACAGCAAAGGGATGCAAAGGGATTTGTTGGCCATCTCCCATCGGTTCCCGACGCCTTTGTAGCAATGGGTAGGGCACTGGCATTTCCAGTAATGCTGAGAAAATCCTTTTCAATGTGAGAAGGCTCCACAGGTTTTGTGAGGTGCCCCTGGAGATATTCTCTGGCAGCTCCCACTTCTTGTGGAGTGCATCCCCAACAGACCAGGCAGCCAAAAGAGAAGACAAAACAGTCTTTCTCATCAACCTTCAAGAGCATCACGTCGTCATTGAAGCGAATCACCTGATTTCCAGATAGGCTCACAGATTGGCATATCCGCCGGTCGAGGAAAGAACCACGCTAGAAAGCAAATAGCCACTCCTTGCGGTATGTAGTGTGTGTTCTTCAATTAACATCTACGAATCTACGATCTACAGTAGGTAGCTAACTTCCGGACGTCAAAGAGCATGTGCGTCTTCTGTCTCTTGCTTCTGCGCTGGCAAATCCCTACACCTGTGCTTTGTTGGGATACCTGCATGCATATAGATTTATGGACGGACTTATATAATCGCATAAACCACACATCCAGCTCCAAGTCCAAGTTTGTTGCAAATATTCAGGACATATAGCACCTTCCCAAAAAGATAGAACAGAACAATATCCTACTTGTACTCAAAAAAACAGTTGAAACATGTTGGCGCCAAACCCCACGTTCGACCATAACCCACAAGACCTCCTCTCTACCATCTAAATCAAACATGATCTACACCCTCCAAACACACACGTTCAACAAAGACCAACGGTACATGGTTCATGCGGAGAAGGATGGCTGAAAACATGCAGCAGGGTAGACTGCCAGACTCTGTTTGGCGGTGGGTGCAAGACGGCTTTTCTGCCCGAGAGTGTGCATCCCTCGTGACATCCTGTTCCCGCTTCTCTCTGGCGACACAAGAAAAGAGATATCCGGCTGAGACGCTTTCTACTAGGGGAATCTAATCTTCATAAAGGATCAAATCCCCAGCACCATCTGAAAAGTACGGTGAATGGTTTATTAGCTTCCACCTCTCTTCAAAAGGGAACAATTCCCCCACCCCCTCTGAACAAATATGGTTTATTTATTAGCGTCCACTTCTCTTCATTGTCTTCATAAGGGATCAAACCCCACCCTCCTCTGAACAAATATGTTGAATGGTTTGTTAACTTCCACTTCGCTGCATAAGGGATCAAACCCTGCACACACTCTGCACAATATTGTTTGAAGGGTTTATTCCCGTTCACTTTCTTTTCAAAAGGCAGCAAACCCACGCCCTCTGAACAAACATGTTTAATGGTTCATAAAACAATGATGATGATGATGATGATGATGATGACGATGATGACGATGATGACGATGATGACGATGATGAAGCTGATGATGAAGCTCACGATGATGATGGCGATGCTGATGATGATGATGATGATGATGATGATGACGATGATGATGATGATGATGATGATGATGATGATGGCGATGCTGCTGCTGCTGCTGCTGCCGCTGCTGCTGCTGATGATGATGATGATCATGATGATGATGACGATGATGATGATGATGATGATGATGATGATGGCGATGTTGATGATGATGATGATGATGATGATGCTGATGATGATGATGATGATGATGATGATGATGATGATGATGATGATGATGATCATGATGATGATCATTATCATGATGACGATCGTGATCAATGTCGCGTTCAGTTGACCTCCGGCACGGTCAAACGTAGGGTTTGCAGCGAACATGTTTCAACACTGGGATAAATCAATGTTTTTCCATTTTGGGCGTTTAGTTTATACACCATGCCAGGTGGCACCCTGATGCCAAGGAGCTGTTCGCGATTCTTCTCGTTCACTGGGCTGGCGGAGGCTGCGCAACCAGCGCTGATGTAGAGCCTTCAAGTTGAGCCCAGCAGCCAAATAGTAAGCAAAACACCAGTCCTGTGGCAAAACTTGATATCTGTTAATATGATATGATATATGTATTTCATACATGTAAACACTGGGTTTGTACGAGAAATGTTTTGACAGAATAGATTTTGAATGATTTTGATATTTTCCAACCAGGAGAGTAGGAAATACTAGGAAAATAAATTAAATTGATGCTGTATCATCAGCCAAATCTAAGATAGTCCCATTGCAAAATTTTAATGCAGAAGTTCATTCATGTCCATGGATACTGTTTGACAAAATCTGAAACCTCTCTACAGTCCGTTCGCTCCATTCACACATGTCATGACCATCCCTACGCCGCATGGCTCCTCTGAAGGTTCTTCCGGTTGACTCCATCCCCTTGGCGCTGGGAGCTTTCACGACAGACTTACGTGGGTGATATCATTTACTGTTCATTTTGTGGATCAAAGCATGATCAACCCCATAAAGTAAAGAACATCTTATACTTGTTTGCTATGACCATGACCAGCCACAAGTGTTTTGTGTTGCTCAAATCATCTCAAAACCTCAAATCTCACACGTTTCTTGGAGTCAAAATCCCCTTAACCAGTCAGTTGACCTTTCACATTCAAAATCCCCAATCATCCAGTCAGTTAACCCCTTATCCAACTTTATCCACCTTTTTATCCATCCATTGGATCATTACCCCCACATCTCAATGATGGATTGGTCTAAGGCGTCTAAGGGAGAAAATCTACAGGATTTTCATGATTTTTCCTGATTTTTCCCATTAAATATGGTGTTTTCCTGTAGATATCTGTAGATTTAACAGGAAAGCCCCATATTTAATGGGAAAGCCCCATAAACAGATATCCCATTAAATGGGAAAGCCCCATTGGTTTATTTTCTGTAAACCAATCCATTTTTCCCATCACCGTCCCCCAGCTGGGTCGCTTCGCCTGGGCTGTCGCTGCCCCTGCGGCCCCACCGAGATGTTCCGCCGCGAGGAGCCGCGTTGCACCGTCGCTTGCGCGGTGAAGCGCACGGGCGTTGGACCTGGCCGTTGTGGCGGAACAAGAAACAACGATGGTATGGACAGCCATCATACATATTATCTAAGATGTATTATATACATAATATATATATAATATTATATAATTAAATATATATATATGTTATCTATTTATGGCATGTATAGTATATTTAATCTTGAAAAAACAAACGTGTGTGCGTGTGTGATATATATATATATATACTAAAGCGGACAAAAATACTTGTTCATTTTCATGCGAGGATTTCTGTCTTCTCAGACTTTGAGGCGACTCATGCAAAACAGGGGTATCGGTATAGGGGTGGGGTCGTCCACTTCGGTTATGAAGGTTTGCACACCCCTCAGCAAGGCCAAGGCCGGAAGACTAATTACAATAATGTTGTCGATCGCTCAAATACTGTAATAATATGCATAATCAACCATGTATATAGGCGTATATTTACGCATATGACATCTGTTGATGATGAATATAAATTGCATATATATAGAATATATTATACTATAATAGTATCGATAAGGGACAAAAATGGATTGGGAATATAACCAAAAGATATCAAACACAATATTAGTGTTTCATCCCTACAATGTCAGGGTATCCGGAAAACCACTGTTTGCTGGTGGTACGGCCCACGTTTTCAACATCAGTGAAAGTCCCATGATTGGGTCACTGATCATCAAGCCGTAGGATGATTACACCATATTACACAATTATTACACCATCTGAACATATCTGAACTACATATATCATCGAGAGGGGAATCAGATCGGATAATCATGGACAGGGTATGACAGGGTTATAAGTTATATGTCCTTCTTTTCATTATGAACAACTGCAGGTCAGATTTGTTCACAAACATGGCACACAATGCAACCCTATATATGTGCCAACCAAAAGGTTTCTGGTTTCAAATATTGCTTAGGCATTAAATGTATTCAAAGTTCAAAGTTGCTGCAGAACTCTCACATAGGTTCAAAGGTGCAGCTTCTGCTGTTATATCACACAATCATCACGAGTAAAAAGGGAGGTCTGGCAAGGTCCAAGGTGATGTCTATAGAAACAACTTTTGGGGAGCCAATGACCATGGACACAGCGCATGACAATGCGAGATCATCACCCCATGACTTGATATGCCTCGAGGTGCTGACAGGCTCCTCACCAGGGAAGAGTTGCGAGCAAGCTGCACACGGCCGCGTCTCACAATGGGCTCCTGGCCCCAGTCGGCTCGGAGTGAGTCTCGAGTGAAAGTGAGGTTCAGTGAGGAAACCACAAGGAACGCACTGGACTGGCATTACTGGCATTACAAGGCGCACTTGGCGCAATTCAATGATTTCGACCACGTATGACGCCAATGACGCCAATGCTTGGAAAATCTGAAGACATGTATTTTTCAATGTACCATCTGCCCGGATGTGACATGGGTTCCAAACACCAAGCCTGGCCCTGGCGAACAATGCGTTCTCGCCCAGCTCGCAATGGTGCCACAACGGCAGTCCCCGGCGCATTTCGAGGGCGAACAGGTCGCAAGCTTGACATTCACCAGCCTACTGTTCCTCCAATAGAGGGGCAAGAAGGGGAAACCATGACACAGCGACTTTAAAACAGTTTACTTTCATCTGCTATTGCTGCAAAGCAGTAAAAGGCTACTGTGCTCTCCAATCCGAGGTTTTCTTTGTTGCCCGAGCATTGAAGCATGAGTAATTTCGGGATATGCCGGGACTCAATATCTTGTTGAAGTGAGATCAGCTGCTGAATGTCTGCACCTTTCATGAACAATCACGAGCCAGTTATGAGATTTGCAAATGCATTCAGTGATGACAGCACAATATCAACAGCAGGAGCGGGCTTTCTAGCTTTATCCGTTCTTGCACCTCGATTAAGTTTCAATCAGCCATGACAAATCAGTGAATCATGCTTCAATAGATGTCAACTGATCTCAATGGCAAGCTTTCTTGAGCACAGGCAACACGCACCATTGAGATGGGCCTTGCACAGGGCCCAGGCCCACTGTTCATGGCATATTTCACCAAGAACTGGTCTTGCAACGCATCGCCCAACATATCCGACATGTGCAAATATGTGCAATAGAAAAAACCCTAGTTTGACATACAGTACATCAAACTACATTAAAAATTACTTCCAAACCACCGAAACCGCTGGGATGAACTCAGGGCATGCTGAACTCGTTCCTTTTTTCGAGCAAACCTCGACCATCGGGTCATTGGGTCATTGGGTCATGTCTCAACGTCGAAGCTCCGAAGTTCGAGCTCGGACATAAAGTTGGCATGCCTCGGTGCCAGCTGGGCCCATGGGCCCATGGGCCCATAATGTGTTTGGACGATTTTGGACGGAGGTTGAGAGCATCCTTACCCCCCCAAAAAAAACAATAAACAAACAGTGTAGTAGCATGGCACATCATCCTCGCAAGATCCTGCAAGATGGTCGAATTGATCCAGCCAAATCTATGTTATATTATGACATAATATGACATTATAATTTACATACAGTCTAAATCGGCAATCTTCCGTAATTTTAGGAGTTTATGACTGTATGATACTTTATGTATCTTTATGTGATGATTGCATTCATGTGTGCTGTGTGTTTATCTCAACATTACACACCGCTTCCCTGGTGTCTTAGCATCGAACTTTGCAGATTTCTTGGCCTTCTCTTTCGGTGCTGGAGCGTTGCTCATGGCCTCAAAATTTCTAAATACCTTTGCAGCCCCCATGGTACAGCATACCTGCAAACTCTGCGTCGGTTATCTTTGGTCTTGTGTTTTGTGGTGGAGGGTGAACAAATCATGGTGCTAGTTTGGATGTAAATATATATAATTTAATGATTCTGGTAATATCTGGAAAGATCTTGTGATGATCATCAAACACTTGAAGAATCTTCACGGCACAGCCCTGGGCTGAAGTCTGAGGCCTGTACTGCCCAATGTTTCCGAACTCCTACGGTGAGCCATTCGTGGGAATCCTGAGGGACAATGAACCACCCAGGCTTGAAACATCTTGATACTTCTGTAGAAGGCCCGCCACACGCCTCATCCAATTGCTCAATTCATATTCTGTTGGTGCCCATCCATGCTAATCTTTGAACATTATGTGGCTGGTATGCAAATGTTTGCGCTTCATCATGCCATTGCGCGGGTGTGTGGAGGATCATTCTGAAGCCACAGTCTGGCCCCTGCCTGGATTGGAAACTGGTCCGTTATCACGGAGCCCCTCTTGCGGATAGCACTGGGCAGCGCCTGCCATCTTGCCATCAACTTCGCAAAGCATCTTTGGCTTTGCAGCAAACAGTCCACACATGCATGCAAATATTACATGATATTATATAAATATATTATGTTTATAATTTATATACAGTAATTATATAGTCAAACCTATTCAAGAATCTGAGGCTGAGATAGTATAGGGATGTAATGATGTAATATATGGAATCCAAGACTCTCAATTAAAACCCTATGTTTGCACATTCTCCCTGCCTGTGCAGCTCGAGCGAGCACTGGCGACACCGAACATGTGAGGCCCTGGAAATGCCATACCAGGCTCACCTGGCACCAGCTCCCACCCGACATATTACGCCCCGACATGCAAAGGACGTGGCGACTAAACGTTGCAGGTCACGAAGGCAGACTGGAGCTGCAATCCAACCACAGCACCATTGAGGGCCAAATGGTTTGAAAAAACACAATTAACACAATTACTGTAACACAAATCACATCAAATCACATCAAATCACAATGCCCCTTAAGCGAGAATTAATGCAGTGCGCCGACCTTGTGCCTATCACGACCTTTTGCTTGTTTTGGTGAAACTTTTCCAGGAATGGCTCTTACCACATCTGCCTACACATGGCCACACATGGCCAACTCGTAACTAGCTGCACTAGCCCTTCCCTTGGTTGCCGCACCGTGGTGTCAGCCACTCCTCCCAAGCCAAAAATGCCACCATCTTGGTCCAACAGAGTGTGAAGTCGCTGGTGCCTCAGCGTGGCGCCGTGCCATGGCATCATGGTGCCCGATGCTTGGCGAAAACGATCCCAGACCTCCGCAAAAGCAGCGCTGCTTCCCGGAGGAACGGCAAACCAACCTCGCATGTCAAATCTTGTCCGCTCCGATTGGTTCAACACAGAAAAACACATTGTTTGCAACCCATGCGCAATATCCATGAAGTTGCTTTCAAAACCGAATTTGCGCACACAAACTACACACAACGAATCCCAAGTAATGTTGTTTTAAACCCCAGCAATAAACCATCCCAGTAATTCGAATGATGCCAAGCCTTTGGGGGTCATCTTACACATCCCAAATAGGTGTATAGCATTGCCATCACTAAACCTCAATTGTTGGTTATTGGAGATGGTTTGTTACTGGCTCTGCCACATTTATGGCTTTCGTTCTTGGGATATCTAGGGATATCTTGGGATGAGACATTTGTCATTTGAACAATGATCCCTGGGAGGGTCTGAGGTCGTGTCATGGCAATCTGCTACCAGCGCAATGGAAAAAAGCCTCTCAATCAGCGAGGCCAACGCCTTGGTGAAAGACAAATCGGAACGCTTTGGATTGTCTCCGGGCTACCAAGAACGTGAACATGCTGCAAGCATCTACAAGATTTTTTTTTGTGGAACAACGTGTGCGAAATTATATAATATATAGATGTTCAAGTGGTCAAACGATATCATGTGATATATAGACACCGTCGAATACTCTGAATGTATCTGGATAATATGACGTGCTTCAGGCACATGCAAACATCCACTTAGCCCTTCGCAGCATCCGATGCATTGCTGTAGCCCTGAGGGCACCTCAACATAGACACTCAAAGGCAGCCATGTCTCAGAATTGTAACGTGGGGAATTGTGGTCCAACGTACCGAAAACCCGTGAAACCTGCCGATATTGTTTCTAACAGTTCACTACGATGGCACAACAAAATACAACAAATCTGAGAGCGACACTTCAAAGCTGCACGCAGGCACCGCAGCACCAGTGCGGGAACCTCACTTGCTTTGCAATGAGGATTTTATATAATTGCAAGAACTGCCTCCAAAGGGTTGGGAGCTCAAGTGCGCAAACACTTGGTGACACTGACGTAATGAACTCTGACTCGATGATCAAACACCAAAAAACAATGACAAATAGTGAACAATCGGAACCCATATACACTGCACACAGCATCACACAGCCAAGACCATGACACTTTGCGAGTCAATCGCTTCTGCCATGTCCTGCAAAGGTTGGTTGGGGCACTTCCCTCATCTTCTCTCGTTGTTCCCGTGGGGTCCTGTGGGCTACTGTGATAACTGCAAATCAAATACTAACCCTGTGCATCAGACCTTCTCGGAGCAAGCCACCTGCCACAACGGGGCAGCAGGCTTACCCGAGTGGTTTGATCATGCAGGCGCCTCTATGCTAGACACAATTTTTTAGTATCTAAGGTGCGATGATTCCTGCAGCGGCCTTGCCCTCCTCATCAAAGTAGTAGCAATGCCGAGGCGGCCACTCCCCCTCTCAGGGCTGCGGAACTGACTTTGGCCACAATCATTACAGGTCACAAACAAGATTCACACAATTTCAGATTTTTTTCCATGTTTTTTTCTACTTACCAAGTTCTACAGTACCTGGCAGGCATGCGAATCCCTGCAGCACCTCTGAATGTGTACCTTGGACAGGGCAAGCGAGCACACCATGGAAGGTGGTGGTCAATCTTACTGTTGGCAACCGATGATGGTGCCCTATTGTGAAATAAAATAATTCAGGCTCCTTCAAACGGGCGGGTGGGCCTCTATTGTGGAAGTTTTTTCTCAAACCATTTTTTTCATGAGGAACAATTAGCTCCAAAAAAGTGCTTTTTTTTTTTCTATTTGTACACCTGTTCCTCCCAGCCCAGGCAACAAGCATGCAAAGAACAAGAACAACAACAACAACAACAACATCAACAACAACAACAACAACAACAACAACAACAACGCCAGCACCAACAGCACCAACAGCACCAACAGCACCAACAGCACCAACAGCACCAACAGCAACAGCAGCAACAGCAACAGCAACCACCAGCAGCAGTAGCAGAGCCTTGTTTCCTGCCAGCTGCTTGTCATGGCCCAGATCTAATTTAAGCAAAATTCAGACTGGGCTGATGCTAAAAAAAAGATCTTGAAGCTTTTGCTCAGGCTTCACACTGCTTAGTGAGGAACTGCAAAAACATGAAACACATGCTGCAAATTACTGAGCAAACTGAGCAAAAGACCATGGTTACAAGCTGAAAAATCCCTCTGAGGTGAACAAAAGGAAAATCAATTGAAAGTAGATTGATATACAGTAAATTGAAATCCTTACCTATCCTCAGATTTCTTTGAGGTTTAAAAAGAACATCACTTGAAAGTAGATTCAAAGGAATTGAAATCTTTACTTAGGTTCATGACTCGTGCTTGCCTTGGTTCCCCAAACCTGGTGCTTATTGATCATACAATGTGCAACAAACTGTTCTGCAAACGGTCTGGCGATAACATGCAATAACTTGACTGTCAGGGTGCTGAACATGGAGGGTAAAGCCAATGAGAGCGCCCCGTTCATGGAATCCGAGAGCCAGCTGACGTCTGTCAACAAAGCCTGTGGCAATGGGTCGCTCCAGTGAGGTTCAGCTACTCTGAGACAAATGCAATGATCGCATGAGATGGATCACAGTATGTTACAGTGTTACCTTCCTACCAGTATGCTGGTTCATACCTATCGCCTGGGCAACATTCGCATTGTCTGTAAGGTCTGAATACAGATCGCGAAAATGGCATGAACGTGTAGATAGGTGAAAATGCGTTCAGTGGATTTCAGTGGGACAAACCCAACTAATGGCAAACCTTGGATATCCTGCACAATAGGTTAAGTCTTAGCTGGGCATTGTATCCCTCCTGGAACCTCCTGGAATCTGCTACGCCTGCTACGCCATGTCATGGCACCATTGCTCCCGCAACGTGGAATGCTACCTGTCCTGTGAAGGCCCACTGAGTAGTACCAAGGCACAGTTCAGACCTTGGTCGACTCGTTAGTGGTTTCAACCAATCCAACAAACCATAAAACATGGTTTCAACAAATCGTTGACAGCACCAACTGATGAGCTCGGATGACAAATCGTTTGCTCAGGTGCAGGCCATGCAAAGCAACAAACTCATCTGAGCGAGCGATGGCATCCTGGCCCCATGACATCCGGATTGACCTCAGGGGCACCACCCGGATCCACCCGGTCCGGCCTTCACAACGACCCGAAGCTCTGAGAGGATCTCCAAAAGTAGTTCCACATTCACCTCTAAGGGCACGTCTGGAAGATCTTCCAGAATAAGAAGATGATGGAATGATGGAATGATAGAATGATGGAATGATGGAATGATGGAATGATGGAATGATGGAATGATGGAATGATGGAATGATGATGAATGATGGAATGATGGAATGATGGAATGATGGAATGATGGATGGATGGATGGATGGATGGATGGGATGGGATGGGATGGGATGGGATGGATGGGATGGATGGATGATGATGGACGGATGGATGATGAATGGATGGGATGATGGATGGAATGGATGGATGATGATGGACGATGATGGACGATGATGATGATGAGATGATGACGATGATGGACGATGTGATGGATGGGATGATGATGATGATGACGATGGACGATGGATGGATGATGATGATGGACGGATGGATGATGATGGATGGATGGATGATGATGGATGGATTATGACGATGGAGACGGATAATGGTGATGAGGATGAGGATGATGATGATGATGATGATGATGATGATGATGATGGTTAATAATAATAACAATAATTATTATTAATATTGCTGTTAGTTTGCAATGAAACAATGATATGGAAAAACAAAACATGAGGTGAAGTGTTGACAAAGCCCTCCAGCTACCGCTTTACACCTGACTGTTTGACAAGAAATTACTTAAGGATCTAGATGAATCTTGCAGACTGTTACAGATTCTTATCAAAGTTTATCAATTGACACTGGGAATCTTAGCCCAGCTGTTGAGATCTGTTCAGTGCCACCCGCTCTTTTGCTCAATGTCCTGCCTGCTGTCCCCATCTCGCAAGTCCGGTCAGCACTGCGCCCATTAAATCACGGCCTGGCAAGATACGTGTGGTCACCACGTAGCTGCTACGCTCATTCAGTTCCCACAGTGCAGTTCCTACAGCTCTACACCGAGGAACTAACACGCATCATCTCATTCCCATGTGTTCTGAGGATTCGTCCGTGCAAATGCCGCTGCCGCATGATGCGCAAGTACACAACAAACACCTTGTGCCAAAAGAATCCAAAAGGTGCTTTAGAGAGCTGACGGAACTGTCCGGACCCATGACAACTCAACGAAGTGAACAAGAACTAGAAGTTCCAAGTTCCAATCATCTGTCCAACATTCACAACCTTTTCCCCATTGAATCCTTTTAGCATTTTTAGCTGGCAGGCTCTTGCCATGGCCTCATACAGCAGTTCGGCTTCCCTCTTTCGGAGCTCTTTGGCACTCAGTGTGATAGAAGCCTGGAGACAGCTGGGAGACAGCTGCGAGACAGCAGGAGACAGCTGAAACTTGAGGCCTTCCAACATAGCAACAGTATGTATAAAACAATCACAGAAAGTATTGAACAACCTCATGCTGCAAGCTGAGTCCGTCATCAGCTGAAGCCAAAATCAAGAAAACACAGTCATACTGAAAAATGTAATTAGTGAAAAAGTACTGTACTGCAAAAGGATCTCCAACACTCCAAATCAAAGTCTCCAAATGTCTCAAATCTTCTACTTCTACATGTTTTATTTGTCTAGTACCACCATTTCGCCAGATCTCTTATATATTTTATGATACCATAGGCGCCAGCCCGCTCACATCTTGCCACACCATCGGCGAAAGAAACATGCACGGACCTCTTCCAACCCACGCTTCACATCATCATCAGCTGTAGACAAATCACCTCATCGCTGATGCTCGAAATCCAAAAGGATAATCAGAAATGCCAAAGAAACGGACGTCTCCATTCCAAGAGATAGGTGATGATTAGCTATATCCCATGACGAACACATCTCAGACCTTTCACAGAAGAACCGCATGAATTCCAATATACCAATATTAATATTATTGTAATTTGAAAAGGCATGAAAAGGCTATTGATTGATTTCAATGGTCAGCAGTAAAACCCCTTCGAAGCAAAATCCCAAATGAACAGCCTGCCAGACATGGTATGAAGTTGTGTTTTTCTTGAATGTCCAACTCAGCTGGAATCAGTTGTGGTGCCCCAGCATATCAACACACTGCTGGCTGCACCTGTAGGTCCGGAAAGCTCCGCTGCATCAGCACGACCCACCGGCAAGCGCAATAGCACCTGCACCATGTGCCACTTGCACCTTTCAACACTCTATATCTATATCTTCCAGCGAACGTGACTGACATGATTCTATCTTTACAGTAGCTATGTTGGGGACCCATGGGATCCACATGTATCCACATATCTATGTCTCATACTTTTTTCGGGTCTTCCATGGACTTCCAATATTAAAAAAAAATGATTGGGTCCATGGGATTCTTCTTCCCGCTATTGGCAACGAACAAGGAATCATGAAGCGGCACCGAAGAACCATCAAGAATTCATGGAATTGTCCAAGACTCACCGTCTCATCACGCCAAACCTCCACCTTACCCAGCGACATGCAGCCTGCAACAGTTCAGGTCGTAGAATGTCTCGGGTGTCCTGGTGCGGTGCCAGTGGGCGTAGAATCTCGTTGCAGTTGCAGAATCCAAACGCAGAACTAATTACAAATGTTTGTCCAGTGGCTTTAGTCGGATACTTTAAGATGCTTTAAGATCTTTAAGTTTGATGGATATCTGCAGGAGCCAGTGGATCGCGTAGAAATGTGGCTTGTATTTTGAATATTCTAGCCTTAGCATTTTTGCCGGCCATGGCTTGAGCCATTTTGCCAATCGCCAGCACTGCTTCCTTCGCAGCCTGCGGCATACGATGGTTCCACATTGATTTTGCATGTTTTTGGCCTGCCAACTTTTAAATCTCTTTAACCTGGTCACCCTGGTCCCTGACGTCCTGAGGCAAGCAAATGACATGAAACAGTCAGACTGGTCATGGACACATCACCTCACCTCCAAGCGCTGGTCAGACTCCAACATCTCCTGGAAAGCAAGGGATATCAGGATATCAAGAGCTCCTCCAATGACTGGGTCAGCCACAATGCGAGTCCTGCAAGCCCATAACCAGCGGTCCACGAACGTCAGCTTCTGGACTGTTTGCATGCCTGGAAAATGACAAGCGTGGTGTCAGAGTTGAAGGACAGGCTGGGCCAGAACCCAGACTGGAACGTATGTACGTGTGACCCTCACCCCGCCTGATTGCTGTTCCGATCAGCCTCTGCCTGTAGTTGAAGTCAAAGGCGGCCTGGAAACAATACAATAGAAACGACCAATCCCAAGTTATCATGAATCAAAGTGAAGGACGCAACATGCATGGCGCAGCATGACGCAGCATGGCGCAGGTAGGGAAGTAGATGGTATTAGATACAGTAGTGCTCGCCCTGCAAGGCTGTGAAAATACAGTGACAAAATCGGCTGAATCACCGTGTAGCAGCCTTCACAAGCTCTGCCAAAGCAGGTGACACCACTTGAGGCACTTTGCGCATGGCAGCCTGGCTCAGCCACAGCTAAACTGATCTCTAGTTAATCCATCGGATTTCACGAGCCATGCCTAAACTGCGATCTTACAAGTGGCTGCTTGCACATCTTGGCATTGAATTTGATGACAACTCGTGTGTCAACGGCTACTCTTTTTCCGACTCCTGCTCTAACCCCTAAAGTGTACCCAAGTCGCAGGAAGCTGCTTGCATCGTTGGTGGCCTATTGGCTCAAATGCAATTCATCCATCACAAGCAGCAAACGAACTCTGGCGAAAACTGCGATCTACCTGTACAGTTGGGTGACGCAGCTGCCGGCCAGACCACTGAAGCTTCTCCAATTTTCTCTATGTTGTTGAAATTCCACCCAATGAACACCTAACAATTGAGACTTGTTATTTGTATTATACATTTATCCTCTGTCAAAAGTTTTTTTAAAGGCCGCATGGTTCACCTTATGTAGCTTACATAAATCTTAAGACCCGTCTAAATCTAGCCCCATAGATCCCTGCTCAACCAGTATTCACATGGCCAAGCGCGGGATCTGGCTCTCAGTTTCCAAAGTCGGCTCCGAAGAGAAGAGGTCCAAACCGCCCACAGCAGGTGCCCATGGCACGAACTCCACAAAAGGTCGATCTTGCGAGCCTGACATCTGAAAGGAAGAGGAATCTGCCAAAATGATATGATACTTGGTCAATTTGGTCATAGTTGGTTTGAGAAAAGAACCCCAAATCCAGTGGTTTTATCATCACCCCCTTTCAAATGGCATTCTTCCGCGAATTCTACTCTATTTCTGGACAAACCCATGTGAAGAGTTGTTGAACTTGGGCCATGGCGTTGAGCTTTGCGAAAACGTTTGAAGTTGGGCTTGCCATTGGCTTCGGGCGCAGCAGTCTCTGGCCGGCGCTTGGTGGTTGTAAACCACGTGGCCCGAGGCAATTCAACACCTGGAGTTGATGGTTGATGGATATTGGATTGTGAGTGATATATAATCTTTGGCGGATCACACGCGCACAATATATATATATATACTGTATATATTGAAATAACATACATGCATGTGTATGTGTATATATATATATTATATATATGGGCAAAAACACAATTTACATGAATATAACCATCAGTCATCGGGTCAACAGAGTCGCTCGACAAACGGCCATACCCGACCTACAGTACCATGATGTACCCATCAGTTCTCATGTTCATCCGTGATCATTGTCATTTACATCCCATTGTCATCCATTGTCACCCAAGTAGTTGTATATTGGTACAGTCCTACTATCTATTCTCTCATCATTTTCCATTATCATACCAACATAGTAGATACAGTCATTGGCCTACCATGATCAATTATCATCTAATTGCATTTATCATCGCCTCTCTCTCTCTCTCTTTCCATCACCATCAGGTCTCCCTGCCCGAGCTGTGCCGGAGGCGAGATGGAATTATCATCTCGCAAATACAATCAAATACAGTATATTATATTAGATGAGAAACTATATTTATGATAAACATTGATAAATTAGAAACTACATGAAACTACTATGATGTTTAAATCAACATAAGTAATTACTGTATCATCCAATTAGAACCTACCATCACGGCTGATATTGGCCAAGTCTCCATCCAAAACGAGGCCGCGCCCACTCTTCTGTGCCAATTGTGGTAACCAAGTGTTCGTTGGATGCACTGGAACCTCCCGCGTCAAATCTGGAGCCGGCTCCTGGCGAGATCAAGACCCTGGTTGATGGGTTCAAACCCTATTGAAAGGTATAAATGTCAATTGGAAGGAAGGCTGCATAATTATCACATTTTGTTTAGCATAGTAGGTACAAGAAAAAGACACCTGTTTATTGAAACACTGTTTGAAACACTTTGAAACTTACCCACCAGTTCCAAGACATTCCAAGACAAAGTTCCCATGACTCCTCCGCTTTCACTTCTGGCTGCGGCCGTGGAAGGGAGGGTGCCGAAGAGTTGACGGTGCCAAAGTTCACCTTGTCCTCCTGCCGGGGTGGCCATTTTGCTGCACAAAAACTGTCTCCCAAGCTGGAAGATGAAGCGACATAAATTTAATAAATCATAGATAGCCAGGATAGCCATAAATAAATATCAACAAGATTCAACAAGACTGTGATCCTCCAACTGAAAATGAGCTGCCACATGGATGGAATCCAAGAAACAACATTTTGGGTAGACGGGGGGGTTTGCCCGAAGCTGAGCGCCTTCTTGATGAGCTCGACAATGTTCATCATCATGGTCTTCTGATCTTTAAATGTCATTTGAGGAAAAAACATGTAAACGTAGCATGCTAGTGGACAAGGGTCGTCAGCGCAGCATGCTAGAAGATAAGAGTCGTTAGAACGTTATTACACCCCACCCCCCTACCCCACCCCACCCCACCCCACCCACCAAACCCCACGAAAACAAATGAAGTTTGGGCAAACCCCCCCGTCTACCCAACAGTATCCCAACATTTTGTATGGCTACTTGTCCCGTTCAAGGCCAATATAAGGCCAACAATACAAGTACCAGGAATTTGTACCAGGATGGAACGCCTCAGAACATTGCACATTCAACGCCGTCCAAAGTCCTTCTCCTCAATCTTAGGCTGAGTGGGCATCGCAGGACTTTGCATCTGCAGGCTTGCCTGCCAAGAGGATCAAACAAAGCATAACAACAACGTGTATATATAAGTAAATACACAATTACACATGTATGGAATCTTATTCATGTTAGACATGTACTTATTTATACATGCTACATCTGACAAGTCCCTGGGTCACCTTATCTTGATATATCATGATATATCTTGATCTATTTATGAATCCAGCCGGAGTCCAAAAACAATGCTGACCGCTGACCTCTACCCTTGGACTTTCTCGCTGGCTAAGGGCTGCAAGAGGTTGCAGAGTCTGGCGCAGAGAAGCAGCCCGTGGAGCTTGCGCTGGCTGTGAAGGTCCTCGAGGGTTCAGGATGAGTACAGGATGGGTACATGATGGGGTGGCTAATCAAACATCAATCAGGATTTCTGATTTTGCGTTCTTTCGATCTGTTGATTTGCTTTGATCCTGCTGTAAAGACAGCATGATCCGTCCTGGGGAAGCAGCCTTCGGCGGCGGGGAACGCTGCTCTGATGCCTTTTGAATTTGGGCACCTTGGGATGGAAGAGAACGCAGAGAACCACCATGCGGCTGCGCCTTCCCTGATGGATCTTTGTCCTGCGCAGGAAACTGTTGTCGCCGTAACGCCCCTTAAGGTTCAGAATCAGCCCCTCATTTAACAGGAAATAAATGCCAGCTTGGATAGGGACTTCACGAAGCTAATCCCCAATCTCCGGCAAACTCCTCCAGCTCCATCTTGACCTTGTTGGGAGGTGGTGCTGGCGCTGATGGTTCACCTCAGCATTGAGCAGGGTGGAAGACAAAATCGACGCATCTCACAGCTAGATCCCAAAAGTACATGAATACAGAGAACATCAAACAAAACAATCAACCAATAACATCAATAAACCAATAACGCCAAATAGAATATACGTAAAATTATTTTGCAGTACAAGCTGCTGGGCACTTCTTGCAATGTATTTGGAAAGCTCTCCTGAAAACTTTCTTGCGCCAACAAGTCCAAATCTGCCGGAAATGCTTCTGCTCACATGGATTGATATGGATAATTGATAGATCCAATGTAATCTGACACCTGCACCCCACTGTGCTACCTGCCAGGCTCTCACCCACTCCGGTCCTCCTTCACTTGCATCGAAGCCTTCTCCTGAGTTCTAATTTCAATGACATCACCACCTGCACTGCCTCCATATGCCAATGATACATTTCAACCCAGCCTTAACCCCTCCTTCATCTCAAATTAGGACACAACATGAGATAACTAGCCATCAGCCATAACTGCCATAACCATCCATAAACGCCACAACCCAATCACAACCCGTGGTGCCCCCATGTGCCCCCAATGGTACCGGGCATCCCAGGGCAATTGTCGTTTCCGCGGTTGGCTCTGGCTGACCTCCGCCGGTTGCATCGGGTGCGTCGGGTGCGTCGGCTGCGTCTCGGGGAAGGTCTCCGCGGCGAGCTCCGATTTGGGCAGCAGCTGGGCCGTTTCCCGGATGCCGCGGATGCTGCCGGAAAGGATGGCACCCACCAGGGCCTGAGAAAAAGAAAGCCAGGTAAGCCATGTCTGGAGGAAAAAAGAGCTTAGTAACCTTAGTAATTAGTAAAATCTTGCGTGCTATAGCTGTAACAGGCTGTATAGCTGCTTTTTTAAAACAGTTGGCCAAGATACCAATTACGGACATTGAGGTATCATTCATCTTGAAACCGCGGGAGAAGTGCCATCTCTTCCTGCTTTTCATTTTTTCCCCTTTTTCTCCCACATGTTGCTGGTCCTCGATCAAAAACGTATATGATCGTACATGCTCTTCCTCTTTGTCAAGGAAAATCATTATATCACTTATCACTTTAGTGGGGCATAGTGGGGCATAGTGGGGCACACAGCATATACCGTCCTTCATGTACAACATATCTATAACTCTCAAACTGAATATACTTTATAACATTTTATAACATATTATGAATTGACATCATGTTCCAGAATGCTCGACCTTGCGATGCTACGAGAATGTGTTTGTGTGTGTGTGTCTCTCTCTCTCTCTCAATTCAAACATGTATGCACAAAAACAACTGACCCTGACCTGTGTACAAGAAGTGGCACATGCAAACACAAAGCAAACACGTGCTCCGAAACCGCCGAAAAGAGCAACTAATTTCACAGGAGTCAGAAATCATCAGAAATCCAAGAGTCATGCTCATTATCCAATGCAATAATTATCACAGTCAACAACTCTGATTACAACTGTACATAATAATCATAATATCAATATTATATATATAATACACAATATCAAATAATATTCAATTGAATATAGACAATGCAACTCCCTGCGTCGACCTCCGGGGGCGCCTCCTGACCCACTATCCGGCAAGCACATCTCAACTCGGACAAAGGCTTCGAAAGCACAGCTCCAAGGCCCGGAGGTAACGTTGGGATAATCCACACCTGGTGAGCAAAGGGGCGGTTACATGCTGTGACATGCTGTGACATGGTGCTGGAGATGCTGGAATATGGAGGAATGGCTGAATGGGACACCTGGTGCACCTGCACCATGTCACATCCATGTCAATGTCCAACCATCGACGTCAACGGAGAATGAATGAGAATGAACATGAACATCAACACTCCAGACTGAGCCCCATTGTCTAAGCAGAACGGATCGCTGTCACTCTAACCAAAGTGTTTCAGCTGACCTCCTGCGGCATAGCCTTTGCTGCAGCCTTCTTGAGATCTTGAAGGACTGACGCCGCAGATTGATCCTGTGTGAGGATCTGTACTGGCGAGCCAGCACTTGAGAGAGCTACTGACAAGGTGTCATAGATAGCCTTGGCGCTGAAGATCACCCAAATACCTTCCGAAAACATCCGAAAACACAGGATTCAAAGAGTTCAAACAAAGCAACGTGTCTCTATCCCCAGAAGTCTGATGTGTTTCACCTGACTTGAACCTTGGAACTCCTTACTGCATACAGCATGTTCATACATTATGTTCATACATTATGTTCATTCATACATTTTCCAAGCCATGCTGATGATTCACTGAGCATGCCCACCTCGGAGAAGCTCTCGGCGTGGCCGTGGCGCCTTCACGTACGCATCCAATTCGGAGTTGTACGCAGCGTCCGGGCCTGGAACGGTGACAGTGGCTGAGGCTGTGGCTCATTTAAGGACACAGGCAAACCATGCGCCTAGCTGGTAAATATGATTTAATATGTGTACCAGCTAGGCACATGTATATATAGGATTATATAATATTATATAGGTATATATAGGTATCGCTGCGAGTATGCAGAAACGCCAGCTGCAAGTTGAGGCTGTACGAATCTTGGATGTCAAATGGTGCAGGTCAGTCACTACTGATATAATGCTGGTTGTTCAGACTGGCTTCCCACCTATCGCAGCCTTTGGTGCAAAGTCCGCTGGCAAAGGTGCGGCGCTTAGCCTCGTTTGATGCCCAGAATTCACTTCACGAGCGGCTCATCAATGACACAGAACTGCTCCAAAGCACGGCAGTCCCAAGGAATTCCCAAGAATTTCTGGCCGGGCACTCGCTGCTCTCGTTGGCACGCTTCAGCAGCTCTGACAGGAAGGCCATGGATACTGGTGACCTCGAAGTCATCTGGCGGGTCAGCACAGTCAGAAGATGTATCAAAATGTCACAAGTGGTTATCCAATGGTTATCCAATGGTTATCCAATGACATTTGATGGTTATCCAATGGTTGTCCAATAATCTTCCAAGATATTCCGATGGTTCTCCAATGGTTCGCTTTGATGCTGCTGAAACATGGTGAAACCACACCAGGGACGCGATGCCAAAGCCAGATGTTTTGGGCCAAGCGACGCCCCATCGATGATGCAGCACAGCAGTTTTGGCGTGATGGCAAACTGTTCCAAGAGCAAATGCGTGCATTGGGCGGTCCAATCCGGTGTCAAAAACCTTGGATGCGCTGGAACTTTATAGACTCTGGATGATGCTCTGAAAACGCCCTCCCCCCCCAAAAAAAAACGTGAAAACCCTTCATGCTGAAAATCAAATTTGGCAGAACTTCACTAGAAGAACGTGAGACTGGCATCGAAATCACGGTCACTTTTCTGTGTACAAAGCTGAGTTCCCTGCATGCTAAGTGTCCGCGTTCTCTGAACAACATTTGTGGGTTGTTCCAAATCTAACATGGACATTTGCCTATCCGATACCAATTCACCATATGGTTTTTACCCAGCATTTGCTCCACCTATCTCCACCTACCATATTACCAATCCATTACCAAGTCCTGACAGATCTGACAGCCACAGCCTTTCTGCGACGCCAGGTCACAGCCCAGCTTTGCGCGCCTTTTCGTCCAGGCTTTGGAGCTCTTCCGCGGACAAACGGCTGGAGATGCTCAGCAGCATCGGTCTCCAGCGCCTCAGTTGACGCAATGGTGTTCCACCGGTTATGATCATGAGAACTCATATCTAATAACTAATAACATCTAATAACTAATGACTGACGATTGATATAACTTGATATATATTGATGATTGATGATTATATATGGTCCTGTGGTGATAGTGTTAGATGAGACTTGCTGGAGCTTTCTGGCACCTGGGACGTCGTGCAATACTCCCTGCCAATGCAGCGATGGGGAATTGAGGCACTTGTCTTGGCCCAAAACACATGGAACAACTCGGAACAAATTGGGCGAACATTTCAGACTGTGGAATCTCTGTGCTCATGCTTTGTCCAAGCAATGGACTTGACTGCTGGCTCCTACCTGGCATACAGTGCCGATAAGGGACAAAGTATACCTCAAGGGTTCCACGCCAAAGTGAAGCACCTCAGAGCATTGTTCTCCTTCAACCGATGCATTACTCCAATGCCTAACCGGTGAAAGGGAAAGTACATCACAACCGAGTTCATCAGATTTAATCAATCAAACATCCAGATCATCCAGCAGCAAAGGTAAAAAAACATACACGGGAGTTCACCTGCGCACTTGTTCATGTCAAATCTTTTGATCTGTTGCGGATCGTTGACGCAAAAAGTGAAGCTGTGGCACATCACCAGCGGAGAGCTTCATGACATTGCCCTTGCCAGGCTGCTGATCATTGACGAAAGTGTGCCCCGTGGAACTGCGATCGACAATGGACACCTTCAAGGGCAGCACCTCCGCCAAAGTGCCTGGCGTTAAATGGGGTTGTTCCATGTTGTTCCTTAAATGGGGTTACCCCAGCTGGATGGTTTATTTCATGGCAAATCCTATTAATTAATTAACATGATTTTCAATGTATGATTTGGGGTTACCACCATTTTAGGACACCTATGGACACCTCCATTTATTGACCGGAAACAGTATGAAAGAAACAACATGAAGCCACTGATATCATTTGATTCACCCAATTTCACCAAGCCTTGCGTGGGTTCAACCACAACTTCAGCATGGACACGTGAGACGGACCTTCGCCGGGCAACTCCGTGGCAAACAACATGCTGCTGCTGTTGGAGTTTCTTGTCAGTTTCAACTTCCGAAAGAACACCCAAAGATTTCAATCTGCTTCCATCAAGTCATAACAAGTCCAGGGATTTGTCCGCAAGTGTGCGGGCAAACAGTTAAGTTTTGCAACAAACCCAACACCGCAACACTGGATCAAAACAACCGAAGTTGGTACTTCCATGGCTCTAAGAGCAAATCACCCAATGCATCAATCAAATTTAAATTTGATATGTCTGATAAGTTGAATAATTAGCATATTATCAAAAGATATCAAAGATATCGCATTTGATCATTTGATCTGAATTCTTGTGATCAAAGATATCTCATGATATCACAATTCATCTGTTTTTTTTTTTCCAAGGGACTGATGGGTGGAGCGGATTTGCGCCGTCTGCGCCCGGCCCACCTGAGAAGTGCCTGGTAACAGCAATGAAGCAGTGACCACGTTGCTTGTTTGGCCTCGGCAAAAAGCGCTGGCATGCTGGGCATGCTGGCACTGGACCAACTAGTTGCTATGCAAATTTCATAATGCATTGTCTTGAACACACACACATATATATTATATATACATATATACTACCATACATATCATATAGTCATATAATGTCATATATATGATATAGTCAATATAGTAATTGCAAGTAATTAATTGTCATATTCTGGACCCAGTATTATGCACTGACTGCTGGTTTTGGATGACTTGGATCTTTATTAATCTGCCAAGATGCTTAGCACCTCAAGCACCCAACCCATCAGTGACCTTAGCGCCTCAGCTCCAGGTGGGACGAACCGAAAACAGCTCAGTTTGGGCAGCATAAATCAACCACAGAGATCCACTTTTGTAAAGGCCTGTGTCAAAATGTGTCAAATCGCCAAGCAACCAATGCACACAGAAGTTGTGAAAGGTATGCGATCCATTGGCGCAGTTCTAGGACGTGGATGTTCCTCTTATTTTTTGTGACTTTGGATTGCCTTTGTTCTGAAGAACCATGAAGGGACAAACATGTCTCTAGAACAAGGATCCGGCCTGATCATTACCTGAAAACGTCAGTCTTTCGGATTTCCTGCGGGGGTCTCGTGGTCTTGTAATATATAATATGTAGTAAGTATCACACCTTGCCTCCTGTCCAATGGCATCCTTGACACACGTATATCCAGTGTGTATTGAAGCTGTTCAGCCCAAAGTTGCAACCGCATGGCAGCCACAAGCATTCCATAGTGGACATGCTCAATTTCACCTCAGGATTCTACAGAACAGGCAATAAAGGGTGCCTACAGCATGCTGCCCAGCACGATCAGCTGGCATTCCGGTGGCCTCCATGTCAGGTAGCAAGCGCCTGTAAGTCTGCAACAGCTTCAGCTCGTAGCGCTCCAAAGTCAGGACTGACCTGACTCTGAGTCACATTTGTGACACACAGTAGTCCCTCTCTCTCTCTCTCAATTTTCTGCTGTTGGAATGACCTGAAATGACTATGCTTCAAGAACCTTCAAGACATATAAAAATATAATTATATAACACTTTAGTCAACTATGATAACATGCTGTCTTTTAGCATCATCACTCTTCAAGTAGTCAGAATTAGTCACAGTAATGGCTGGGGCCTCACACTTGGACCGAGCCTGTGCCTTCTCCTGCTCAGTGGGCTCCCTGATACGGTAGCCTCACAAGTGTGCCAAATTGTGCCAATGTGCCCTCTGAGGTGCCATGTTTTAAGATGTTTTAAGCAGTATCGATACATCTATGGTCAGCGGAATTACCTAGCTTGACTTAGCTGCTAAGCTTGACTTCTCAACACCGCGAGTGCGGCACTGGAAACTACAGCTGGCGCTTCTGCATTGACCAAAGGGCCTGTCTGCCTTTTCAACATTTTTCTAACTACCCTTTGCTCTGTTGAGTTGCAAGGGTTGAAGGAAAGCCTTCAGCCAACGAATTCACATCATATCCAAAAGGTCCACTTTTGTGGGTCGAACACATCCCTGCAAGGGTCCATGAAATCACGAAAACCTCCAGCATCACCTCATTGTCTCAGGTCATCTGCGAACTTCCCGAGTTGGAAGGGCTCCGGAACTGTGACACTGAGGCCTTGATGCGCTACACTTTCGGGTCGGAAAACCTTCTGCTCCCTCTCCATCTGCTCCTGCTGCTTCTTCAATGCCAAGGTCTTAAGCTCAAAGAACCGATCAAGACCACTGACTGCTACAGGTCTTTGGATATCTTGGAAGCCTTCAGTGACCGAAGGTGTAAAGGTGCAATCTGCATTTCGCTCTTCCTCCAGCTCACGCCGTCTTTCGAGTAGATATTCAGCCTTCTTCTCCTGCTCCTGACGGATGTTTTCCATCAAATCTGGCCTCTTCGCATAACGCGACTTCACATGTGCAAAGCGTTTGGAGCTACGAGGATCCAGTTGGGGCCTGAAACTGCAATCAGATCTGATGGAATCGTCTCTCTGACTCTTGGACAGACCGGACCGGTAGAGCCGTTCATGTGCGTCGCCATTGGAGCTGTCCAAGCGTGCAGCCAGCACCTGAGAGACAGGGTTGATTTCCGGCTTGAAGGTGTAGTCCTTGCAGGGTCCAAACCTATTCCCTGACCCCACCTTCACATCGTTCCCAGCATGCAACTCACCTGAATCCCATCCCCATTACTAACCATCCCCAATGAAATCCCAAGAATTCTGCATTCCACAAAATTCTTTTGGGGTGGTCCTTATGCAATTTTTTTATACCATTGCAGGGAAGGCAGGGAATTATTTCTCAATGGTTTTGCAATTCCCAGTGCCCAAACCATGGGTCAAAACCAGATTTGGGATGATTTGGGAAGGGATCGCTGTCCCAAAACAAATCATAGGCCAGACCTACCAGAATTGCCTAGATCTTTGACATTGTTTAACCCCAACAACTTGAAACAAAAAAAACTACACTAAAATCCATCGTTTTTTGGAGGACACCTTTCCAACCGCCCATTTTTGTTTGGCATCGCCATGGCATCAACGGCACCGGCCCGGTCCTTGTGATGCAGTTCTTCCAAGTCCTGTCTCAGCTGTTCCCGCCGCTCGGCATCGCGCACCGCCAGGCGGTGGATGCGTTCGTCCAAGGTTTCGCCCAGCAGCTCCACGTTGTTACAGACCTGGGGTCCCCAAATGGGGCCCCCATGACTGCCATGATGTCATCATGATGTTATCACATGGGCTATACCGATGAGCAACAAGAATAAAGGATAATAAAGGGGTATCGGTATATATTAGACATATCCCGTCTATATGATTATAATAGGAAATGGCGCTTTGCATGTCTCGTGATGTCCCAATTATATGTATACCTTATGAGATCTTATTATCAAATACAATGTCCGCTCCTAGTTGGATTCTATAAGGGCACACAAGGGGTGTATCCTGTATCCATCCTGTATCCTACTATTCTATCATATACTATCTATACTGAACTGATCAACACATGGGATTTTCCTGGACAGTCGCTTCATGGGCATCACACCGGGGAGAGTGGCTCATCTCACTTTATACAAACGTCTGCTTCGGGCTCAATAATTCTTGCGAACTCCACGGGCTTTCAAAGGAAACATGAAACAACAATAGAACAACTTACCAAAAAGCGTCCAGAAACCAACTGACGGCTGGTCTCGGTGATCTTGGGCTGAAAGGAGCATTCAGTTTCCAAGTGCTGAGCACGCACATCCATTCGCTTCTGTTTGGCCAGCTCAAAGGTTTCCTGTCGAGTGAGGAAGTCTTGCTGAGGCCCTTGGAAGTAAACAGAGGCTTTGCAAATTCTCCTTGAGGTATCATCTACACTCGGGAAAGACTGCAATTCCTCGTTGTGAAACTCTTGGAGTGCAGCACGGCGCTGCTCTTTCTCCTGAGCTTCGGCATAGAGCCGTTCCTCCACTGGGCCCAGCTGCTTTAAACACTCCACCTGCCCATGGGAAGCTGACCTGTACAGCATGTCACGCTTCCGTTGGACAAGCCGCTCGCTGCGGTTGGAAATTTTTGGTTGAAAAAAGTGCTCGGCGCTTTTCTCCTGAGCCAATTGGGCAGAGCGAACTCGATCTTCACGTTTTTTGTTCAAAGTCTCTATGCGAAGGTGCAATGGAGCACGTTGACCAATGCTGCCTTTGCTGTTTTCATTGATTTTGGGCTGAAATGTGTAGGAGCAAAGAGCATCTGCCTCCATGATCTCTTTCGCCTTGTTGCGGAGGTTAGTCCTCTTGTCCGCTTCATGGTACAACCGCTCGGGCAGTGCTTCTGCAAAGCAACCCCGCGAGCGGCGAGCATAAAAATCGGAGCGGCTGTTGATTGAAGGCTGAAAGGTGCATTCCCCCAGTTCTTCCATCTCTTTTTCCTGTTTTGCCTGCATTTGCTTCTCTTTGGAGGCTTGATGCTGCAGTTGCCATTTTTGCAAACGTTGCTGGAAAGATCCCTCCACAGAGCTGTTCCTTCTGGAAGCACTGTGCTTCTCACTCTTTGCGCTCTGTGGTTCCCTGGGCTGGGCCTTGGTTGGGGTGGCGTTGGAAGGCTTGGACACCTTGGTGCCGATCTTCTCGGTCTCGCCTCTGGCTGCCCTAGCCTTGGCTGCCCTGGTGGGTGCGGATCGAGGGCGAGCTGCCTTTGGCACAGTGGCAGTGGCAACAGGCTCCGGCACGGGTGGAGGCTGAAGTTCAGCCTCAGCAGCCTTCAAACGCGCCAGGACCGAGGTCAGGAAACCATCATCTCTGGGTTCCATAGGCCGAAAGTCCTTTTCAGCAAAAGTCCTGACATTGCGCTTGGGGCTCAAATTCTCTTGGCTGTTGAAGCTGTTGAAGCTGCATTCTAGCGGCTCCAGATGCTCCAGCGCTGTTTCCTCTCTTTCCCTTTCCTCTTGAACAGGCCCTGCAGCCAACTTCTGCTGCAGCCGTTGACGACGCTCCTCTAAGAGCTGCTGAACTAAGAGGTCTCTGCGTGACACTGCGGACCCTTTGGTCTCGGCAGTCATTGCTGCAGCATCACAGTCGAAACAGTGGAACCCGCAGGGTGCACTGAACCCCAGACTGCGGTGAACCCAGCCAAGCCTCCAGCCAAAATGGCTGAGGACATTGTGGCGCATGACCATTTATCAAATTCACAATGCACGAAGAAGATCTCACACTCGTTCAACCAAGGTTGCAAACCTGAAAGTTAGCAAGTATTGCGACGTTATTGATATTATAACGATATATTGTGTGATCTTGTGTGTGATTATGTGTGATTTTGTGAATGAGCATCATAATGCAAAACACGACGCGAGTTTTTGCAGGCACATTGGGCTTGTACCCAATTTTGGGCTCAACCAAGGCTGATTCCAGAGCCTGGAACTAAATCTTTGAAGACTGCGATAGCAGAAAGCAGGGCCATGTACTTGATCTCTTGGTCGCCAACGCCTTGCGCTGGATCAAGTGTCCGGGGAACAACACACCACACCCTCTTTTTTTGAAAAAGTTAACGGCATCTTTGCAACAAGACTGGTCAGATCTGGTCAGAATGCTTCGCGTCTGAGATGACCTCACCTCAGTCATCCTCAATTTCATTGCAGACTTCCTGAGAGGCAAGCGATGCAAATGAAAGAAGATGTCAAAGAGGTCCAGCTCCTGTGGGCCAATCATGCCAATCCATACGTCTGAGAGTGATAAACTGCCCTGCAAACATGGATAAATAAATAAACAAATAAATATAATATAATATAATATAGTATAATATAATATAATATAATAATATAATATAGTATAATAAATATAATATGATATAATTAATATATATATATATATAATATATATACATATATGTGCACAGCGGATTCGATGACTGGAACATATTGTAAAACCATAAAAACGAGAAAACCAATTTTTAAACAAGTGGGCTTTTTGGATCCAACTTAGTTTCAAGAGCATTGATTGCCACACCCAGCAGCTCGAGCCCGTGCTTGGTTTAAACATGTGGCATTAGTTCGATTTGATAAATGGATGGATGGAGGGAAAAACGGACGGCACGACAAGAACCAGCGGAGTTGCATCATGTCCTTCTCGGGTTCCGCTGCAATTCGCTCAGCAGCTGCTGCAAGCCTCAAATGATCTCAGGAGAGATATCCCTGCATCATGCTGAGTCCAGCCGCATGTCACATCTTATATAATACTTTGTCTGCAACACTCAACAAAACCAAGGCGACGACAATCGTTGGTCCCCAGCACCTGCTTCAAACGCTTTGTATGTGCGGGAGGAGAGCATAGGACAGCTTGAATGGCACCTCCCTTCCGCATCTTTTCAATGAGATCGGTTGCAGCCTGTCAATGTTCTGAGCCAAAGAAGTTAGCATGTGACAATATATGACCATTTCTATTTGTTTCTATTTGTTTCTGCCCATGCAGCACTGCAGCAACGTCACTTTGCCATTTTTTCCACCAGGATGCATCCATGGAATCCATGGCATTCCATGGCCGCCGGCGACGCCTTGGAGAGTTCACCCTCTTTGGCCTTGGCTTTGCCCTTCACCGCCGCAGCGGCTTCATCGAAGGCCTTCTTGGCCGCATCTGCCGCCTTGTTCGCCTCACGGGCCTGTGGCGTGGGAGCAGAACAAGTCACCTGGAGACATCTTCATATTAGATCCAGGAAAAACATGGAAAAACATGGAAAAACAGTAGTTGATTAATGTTATTAATTACATATAAGTATCATATAAGTGCATACCTTTCAGAGATTTAATTACTAAATAAAACATATTTGCATGTCAGAGTCAGGATGTGTCAGGACTAATTGCAATCAGTACAGAGCTTCAATTAGTAAATGATGCCTTTAGAAGGAATTGAGTCGACAACAATATAGGGAAAAAATATGAAAAAATAAATAGCCGAGAGATTTTGAGAATGGACTTGGATCCACCAATAGAAGATGAGCTGGACCCAATTTGGCGAAAGCATGATGTTGACATTTGCCAGAAAACAGCTCTCAGGTCTGCTATGATGGCACCGCAGAAAGCAAGCCTTCTGAGCTTGGAGTTTTTCTATGCGTTTGGCTTTCTTCCTTCCAAGGCGGAAGCAACAAATCTGATGGATTTTAATGGATGTTCTATTTTTGCAACCTCAACTCTGATGGCAGTCCTGCCCAAAGGCTTCTCTGCATCTGGAGCCTCTGTCTTCGTATCACCTGTCAATTGTCTTTGCATGCCAGCGACATCGGAGAATTTGATCATCGTTCATCAAGGTCTATACGTTCATAGGTGCCTGTATCACAACTACATTTTGGTTGCAAAAGTGCGTACTTGACCACACTTAGGCAACATTGCCACTCAACATGTTTGCAAAAAGCCACGGGCACACAGCTGCAGCCTAAAGTTGCTCAATTGGGACGCAAATAAAAGTTGAATAAGAGCCGTGCCATTCTTGCTAGTTTCAAGCTTTGGAAGCTTAGTTTGCTTTCCTGAAGGCATCGCGATATGACATGCATTTTGGGTGATGCCAGTGTTTTCACTGTCTTCCTTCAAAATCAACCGCGAACAGCTGAGGCCCACGCGTTGCTGAGCTAACCAATTGGATTTTCTCGGCTTTTCCTCATCCAGCTCGGCCTTCGGAGTCGACAAAGCATGGCGAGAAGAATTAGAAAAATAATCCGCCGGCCTGCCGTCGTGCCGTCGTGCTTTGTGGATGTTCTTATGATACATCTTGTGATATCTTGTGATAGCTTTAGCTTCTCCTATAGATTTTTCTGCGCGGATTTTTGCTTTGCGTGCGTTGCTCCGGCTGGGTATAGCCTTTCAGTTGAGTCCCAGTTCTACAGTATCTCCTGGCTTAGCTTGCGTTATAACTTATAATTTAACATGATTTAACTTCTTCTTAAGCTTCTTCTAGAAATAGCTTCCTACAGTAGCTTTAACTTGTCCTGGTTTGAGATTGAATTCTAGTTCCAACTAGAGTTATAGTTTGATCTTGTTCTAGCTTTAATTCGAGTTCTAGTCCTAGATGTCCTAGCTACGGCAGTACCTTGCTCTTATTCTAGCTTTAGATTTTATTTAGCCTAGCCCTACCTCCAGCAATGGCTTGATTTTGTTCTAGCTTTAGGTTGAAATCTAGTTCTAGCTCTAGCTATAGATTGTCATAGCTTTGGGTTGAGACCTACTTGTACCTATAGCTATATAGGATTAGGATGGCTTAAGTTGAGATGCAGTTGTAGCTATTGCTATAGCTATACCTGAAATTATCTCTTCAACGGATTTTTGCTTCGGCTGCCCTAACCCCCCAATAGACTATTGTCTAGTATAGCCGAATGGTCTAGTGTAGTCTAATCTAGTTTCGTCTGGTTAGTGTCGTGTCGTCCAGTCTCGTCTCGTCTCTTTCCTCAAGCGAACTAGCACTCACCTTACTTACATCATCAATCCTCGTCTCGATGGTCATCGTCATCATCCTCCTCCGCCTCATCATTAGTATCATCCTGATGATCATCATCAAACCAAAATTTTACACCAACCAGCTTTACACAACCCCTGCTTTGGGCCTGTAGGCCAAAGGCCAGAGGGCCGGCGGAATGCCGAAGGCTGTTAAATATAAACAGAAAATAACAGAAAAAAAATAGTCATCTTCTGCAGAGTCGATATGTCAGCTAGGGACCTCCTTTGCTCGTTTACGCTTCTTCGACGACCTTAGCATTTTACCGGGATCCGCTGGGTCACATTGACTTGATCGACTTGTAGAATCGAGCTGCACTTGTAGTTGCTGGGTCAAACTCAAACATGCTCACACTGTGAAGCAGTCAGCAGTCTGCCCCTTTTCTGCATCAAAAGGGATCCTCGCCCATGAATGGCAGCGCATTTTTGGCTGCAGTCCTCACGCCTTTGCCAGAGCTCAAGGTACCACACTGTGCTGAGGGCCAACTAGAACATTAGTCTACATAATATGAGCAAACCTTCAAAAGTCTCATCTGTCAGACGTTTTTTTCATGTGATTCAGTCCCCCACTATTATTATTCTTATTATCATTATTATAAATATTAATGATTATATATAATAAAAATAAAAATAAGAATAATATATAAAATATAAAATAACAAATATACTAATAATAAAATAGAATATAATAATGATAACTAAAATAATAAACAAAAAATAATAATAATAGAATATAATGATAATAATTAAAATAATATACATATATAATAATAATATATAATAATCAGAATAATATATAATATATAGTAATAATAATGATAATAATATATAATAATAAAGATGATAATAATAATAATATATAATAATAAAGATGATAATAATAATATACAATATAATAAATAATAATATATAGTAATATACAATAATATATAATAAATATTAATAATAGTAATAACAACAATAATAATAATAATATATAAAATATAAAATATAATAAGAATAATAAACAAATATTAGTATTATCATTATTTTTATCATTATTATTATGACTATATATTATCATTATCATTGTTATAACAATAATGATAATAACATATAATGACAATAATAATATTATAATAATATAATATATAACAATAATAATAACAATAATAATATCAACAACAATAATATATATATATATATTATATTATAACTACTTTTATATATTGTTTAGGCCTAGATCCAGCATGTTCCTGTCGTAATTGCAGAAGAATGCAACAAAACATTTCTCTGTCACTTGGAGCACTTTTAATCGCATCCAAAGAGCTGATGTCGGTATCGCGCTTTGCTAAGCTTCGCAAAGCTGCGGCCACCTCGTGGTCACCAAACCTAGGCTACAAGCATTGTGTCATCTTCTCAAGTGAGTACTGATGAGAAACGCTATCCTCAAAATCTCATGACATCTCATGGCCACATATACACAAGATCACAATCACAAGTCTTTAGTTTTCCCAATTACTCAATCAACCCGACCGTTGGATGTAACGCTACCAAATGCTACCAGCACCCCTGGCTGTCCCAGTTTCAGATGAATTTTTGCCAAGTGTCGGCACTAACTTCGTGATGGCTCGTGATGCGGTGATGCGCACGCCAGCGTCGGAATGGGATAGGCACGCAAAAACCTCCAGGGCCATAGCTGTCACATGCTGTCACATCGGCAAATGCTCTAAAATATTCTAAAATCCTATTGGAACTCTGCCTCTCACAGTCAGCTTTCAGAATTTCAGGCAACTTTCTTCTGAGCTGCCAGTTGGCCAGTTGGCTGTGCCTGCGCCTTCAATGCCAGCAGTTCTGGCGATGTCAATTTTTCGCCCGGGAGCTCTGCGATGGCTTGCAAGGCCACCCCTTGGACCTTCAACAAAATCCATAGGGTATCAGAACAATATAACGAACATAGAACAACATGAGCGACAAATAGCGACTACAGTAGCGACCAGGAAAGAAACAAATTACAAATTTCAAGATGTTCAAGCATATTTCATCATGTTTCTACCGTTTCATCGTTTATATATGTTTATATAACCCATTTTTAACCCCATGTTCATCAGAAGTGTTGCGTTGCACGGGCGCACCGGAGCTGCCGCATCAAAGAAACATGCTCCCAGCAGCTGCGCAGCTTGTGGAGCCCAGGTCTTTTCCTGCAACCCATGGCATGGCCCAATGGGCCCAATCTGCTTGGATTTCATTGGTGAATAACACAGGACAATGCTCAGGACAACGCAAAAAGATCCTATAAATAGAACAATAATGATGGTTTAATAGCAATGGTTAATAATAATAATGTAATCATAATCATAATGTAACACTAATGACTAATGATATCTAATGATAATATGTCATGTGTCATGTTATTTCGCACAATGTGTCACAATCCAACGCTACCAATATCCCCTGTCACCTGTGCGCTGCAGCGCCGCGCCCCGCATCGCTGGCAGAGTTCTCCAGCGGCCCCGGCCACGGCGCGGGCCACCGCCGCAGCTACGAAGCTTCGCACCGACCTGGGGGAAGGGGGAGAAACATAGCTGGATGCGAATGGCAAAAAAATATACCATATACATGTACAATCAGATATGAGATTTGTGTGTATATACATATATATATATATGTATGTGTGCGTTTGTGTGTTTTTGTCTGTGTGTGATTACTTGTATCTACATGATTCTACATGTATGTATGTATGTAATGTAATGTAATGTAATGTAATGTAATTTAGGGTAGGGTAGGGTAGGGTAGGGTAGGGTAGGGTATGGTATGGTATGGTATGTATGTATGTATGTATGTATGATTATGTATGTATGATTATGTATGTATGATTATGTATGTAATTATGTATGATTATGTATGTATGTCTATATATATACATATTCATGGAGGATCGTTCATATGGCGATAGCGGTTGATATGGTGGTTGATATGGTGGTTGTGGCTGACTGTAATTAGTCCACGACGGGGTGGCCATCGTGAAAAGAACATCAAATTTGAAGCCAAAACGAGCTAAATCATCGAAGTGTCTGGGACTTGTTACTGTATGTTACTGTTATTGATGTAAATTTATTAATTATACATATTTAACCAAACATTATTTTCCCGCATCACGTACCCAGTTGGCTCCACCATCATGTGATATCATAACCATCAACACTGAACGAACACGTTGATTCTAATGTGTCAATAAGGTGAGTCATCTACAGACCTGGGAGTCGCCCGTGATTGAAACATGTCAACTTTGGGGGAATACTGTTGAAGCGTACGATTGGTGTGATTGTCACATGGTCCCACCATGGTCCCATCAAATTTCAAAGATGTTTGATTTGTCCTGTTTTAGTTCAAGATGTTCTACTAAATCACCAGCAAGTGTGAGGTTGGTGGCGCGAAACGACGCACGACAAGCGCTTGCAAACCATGTGGCACTTGAGGGTGTTGCAGTCTTGCCAGGACTGCCATGCCAGCAAACTCCAGATTCTCAGGGAAGTTCTCACATTCACCTTGTGTTCCCACTTCAGTTCAGTAAGTGGTCGGAATTTCTTCACTCAGGTGCATAATTTTTGGGATGTATGACTTTCTGATGTTTAAGCATGTTAAAACCATGCTAAACCCACACATGTTGCGCTCCAAGCATGGCAGAATTCTGGGTCACTGGCTGTCCTTGGAGCACTCGCTACAGCCACTGGCGGAGACGAATTGGCCAATGGCTTCCACTGCGGCCTGTCGCACCAGGACGTTGCTGTCATGGAGGTGGCCACTGATGGCAAACCTCGGTACCCAATGGATCCCTATAGTTGTCTATAGTTAATGGCTCCAAAAAAGGTGTAGATCCCCTACATTCATCTACATTCTCCTACTAAGCCATGGTTTCTGGATGTTTCCGGTGGGTGTGTGAAGATTAGGAACGGATGATCTGAGTCCCCTTGAGACTGATGGAAGAGCCACAGTGCCACAGTGCAGCGTCAAGGGACAGAAGGCCCTGGTCCAACGGTGCCAAAGAGGCGATTCCTTTGACAGCTTCCGCTCTCACCGAAGGGCACAGGTCTTCCAACCGACCTCGAAGATACATCATGTGCTTGGTATCGCCTCGGCGTCCGTTGTCAGGAACTGCGCAGATCACAAATGGATGATGGATGATTATGGTATATACATATACCATAATATATCTACTGTATGTATATAAATATATATATATATATCATATATATCATGGTATACCATGGTATATCCCGGTATAGATCCAAGTGAGTGGCCCATGGCTGTGAGCATCTTCACAGAGGCCAGCCTGTCCAATAGCGCTTGCAGGTGTGGGATGATGCAACCATCTCGAAGTAAGAGTGACACATTAATGAAAAATGATGAACACTGCAACCTGTGCCTTCCACGTTCGCAGGAACCTTCCAACCGCGCAAAGGCCTGGGTTGTGCTTATGGTCACCAGATGTCACCAGCACACCAGGAGCAAAAATCCCAAGCACGGCACCTCTTCCAACGTCTTGGGTCGACGCGCCTCGGCTGAGAGTTGAACGGCCCCACTGGCATGCCAGACACACCAATGTCTTCTAAATGAACATCCCTAGGTGCATAAGAACACTTGCCAAACCTCTTGGGCTAGTGATTCAAACTGGTAAGCCTGGTAAGCTCAACTTTAGAATGCTTTGGTGGATTAAAGCATGTTACCTCGCTATTTGCATCATCCCATCTGCTGTCAAAGCTGCCAAAGCGGCGGCCACCAGCACAGCAGCTGCGGAATTGGCTACCCCAGCAGCATCCACCACAGGTGATGTCTGCAAGCAATCCCAGACCTGTGCCAATGGATGCCAATGGATCAAGGCATGAAACCGAAGAAACACATTGCAGGTCAGTACCTCCGCCTCAACTGCCGGCCACACCTGGCGATGTTATCCAAACATCGATTCAAAACATTTGAAACCCATTTGAAACTCATTTGTCAAACGCCCTCAAGCCATGTCTTAAGCCATGTCTTAAGCCACGTCCTTCTACCAGTTCTACCCGAGATCCCGACTCCGTCATCTCCGCGGCATTCCTTCGCACACTTCTGCAGCTGATCAAGCACCTGGCGAATCGGGACACGAAGTGAGCGAATCGGTAATTGGTGGAATCGGTTGATGGCAAGAATCGAACTCACTCATTGGTGGCCAAGCATCCAGAAGCCTTGAATTCCCCTATAATTCAAAATCATTGATATAAAATGCCTTCATTTAAACACAAATGTCAAGTTTTCAATCTGGTTCATTCAGCAAAGCCAAAGTATCGTCAGCCTCTGCGGCCAAGGCAGACTGCAAAGCGATGTGAAGAGTCTCTGTGGACACCACGAGCCTAAGCGTAAGCTCAGTGCTATGACCTTTGTACAGAATAGTCTCTCTATACTGCAATTTACCGATACATGCAGTATTGTACGGCCAATATCTAGCATACTTCATCTTCATAAAGCAAAACACCACTGTTCTCATTTTGTAATATATCTTGGAACCCAGTGGCTGCAATTCTTTCTCAGGCAACGCTTCACAGCGAAAGGCGTCGCTCATGATGTGTCCAGCACATAGCAACTTTTGACCTCAGCTGGGTGCAGAAATCAGCTCAACGTGCAGGACAATTGTTTAAGCTCCCTGCAACCTGCAGGAATCCAAACCCATGAAAACGCAAAATCTATCCGTATATTATCAATATTTATCAATGATTCCTGAAGATCCAAATGAATATAGCAATTTGCATCATATAAATTTATATCACACACCACACGTGTCAATACTGTATCATTCAATCTTTCTCTCTCTCTCTCTCTCTGAAAAGATGTGTATATATATAATCTATTATTGTTTCGTAAATATATGTAAATATAGTATATAGATTCAAATAGATTCAATCTTAATTCATCAGGCTCCGCAGGTCAACAAAGGGCACCCATCTAAGATGCCGACAAATCCGAGGCACTGCCCAGAGATCCTCAACGAGGCGCTTCAGGTCACCCACCTTCGACCTATCAGTGGCCGCCACAGGCGGATAAATCTTCTGGTCGGCAAACATCAGAATGTCAAAGAATGAATGCAAACATTGATAAATAGATATAGATAACTTTTAAAAAAAAACTACATATCATATCAATATATCATATATATGTGTATAATATGTATGTAGATAAATAGATATGTGCATATGATGTATATTATATATCAAATAATAAATATTGATCCAAGTACTTCAGGGTCCTAAATCCCCCAAAATTGACATCATTCAACACCATAAAATGGCATGTCAACCATGCCCATAAGCCATGTATGGGATGTGTTGGCCCCGTTGCACCATTTGACACCTTTTCTCTGCGGCCAAAGCACTCCTTTGGGACATCTAAGTCCAAGCTTTCACCCGAAAGCCCAACGACACTGCAGTTCATCATTGCTATGGGCTTCAAGGGTGGGATGCAAACCTTTCAAGGAGGCAGAAACTTTCTGGTCAGTCTGCTGAACTTGGGCTGGCGGAGGAAATCTAGCATTGTGGCCATGCTACACTTAGCGCGCCATGGATATGTGAGAAACATAAAACGAGATGAAACTTATGCAAAAAAAAAACGCTTCATCGCCAATGGCCGTCTTTGAGCCAGCAAGCTATTGATCATGAAGAACGCCAGCTGTTCCCAAGGAAACTAGGGATATCTACTGAGATCATGCAACGATATGCAACGATATGCAACGATATGCAATGTGTTTGGTAAACCTGACATGTTCAAACCCCATGGTTCTGCTTCCGTTGCTTCCATGCATGGATATAAGGACCGTGCGGCATCCTTACCTCAGACCCACCCAGCAGATCGCTTCAGCTCCAGTGATCATCCATGGATCTAAGGTGCAGACCCATCTCCATGTAAGATCGGTTAAATGTCCATGGCTGCCATGGCTGAAGCGGTCATGAGAAACCACCTTCTCGGCGAATCTGTGACCTGTGATGACTTGGTCATAGCTGTTCCAGCATGTCAATGGAATTCTTGGCGGCCTTTTTCTGATGAAAAAAAACGCGACATGCTGCATGGCTGTGGCTATCATGTGTTTCAGCAGGTAAACAGCTGCAGCTGAACACATAAAAAGGCAGCAGGCTAAAAAAAACAGCACATTACAGCACATTGCACTAAACTGTGCGAACAAACCCACACACCAAGCTGGCACTCCTGTCATCTTGTCTCAAAGATCATATCATTCAGCGTCAGACCGATAAGATAATAAGACAATAAGAAGTGGACGTACTACAAATGGTGATGCGCACCATGAACCCTTCCAAATCCTTCCAGCACCAACTTTTACCCGCTGCTGACCTGTCCCACAGCAAGTTTCGGGCTTTTCGGGGCCGGTTAAGCTCTGACACCGCTGCAGCCTCTTTGTGCCCGGGTCATCAGATCATTCAGCATCTGGAAATGCCAACCCTGAAGGCTTGGGCAGAGCAACACCCGCCCAGGTCATGCCATACCAGTGCCCCATGTCCCCAAGGTGAACCCACCCGTCAACGTCCAACATCCTTCAACCCATCCTTTCTTCAAGTTGATTCCGTGTTGGCGGTGCCCTGAGGTAGTGGCTTAAAGTTTCCTGTGCCAAGCTTGCGATGATGCTTGGCTGGGTGCCACGAAAAGGAGTGATGTTCCTGGCTGGGGCAGCTTGCCCACCAGCTGTTGGGGTCCAAGTGTTTTGGCACACAACCCGTCTGGTTCACTACCTTCGGGGTGACCGGGTGACATTACAAATCTTGAGAGCACCAATTGGAGTCATCTTGTTGGAAGGATTTCATGGAAAACTTGATCCACCACATGGCAAAAAGGTGTGTTGTTTCGTTTGTTTCTCCCGACTGCGCCTCACAGGTGTGAAATAGCATGTGCAATACTTCTCTCTCTCTCTCTCTCTATGCATGAGACTGAAGTGCTCCTGCCCGAGACAGGATCAATGACACCCCACTTCACATCTGGTGGCCTCATGTTTGGCAATTCAATCTAGCCCACGGGAAGGCATGTGGCAAGGAATGCCATAGGGATCGGGAAAGCTACAGTATGAACAGGATATAAGTGTTGTTCGGAGTTCTATGATGTTCTATGGGTATTCTGACGGTAGCCAGTTCAGCAATTCAATGGTTGATGCTGATCCAGCCGGAAATTCACGCATGGAGGAACAAGGATAAGCTCCACACCCGGTGTCAAATGGGTTTCGCCTCAGTTGTGCAGCGGGAGAGAGTGGCAGAGCCGTGTTTATATAAATATTACAGTAATTACTCTCTCTCTCTCTCTCTCTTTCCAGTTGCTAAAGGTTTCTTGTCATGTTTCAAGTTTGTGACTGCATGCCCTGTCTCGCTGTTGAAAAAGTGCCTTTTTGGCTGTGCCAAGAGCATGGCACCATCTGTTGTGCCGCGCCACGCCACTCGTCTCTGCTGCTGAGGCACAAGTCAGCCCAAAGCCGACCCTCAGGCGATCCTGCCTTGGTGCGCCGTCGAAGTATCTCATGGGCTGTGCAAAAAATATCAAAAAATATGGGCTTGCTGTATATTCCACCGGTACCTCAAAAAGCATTGATTCAGAAACGGCATCAATCCCATGAATTGTGAGACACACACACACATACACACCAACAGACAAACACACCCACACACACATCAATGTCAATAGCGCTTGAGAGCACATTTTCGCATGACATCTGTGCGAAGTCTGTGATGTCTTTGGACAATGTTCTGCCTTAAAGCAACTGATATCAATTGATGCATATATAGAAAGACAGAACGCGTGGAAGATCTGGCCTAGTGCTCGCAGTCACTTCTGTACAAGGCACTCTTTTGGATCGCATGGCGTTCGCTTCATCTTTGCTACTGTTGGAATATCTGTCCAAGAAGCGTCAATTCTGGCATCAGTATGACACGCCTCTTGATGCCGCAGTTGGCATGGTCAGATCAACTTCATGGAATGCACGCAGTCCGTGTGTCCAACAAATTCTTGAACGAAGCGATCACTTGCTGGATCAAAGACCGCCACTTTGCCGCTGAAGAATGCCTGACGCTCAAAACACACCTGCAATGTTGCTTGAGTGTTCAGTAAGTTGACCTTCAATTTGACTCGACTTAGGAACTGTTCATAGAAAGGTTTACCAATGGTTGACAGTTGATGCAACATGATTCATCTATATTCATCTCATCTTCGTCGATGTGTACCACCAACAGGGCACACTGCAGCACAGTTGCCAGCAGCAATTGCCGGCCGCCAGGTGCCCACTGCGCACATGTCACAAAACCATTCTCCTGGCGATCTGAGCAAATCATGTACCCTCTGGTGCCATCATGTCCCACCAAATATATCCAAAATTTTCCAAATATCTATTATAATATATATACCTGGAGCCTGGAAGTTAGCTCAATTGGGCTATCCAATTTGCAATTCGATCCTGTGATCAAAAGAGCTCTTTTTAACCCAAGAGCCGTATTTTTGAAAGGGGCCGTGTATTGAACCCTTCAGAGTTGAACATCTATATGATACAGGTTTGTACACGTTTATACAGGTTAAACTGGGTAAACATCCCCACATAGTCTTGTTTCATTGCCATTCTCCTTGGCATTCGTTGGTCTGGCCCCAGGATTGTTTTTGGTTGTTGATGGAAATATGGAAATGTTAGCCACAGGATTACTTTCAAACATTCATCCCTGCTGATATTTCAACACAGGGGTCCTATTGACAGTTCATCTTCACTACTCTGGCCCTTTCACCTTTAAGATATTTTAAGATTTAAGTGACAAACCATTAGACCCCACCGCTTGCTCCCAACATCTCCCAGCCATGCTCTCGTTTTGACTCACAACGTGGCCATTGGTCTCATTTTGAGCAGGGGTCCTCAGTCCAGGCTGTTGGCCACAATGTTTGGACATGGCATGGAGTGGAGGATGAATGGGAGATATCCAATAGTTCCATTCATATCCGATCCATTGATCATAATCATAGATCAACCCCCCCAGTATTTGAATATGATGGATTCTTTTTGTTGGGCTTAATTCTTACTTGCTACGGGTCGCATTGGTCAATTCTGTCACACCTGTATTGATCCATCGGCCTTCTTATTGCCAGCCCATTTTGATCAAAGCTGTGGCTGTTCTGTGGTAGGATTTTCACTAGGATGGGCAGCTTAAGAGGAGTAGCTGATGAATGGGATTCTTGCTCCCATGTGCGGGACATGATGCGAAATCATGGCTCTCTCTTTGTGAAGGAGGCTGGGCAGGCAGAAGTGAGGGGAAACATAGCATGTGCCCAGATCAACTACCACACCCTTAAGCCTTTGGTGGAAAGACTTGAAGAGTCCCCTGGTGTACTTGGCATGCATTCGCTCCCAGATCTCAAGAAGCAGAATCTAGTCTCATTCAATTCATTACCTTTTTACTTTGTTGGTTTAAGATGTTTAACATCCTGGAAACCAGTACAATACCTCCTGCCACCTTTGCACCTGCGTGCTACCAGTCATTGACATGTTTCAACATCCAACATCAGCCAACACTTCTCAGGATCAAAGCGTTCTACATCAAGTTCCAGGCTCCAGTCCCCAATGCCAAAATTTTGAGGAAGGAAGCCAAGGCGGCCAAGAAATTCATGGTGCTAGTCAAGGCTAAGCTTCATCGTGGACAGACTTGCCGGACTCTTCTTTTTCGAAAGCTCTTGGCTTCTGCATTTGCATCAACACGTTCCAAAGTGCAGGACTAGATTAAGACCAAATGATGAAAGAACAGCACTTGGATATCCAAATCTTTTTGACTGGGGTTTGCCATTCTTATACTGAAAAAGGCCATTGGATGAACCCACATGATTCGACATTAAAAAATCTATGTTTGTGTAAGGTTATTCCTCTTACTTAGTATATAGTATAATGTGATGTCAGATTCACGGCACTACTATATACTGACCCCACACCTTCACCCTACTCCACTTTCCCTGTCATCGAATCCAAGGGTCCGCTCACAGCCACGTCAGGAGATCACTGAGAACTCTTGTGACCTGGGCATGGAGGCGGTCGATGATTCTGAGGAAGAAGTGGATTCGGATGACCAAGGTGGTGATGAAGCTGATGAAGATGAGTTAGATGACAGTGGGGAACCTGAACCTGCTATCCATGATGGTGATGGGCCTACTAGTTCAACTTTGTATGATGATGAGGAGCAGCCCCATGATATCTTCGGGGATGCCCTTGAGAGCCAGGAGGTTGCCGAGGGTGATGTCTTCGTGGGTGAATCCAATGTCGAACAAAGTGATACCCAGGTTCCTTCCATGGATGAATCCATCTTTGAACAAGCTGTTGAATTTACCACCGATAGCCAAGTTCCAGAAGAATCTGACCTACATGGTCTTACCCAAGCTGACCCTGAAGTTCTTTGCATTGAGGATACCCCTGAGAAGGAGAAGGATCCCCAAGCTATGTTTAAACAACGCCGTGAGATCGAGGACAAGATCAGTGAGCTTACCGTCAAGCTGAACAATGCCCGTAAGCAAAGTGCGGCAAAGATCTTCAGCTGATTTATGCCAAATTGTTTTCAACAAAAACACTCTGTGAATCCTGAACCCTTTAGAGAAGACATAAGCTGATGTTCAAGAGTTTGGTTGGTTAGGGCTATTTTTGAAACATGTTAGTTTTGCATTGTTTAGCTCATTGCTGCTAACCTTCTCCAACTAAGGAAGGCTATGGATGGAGCTGCTGAGAAGAAGGGTTCTTCTGGATCATCTTCGAACACCCCTGCCCTAGTCATGGACAGCCTTCCGTTTGGAGGTGATGAAGTGGACACCCTGCCATTACACTCTAAAGAGATGGACTTGCTTGCCGAGGAGTTCAAAAACACGCCCGCTGAGACTTACAAGGGTTTCGTCCCTGAAGCTCCCACAGTGACTTGCATCTATCATGGTGGTATTTTTACCTTTTCCATGTGTGTAGTGGGTGGTAGGCCCTTGAAACAAAAAACACAAAATCAAATACTATTGGACATGAACTTGCATGTTTTGGAGCACCATGGTTTTTTTTTGTCTGAGCTGCTTTGCTATCTCGGCTACTTAGGTGCTTCGGCGATCGCAGCTTGCTCTCAAGGCACCCGAGACTGACGAGGACAAGGGAGAGAACAAAAAGAAGGGACCAGGCAGGCCAAAGGGTAAACCTTCTGCAGCAAAAAGCAAAGCCAAGGCGAAAGCCAAATCCAAGGCCAAGGGATGTAAGAAGTTGGTTGACAACAAGGGGGATGACCATGATGGGGACCACCCTGAAGCAACTTCAACTTCCGACATTGGCAAGGGAGATCCCAAGGATGCAACACCAGAGGATGCGGAAGTGCGACAGGATCCAAGTGCTGGAACGGACCTCACCGACATCAAGCCTTCAGAGAAGCCTGTCAAGAGGAAGAAGACCAACAAAGATCCCAACACGTTGGCTGACAAACCCATCAAGAAAATCAAGCAGGACCAGATTCAGAAGCCTGAGAAGACCGATGAGACCAAGCCCGAGATCACCAAGGAGGCCGAGATCACTGTGAAGCACGACGCAGAGCCCGACAAGCCCGACAAGCCCGACAAGCCTGGCAAGCCCGAGGACAAGAAAGACATTCGGGAGCCCCCCAAGAAGAAGCCCCGTGGGCAGGCCGCAACATTTGCTCGCAGAGTAGAACCCAGCACACCGTATGGCAGGGCAAAGTGGTCAGCTTTGCGAGATGCCTTTGTCTCAGTCATCAAGCCCACTCTCTCTCACTACAGCGCTGCCGAGGACTCGCTGATGATTCGGGTTTGTGTCTGGCACTGCTGACTTTTGTTCTTAGTTGTTTGTGAGTGTTACTTGACCAATTCCATCGAATATGTTATCCCATAGTTATTTTTTCAATTTGGCTGCAACTTTCCAAGCGTCCCAGAAATGCATCTATACCTTTAAGTTTTTTCAGCCCATATCCAACTAATCTACAATCCCATGTGCATTAGTCACCCCAAGAGACACCAAGATTCAGGCGCATGGGTCATTCCAGCTACACTCTTTATAAACCCCAAACATGTGCTGTAGGACCAGTTCTGGAAGTATGCCACTGAGAAGTGGAAGGACATGGACGTCCAACAGGATCAGCTAGATACCGAAGCCAATTTGGCTGCCACTGAGTTTCTGGCAATTTCGAAAAACTGAGGTTGCCCATCAAATAGATTTCTCAGACCTAGGGTCATGAGCAGTGTGTTGCGGTGCGCTGGATTGCTACAATATGCTACTATGGTTCAAACTGCGTTTAAATGTCATCGTGATTTGGGAATTTTCATCCAGTGATCTTTGGATTTCTATTGAAAGAATTGTGGGATTCCCATCAATGGATTCATTTGCAGTGCTTAGCAACACCAATAGCATTTGGGGATGTGATGCCAGTGTTTCACAACGGTAGGGCCTGCACCGGCTGAGCAGGCTTGGCTCAATCAATTTCAATCTGTCAAGAATCCTATATAATCCTTCAAGATAGGACAACCTACAAAGGATGCAAATAAAGTAATAACTTTCCAACAAAACTGGCAGTGAAGCTAATAGTGCAAGTAATATGAATCTAAGTGGAAATGAAAAAAGTATTATGTATTATTTGTTTCATTGGTGAATTAATATGTATTATATAGGTATGTTCCATATCTGTATATATTCTGTCCATGTGGCCCAACATTTGGGTATATATGATCTGGTTTTGTGGTTGCCTGTGCTCAGCTACGTGTGCCTCTGACAGGAAGCCACCATCAGGGCAAGTGCTTGCCACCGTTGTCCCATTGCTGGTCAAAAGTGACAGTGCTATTGATCCCGGATACCATCTCCCCTAGACCAATCAAAATTCGCAAAGTTTGTTTCATGAATTGTTCTAGCTTTGGCTTCATCATGTTGCAATGAGTTGTTCAACCATTTCCCCAAATTATAAAATGTAAGATTTCAGCACCCTCCAAAGATACAGGGTAGTTTGAACAAAGATTGGTTTCCATGCAGAAAGACATAATTCCACATGGTACACGTTTTGGTTACCACTGAGTTGATTGGTGATATTTACACTGCCATAGGGAGAATAAAAAAATGCATAAAAAAGGTAATGAATCTACAATTGTAGGGCCATGCACGGGCTTGGAACCATCTTTTTTTGCACATGGCAGTGAGTTCCCATGACCAGCTGAGCCCTGAGTTCCAAGGCCATGATTGCTCCAAATGACGTCAACCTTGTCGGTCATGCCGGCTAGCCTTGGACCAGCTTCTGATTTACTTGACCCAAAAAAGTAAATGGGTGTGGAGGCTGAATGAGATTTCAGTTCAAACATATCGAACTTCCTCATGTGTTGGGGTGCAGCTGAAACAGTAGTAGTGTGGGAGTTTATTACAAAGCCAAACCAATCTTTATCTTGAGTTGTTTTGGCTCCGGAAGGGAAAACCAAACACCATCTAATTAGCAGTTCCCTGTTTGCTCACCACCTGCAATGGAGCTTTTGGAACCTCACAAACGGGTAAAGCTGAGTTGTGTTTTGCAGCGGCTCTACCTGATTGGTGCACCCAAGGCAGCTAGACTTACTTATGGCACCTATGGCACATGCATTTTCAAACATATGCTCAGTCTGATCATGTCAGATAATGTATGATATATTGCCTAACCCAGCCAGTGTCTAAACTGGTAGGATTCGCTAGCATGATCAAGAACGCATTTTGGTTTTATTAATGTAGACCACTTAGTCATATAGATGCATGTATGTATGTGTAAAAAACAGATAAACGCTTAATATGTCAATGTCATCATCCCTACCAAGAAACATGTGCAACCTTTGATGTTATCCAGTTAATGTTCAGCCAAAAAACTAATCCCAACCTTGGCCCAAGGTACTGATGGCATGTGTACTACTGTTGGCAGCCAACCCAGATATGACAGTCTTTTCCGAGGCTCGCCCTGGTGTTACCAAGCTATGTATATCGAAAGATAAGATATATATATATATATATCAATTATGAATTGGCATCCTCGTTTTGATTGTGATGTGTGAAGATCCAATTATGACTGATTGTGGCACCAATGTCAGAAATGCTCTGTTCAGCTTGGCCTACAAGCATATATATTTTTTTTAAATAAGGTAAAATTGCTGCAATTCCCATAGTAGTTCCCACACAGCTTGGCTGAAGTCACCCAACACGGTTGTGAGGCGTATGGCTTCATTGAAGTCTTCTCAGGTGCTGGCTGGGTGACAAAGTGCATGCAGGCCAATGGCATTGCCTCATGTAAGTTCGACATCAATCTCAGCCAGCCGATAGAGGGGAAGCAAGATGCCATGAACATTCTAACAGATGCAGGATTTACGTTATTTGGCTTTCATACCACAAAAAAAATGGTAATTTGTGTATATCTTTTCAGGGATCACTTACAGACATATGTCGTTTGGGGTACTTCATTACCAAAACACATTGGGGACCTGGGGACCAGTGAGGTTGATACCACTGGCAATTCTCAATGCTAGATTCGACGACTTTTTCTTCCTGGCGGGTCTGGTGTGTTCTTCATATGTGACAGTATCAATGGGTACACACTACCGAGCTCCATGGTTTCCTTTGGGCAGAGAGGACATACCCTTTGTGGACGAAGGGAACCGGATGACATGCAGGAGCGTGGCTTCAAAAAACACATGTTCAAACATGGCAAATTCCCCCATGACCATCTTATGGGATAAAACAATCAAAAATAAAAGTAATCAGGATTGGCTGTGTGAAACTCTTGGATTGGGGAATCAAAGTTTCGTGCAAAACATTACCATGTGGATCATCCCAAGATTATCACAAATCAAACCTTGGTCATGCCCAAACACTGGGTTCCAGTACATGATCTAATCCACAGCCACTGCATTGTTCACAAATAAATGATGCATTGATGTTCCAAAGGATTTCCGACTACTTGTTTTAGTTGCTGTTATGGATGAATTTCATTTGGTGAAACCTATTATTTTATGTTATCAAAGATGGCATCATGGTAGTCTATCATGAGGCTGGCCTTGGAAAGATTTTTTTTCCTGATAAAAGGGTTTAAGTTGGAATCCGAAGTATATATTATGTGTTTCACAAATCATCAATAAAGTTATTGGCCCCTTTTTTGGTCCAAGTGCTGAACCTCTCACAACCCTTTCGCTGACACCAGCTTGGCAACCCGGCTCAGGGTAACGCTTCTCATCCTGGCAGTGGTGGCCATGGGTGGGAGTTGGATGGTGGAGCAGCCACGCTCATCGCTGCTGACGTGGCATCCCAGGATACGTTTGCTTTGGCGCTTGTTGCCCGAGGTGTGGGCTTTAAACCCCAAAAGCATTCAACAATCTAATTGGTTTGGGAAAAGTAAGCCTCAATTGTTTTTATATGGGGCGTATCCACCTCTTTGATACCTGGGATCAACATAGCCTCAAAAAGGTATTCTTCCAGGGACTTCATGGCATGGGTCTCACCGATAACTCACTGTTTGTAGATGCATGCCTGTGTGTGATAAGGTGGTGGCAAAACAATATTGATCCCCTGAAGGTGTTTGAAGGCACCTGGTATGCTGGAATGTATGGATCTGGCACTGAGAAACCACATGTAGGATGGTCCAACAGCCGGACCATTGCATGCCTCAACAAGGGAAAGATGAACAAAACGATCCGGGCAAAGATCAAGAGACGTGGAGTGAAATCAACCAAGACATACAAGAACCGTTGGGGGAAGAAAAGGTTCAGTGGTTCCAAGGCACTTAAGTCTACTGGGATACCTGGTCTATGCCTTCAACATGGTTTTGCTATGGTTGGGTGTCTGTTTAACTCAATTTTTTTTAAATACATTGGGTCGATCTTTATAGTTGTCATGATCATATTCTCATAAGAAATGAGTCGGGGTAAATACCAACCAGCCATGAGTACACCCGAAGACCACTTAATTTTTTGGCTCCACTCTCACCAAATGCAGGAAATGGACCCACATCCTCATTGCATTTTTTGGTTTGGTATTCTTGTAATTTCTTGTAACCTTCTAATTTAGGGAACCCAACTATCAACTCAACAGGGTCATGGGGTATGGAAACCAACCAGGGTATATCATCTCATGGTGGCTCATGGGTGACCCACACAAGTTTGTTTGTTCCCAATAATGTTTATGACCATTGCAGTCAATCCATTCATTCCCTCATTACTGAGGACTTATCCTCCCAAATTTGGGCAGCGATTGGCTGCACTCCACCCTCGGTTCATCAACTCCCGCACCTTGTGGTTTGGAGCTGCTCTTGACCATGATGACCTGAATTGTGGGTTGGAGCTGTTTAAAAGCCTCCCCTGGTCGGAAACAGACTGGTGGGAGGATGCTGAGATGAAATCCATCTTTATTTATTTACGTGGAGCTAAGGGCCTTTGTTTAGGCAGCCTACGGCCTTGCTTTCCAGAGGAAATCTAAATTTGCAGTGTTGATCACTGCACTGCAATTTCCAACATCTCAAGTGATTTTCATACATTATTCATGCTATATCTCAAAGGGGTATCTTAGGCTGCTGAGGGCTTGTAAAATGACTGGTCCAAACATATGTACGTGTTAGTTCCGAAGTTGATGTTTTGAGATGTTGGTGCTACCTGCTATCTAGAACCATGCACGATGTTGCCAAACAAATGCAAAAGAGATGATTCTGTTCAGATCGAGAAAGGTGTAACCCTGATGACCATTCATCGACATATATCAGTGATTACTTTACCTTTTTGAACAGCTCATCACTCAGTCTAGGGGCCAACACCTTCAGAACAGTGGTCAACCCAAGTCCAGTGATGTTTGCTGCATTCATGACTGTATGTTATGATCCTTTTAGCTTGTTTTTTGATCTAGAACTACTTTTTGGAAACATCAAGGGTGAATATGAAGAACTATGGCTGGTTCTTGGTGAAAAATAGTGAAAAATCATGCCAAAACCCACAATTGGTGAAATACGTATTTTTTACGTAAAAAATACGTATTTCAACCCGTACCGAACCCGTACCCGTAAAAGTCACGTATTTTTGCGTAAAAGTCACGTATTTTTGCGTACCAAAATACGTATTTTTCCCGTAATTGGGCCAATTTTTCACTTTGGGATTTTGGGCATGGTGGATCCCAATTTAAAGGTTCTGACTCCCAAAAAAGTGGAATTTAGATGCGCATGATTCCCAATGAAGTGTTTGTTGTGCATATGGGAACCTTTCACTGCTGTCTTTCTAAATGGTCAACTGTTCTTCTGTTGCTGAAGGGATTGGTTCAAGGATCAGTGGAAAGTTAATAGCATGGGTAAGGCGGTTAAGCAAGACACTGCCCCCAAAAAAACTGTGCCATCACGGCAATGGTCTTGCTCAGAGCTTCAAGATGGTCATGCTAAGCTCTTGGAGATCAAGTCTGAGAAGCTTTCACCGGATGAGATGCAGAAACAGATTGACGAAGCTTATCATAACAATATGTGTCGTGTTTTTTTTTGGGATCTTTTGGTGCAACCCAAACAGTTTCACCTATATCAATTCCAAAGATGCTGGGAAGATAAAGACACACAAGCATAAACACATCATGTGTTCAGCTCCATTCTCAGGACTATGAACGTCAGCTGGTTGCTTTGAAGAAAGGCTTATCGGATATGTCTTTGAGTGAGCCTTGTCCATACAGCCTTGGGGGGAAGATGGTCTTGGATTGTTTCCCTTCCATATCTTCCATCACATTTCCCTTCCCCAAAATCCACCAACTCACTTTGAAATTTTAAGGTCAAAGAGCCCTTTTATAAACCCAACTGGATTATGGGTATCAGTTCATCGGGTAAAATGTGGTATGCATATACAGATTCATGTAGGTCAATAAAGAAATAGGCAGATTGATGGTTCTAGCCCCAATCAATTTAAGCAACAAAGGGTCTCTATTCATAATCAACTTAGGTGGGTATTCATCAAGTGATATTTTTCCTTGGTCAACCGATCCAATATAGTACCAGCATGATGACTCAATGACTAGGATTTCATGGTTTTACACATGAATCTAAGTGCTTCCCATCTAAGGAGGCTGAGACCCAACCAGTCTCTCATCTGAAATTATGTTGGGTCAGTGCTCGCCCTGTTTTTTCTAACGTTTTGATGTTCAACCAATGGATGGCTCTCAATGAGGCATCAGAGGAACAGATCAATAACAAGTTGAAGAAGACCTCGGCTAAATCGAAGGCGCAGCCTAAGGCCAGCGCTCCGGCCAAACCAAGGCCACCGCAATCCCAAGTTGAAAAGGCTGACAAACATCCCCGGTCACCCCCAAAGGTCGATCAAGCTTCGCCCAACCCTGGGGCCTCCAAGCGAGTCAAAGGCAAACAGCCCAACCCTGACATGGCGCAGCAGCTTGATGACTTGCGTGAGGCGCATCAAACTGTTTTCCTTTAGAAAATTAAATGGGACCAAGCTCCTGGTGCTATACTGTGATTTTTAATGGGCAGCTGGCAGAAGAACTAAGGAACCTTTTGGGTACCTACGTTGGTGCAATGGGAATATCGGTCAGATACCTTATATTGTAGTTGATTATACTCATATGCACATGAATGGACTTCATCATTTTCCATTATGATGATTCAAAAACAATAAAAGGAATTACACATCGGGAATGTCCCATTCTTCACTCACCATATCTCACAATACTTCATTCTAGCTCCTGGGGAGGCCAACCAAAAGATGATGGATGAGTTAGCTCAACTCAAGCAGGAGCAGGCAAAGAAGCCTACCAAGAATTCTTATGAGACTCCACCCCCAAAGGTCCGTGGCCCAACTCCGAACGCAAAGGCCAGTGGGTCCTCTGCACCCTCTGCGTCCCAGCCCCGAGCCTTGGCCAATCCACAGGGTGCTGCACCAGCAGCAGCATCCGAAGCGCCTTCAACGGAAGGCGCCCGTTTGGCAAGATTGAGGAGGATGTGCGAGATGAAGCCCTCAGGGAAGTGTCATGTAACCCCTGAAATTCACGAGCGTTGGAAGAAGGCCAACCATACAGAAAGGTTGAAACTAGCAGATGAGTTGGAAGCTGCAAACTGGGCAAAGGACTGCTAGATATATACGCAAACAACAAACATGCAAACACTTATTATTTGATATGACATTATATGTTTTGTTTTTAATCAGGTTTTGAGTTAAAACCCGCTGGCATTATGTTTACCTAACCAATCCCATATTTCATCAGCCTTGGCTTCAGGACATGTTCATCACACGGGTCACGAAGTCAGTGATCAAGACCAACAAGCAGTCCCGGAAAAAGAGAAGGGGTTGGTACACCAAAGAAGCCATGGCCAAAGATTTGGGCTGGAGTTCGTTACTCATCTTCACATTGTACATGTTAGTACTACTTAATTGATCATTGATGTCTCATTTTGATAAGTTTGTTCTCTATATTTCCCAATTTCTTTTGGGGTTTAGATTCAATACTTGGATGAGCCAACCAATCACAATCTTCAAAGCATCAACAATGTAGAGAAAACTACCACTGCTCGACAGACTCAAGACCCCCTTTTCTGGTTCTGGGCCTTGTGTGAAAGTCGATTGATTCCCAGGTCCTACATCAGATGCGTCGTGGAGTTTTGTGAGAAGCCGGCCAATGCTCTTACGCATACAAAGAAACTTCTTTGCACATGGGGGTCTGCATGCTGGTCATGGCAATCTTCAATTATTTTGTAGTTTCAAGATGTCTATTCACACTGCTACAAGTCCTCCAACAGTGAACCTAGGAAGGACAAATACAATAAGAAGCTGCTCAAGTACAAAGTGGAAATTGAAGATGGAGAGTCAGAGCTGAGTGAGGATGAGGAAAACCACATTCACCAAGACACAGAGGCCATATGCATCTTTAGTGTACTTCCCTTACAACATGTTCAGGTAAGTGATATGTCAGACTCTGGCTGTCCTCGGTTCCTTCCATCATTGTCGGCACTCTTTGCCTCAGGTGGCTGAAGGGGATGTGGTGCACAAGCGACTTGGGTTTCAGAAGGAGGATGATGGATCTGATGAGGATTCAGAACAAGAAGGAAATGCAAAGCAGGTCAACACAGCCCAGAAGGATGGGTTCAAACAACATTGTTTTGGTCTTGTTCTAAACCGAAACTGGCGTATCTAAAAATTGAATCAATTTTCAATCAGTTTTGAAAATACCATCTCGGCATAAACCTTATCTGATATTATCTGATGCAGGAGTATGAGAAGTTCATCCGCTTCTGCGACAGCTTGTTGTCGAGGGCGGGGAAGCTATCAGAGCTTTCCCAAAGTCTGGAACAAGGGCTGGAAGAGTCAGGCAAAAGTGAAACCAGTTTTGAAGGCAAAAAGGTCAAACAGTACCAATCCTAGCGCTGCAATGATCTCACATTCACACAATGTGTGTATGTTCAATCTCATTTTTAAAATGTGGTGAGCCAAGCATTCACACAACCCACGCTCCCAAAGTCTCAGCTCAGGTCGATCCAGAGCTTGGAGGTTGCTGGCAATGTCCTGGAGCAAGAGTACGAGCATTGCGATGTGGTCAAGTTGGACGTGGATGCGTTGAAGGATGGTGGTGCAGGACTTGACCAGCACAGTGTAGAGCAGTTTCTCAATTAAAATATTCGTTAGGGTGATCAACTTTTAGCTTTACTGCAAAACTCTTTTGAATAACATCATTGAAAAGCAATAGCCAATATATTTCGTGCTTTCAGATTTTGAAGTGGTGGTTGAATGGATGCACGAACATGCTAACTCCAAGTCATCGAATTGCAGCACTAATGAACCCCACTCACCCAGGCTTCGTAAGAAGATGGATTGCCAAATCAAAAAGACGACGTCGGCGTGCCTCGTCCACACTCAATGTGGCGTAGACATGACACCCGAAGGCCCATCACCTGGTCCTGCACCAATGGCCCAGGTGCTCAAAAGTCACAACCGCTGAAGTTGCTGCCAAGATCTTTGGTGGCATTGTAGTGTGGGGGTTCGATGATGGAATTAGAACTTGATATCAGTAGTCAATGAACAAATGTTACTCCTGTCCTATCAAGGCTACAGTAAATGTTTTGTGCTTGAATCTGTCCACAACAGTGTGCGTAGAGTCTTCACAGTGGATGGGTTCCATGTTTACTCCCAAGATATTGAGCAAACACCATCCTACCCTAAAGGTGCCCGGTATATGGACATCAGTAACCTCAAGATGTGGTGATTCAACAACCTACTGCCCTATTTCCACCATCAGCTCAACACTGTTCAGGAATGTGAAAAAGCTGCTGGCCAATGTGATGAAGTCAAGGGCTGATGCTTGAGAGTCCCAGTGCTTAGCCTCTTTTGCCCATAGAGGTCGATGAAACCCAGGGCATCCAGGGGCCCTTTTTTTGTGGGGATTGGCTGCAGTGCTGAGATGCGACTGCAACATTAGATGGACTCAAACATGTGCAGAACACGTGTTGGGGAGTCATGATGTGGAACAGTTCATATGTGCGATATGCTGCAATCAACAGATTGCTCGCTTGGAAACGCTTACCAGCTTAGAGGGTCGATGCAAAAAGTTATCAGCTTGATGTTCCATGCAGATGTGGGCCCACTAGCAGAGTGACTTCACATCCCAAAAAACTAAACCATGCGGATGGGGAAGGAGCCCGAACTAGATATTCCAACTGTTGTGAGATCAACCTTTTCCAAACTTGAAGGTGCCCCAAAAAATGTTGAATCACATAAACGTTAATTTATCCATTAATTTTTCCAGGTCTCCCCATTCTGATTGCATCCACTGGATTGCCAGGTCAAGCTGACCTTGACCAAGTCCTGCGCCACTGCGCTCGCCTGATAGCCAATGGAGTTGGGATCCCCAATGCTGGAAAAGTTTCAGAACAACCTCTGTGCATGCATGGATGGCTGATACACTTGGCATGTGTACTGTAGCCAGTTTTTATCCAATGATGATATGCAAGTACAGTCTTGGAAAAACATGGTGAGCAAAGTACACATAGTGCAGATCCAAACATCACATGTGGGAATAGTGAACAACATCAACAAATATCAACAAACATCAGGACAAACGTGTAACCATGATATTCCAAAAAACAAAAAACAAAGCAATAGTATATAACAACGACCATGACAATGACAACATCATCTGGTTACTTTTCCTGCATCTCAAATTCAATCATAATTCATCATGGGCGATGGAGCAGATGGTGGTGACGATATGTTGTGGGAACTTCTCACCTACAGATGTCCTTTTTCGGGGGCCAAACGCACTGCTGGGGCCACACCCATCGATGTTTGCAATGCAAAGTGTTTTGGCTAAATTCAGAGTTGTGACTGAAACATGTTCATGGGTATGCTCTTGTGAAAAATGATGTTCTTTATGTTCTTCCCTCAGTTGTATTGTGTACCTAGCTGAGGTGTTTAAAAATTGAGCAGCCTTCCAAAGACTATGAACCACTTCAAGCAAACGGAGTTGATGTAGCTCCTTTCCAACTGAATGGGGTTGAAGCATTCGATCCGGGATGCTCCCAGCCTTGTCCTTCTCCAAAGACCGTGGCCGACATGAACGAAGTATCTCAGCTGAACACGCCGTTGACACACCCATGTTTCATGACCATTGCAATATTTATATGTCCAACACTCCAATTCCGTAAAAAACAAACGGCCATTGAAACATGTCAGGTACAAGATGACGATGCCAAAATAGATCTTCTGAGTGGCCCTCTCCCAGATGGTATGTTGAACCGTTGCATGAAAACTGGAACTCGATCCCCCATATGCGGCCGGATCTTGGAACACTGTAAAGAAAAAAAATTGTCATTCAGAGAGGCGATGGGCATTCGCCTTTGTGTTTTCAAGATTGGTGTGACAACTGACCCACTAACCCGATACCAATCCTACCGTGAAAAGGGTTTCACATCAATGTGGGTCATTTTCTCTGGTGACAGTGTTGACGTGGTACATATGTTAGAAGCTGCTTTGGTTTCGGAGTACCACCAACATGTTGGTTGCCGAAATCAAAAAGGAACTGGGGGTGAAGGAGCGTTGAACCGAAAACTGTGTGTTAGCCCGCCCTTCTATGTTTACGTTAGCGGAGCAAGGGCAGACCAGGCCCGACTTTTGATGTGAAAAAAAGGACCGATGTGCATGCTTGACAGCTCCATAGTGCAAAACCAGTTCGATTGATTGGTATTGGAAATGAGCCAAGAAAATTCTATGCATCAACTCCTCTAAATATAAAATATTCACCGGAATATATGCATACCACCCGATATGGAATACGATATGGTATACAAGATACAATATCATAAAGATGCCCTGCCACTTTATACTATCCTCGCTGGTCGGAAGTGTTAGAGTCAATGCCATACTATTCCTCCACACCATCCCGACCAATCACACTTTCCAAGCCAAAGCTGCGCTCGCTTAGGCGCCGTGCAAGCACTTGGTGGAGTTGGCGCAGGCGCAGGTCGCTTCTAACCCAAGAGCAAGTGAAGCCATGAGGATGTTTGCAAACATCCGGTTAGAGGATGCAGAGGTTGGGGTCCATAGATTGTTTCGGGAGCGAGGCTACTCTTGCCCAGTGAAAATTTCTGAGTTGGACCTCGGCGAAGGGAAACTGAAGAAGTTTCCATTTATCAAACTTAGTGATTGGATGAAATATCTGATTGACACAAACCGCCTATCGCGGCAAATGGTGGGTGCTGCCAACCTGACCAAGATGAAGGCAATCTTGGGTGAGTTCTGGCGCAGGCAAAAGACTGTCAGGCCTGACTCAGCGTTTTTTGAATTTGCTGCAGCTCATGGCCTTCCTTTGAACCAGTGCGTCCCATTCTTGTCGCACACAGATGAGGGACGCAGCTACAAGCATTTGCCCCTCTTTGTTTTGAGCAGCCATGGAGCAGTTGGCAGAGGAAGCAGGTCATGGCTGGCCCAAGGGAAACACAAAGCGCCACTGCGCAGGAATGCAATGGGTTTGAACATGGTTGGTTCCACCTGGTCAACGAATTTCATTTTTTGCTCGGCTGCAAAAAATGTCATCCAGGAGCCAGGCGCTCTTGACAAGATCTTGGAGGTGCACAGTGATGATGTGTACAAGCTCATGACCGAAGGACTGCAGAGTGCAGATGGGCAGCGTTGGTGGTTTATTCACCTGGCGACAAAAGCAGATTTGCCAGCCCTGCAGAAACTGACCAACTCCTATCGAAGTTTCGGCAATGTCCCACGGGCTGCTTCGTCAAGGAACCCATGCAAGGGCATTTGCTATTTGTGCAGTGCTGGGCAGGAAGCGGATCCTGTTGCTGGTTTGCCAGCAATTCCATACGAGGATGTTTCGCGGAATGCAGACTGGGTGCGAACCACTGCCCAGCAGGTGCCTTGGAACACTTTGCCTACGATCCTGACCCATTTGCCCTTGTCGACCGAGGAGAAGATTCGTTTCTTCCGAACTGACCTGTGGCACAATGCGCACTTAGGTGTCTTGAAGCAGTTCACAGCATGTGCTTTTGTGGCAATTGTGGAGAGTGGACTGGGATGCCTACCTGCTGGATCAATTGAGGCAAAGTTTTCATGGCTGACAGGCCTGTATCGGCAGCACTTCAGAACACCGCCATTTGTGTCTGAGATTTCTCGAGATACAATGTGTTTCCCGGCCAGTACTGCAAGCCCCATTGGGAAGTGGAGCAAAGGAGCGGCTTCTGCTGAGATGATGTCTTTCCTTGATGCTTTCTGCCGAGACTACATCGTTGGTCACACGGAAGACCGGTTGCTTCTTTCGATAGTTGCTCGCCATGTGATAACTGTTTTTTTTGGGAAAGTGGTGAAGCTTTGGGATACGGATATGTTACCCTGATCTTTTTTGTGTTTTGTACTTGGGATAGAACATTACTGAGGCTGATGCCACACGTTGTTTCAATGTGACAATGGCTGCGTTGTATTCGTTTGGATTTTGGATCCGGAAGGAGAAAGCCATCGTTTTGAGCAATTTGATGTTCAGATTCCTCGCTGGGTATGCGTGCTGTGCCTCCATCACTTTGCTCCAGCACAAACGCCGTTTCCCGATGGTGCCAAAGGTCCACATGATTGCGCACACAGCGCTTGATCTCTGGGTTCAATCCCAGATGGCTGACTGGGTTGAAAACCCAATTGCATACACCAATCAATCCCAAGAAGACTTTATTGGGAGACCGGCTAGGATCTCACGCCGGGTGAATATAAGATCCATTCACAGATCAGTTTTGTTTCGGTCTCTGATTGTTTACCAGGAAAGTTTATCTCGTGCAGATTCCGACCAGCGAGGCTTAGATGGATACAGTGACTTGTGATATATGGCTACGCAGGGCTCTTTAAAACTTAGTATGCCGATCTTAATATTACAATATTCCCTATGGTTTAGTATCCACAAGTCCTTTCACAGCTGGGATCACCGACGGCTCGGTGGCAACGTGGTGCCGAAGGGCACGCTGGGAGAAGAATGGCCGCAGTGAAAGAAACTAAGAGGTGGCGCTAGATGGTTACCCTCAATTTATGTTTTTTGGGTGAAACCCCAAATTGAAGAGTAAGCTGTTTTTAATACAGGGGCCGTATTTTGACTTATGGCATGATGTGGTATTATAAACATCTTCGTTCCATGTGTCTTGGCATCAAAACAGCTACCCAACCGGTTGAAGGTATATATATAGTATGCAGTATACATTAATCTTAATATGTTAATATATTTGACCCCGCCCCCGGACCACCAGGTGCTCTCCTCTGAAAAACCTCAAGAAACGGTGGAGAAAAAAATACCCAACAAATGGAAGAGAGAGATGCCAAGATGTCACTCAGGGATGGAATGGGTGTGTTGGTGTGTCATTGTGCGTCCAAGAGAGACATCTCGAAACAGCATTTTGGCATATTTTGGCCATGAAACTTCGAAGGCATCTGCCAGTATTGGTCTCGAAGAGCTTGGCTTCCAGGTCACTCGAGCCTCGACTGCAGCATCAAATCATTCCAAGTGGACTTGGCTTCCAATCCCCTGCTGCGACTAGACAGGCGATGGCATTCACGAAAAGCGGCCCTCCCACTTAGAAACCAAGCTGCTAGTAAGAACCCACGTACCATCGAACGACATCGTGGCACTGAGTACTGGAGCCGAGTGGTCTGGAAATTCCTGCAAGCCTTGGGGCAATATTCAGAAAGATCCACGCCAGACCCCAAACCTCTCAAAAAGCAAAAATAATATATATATATATACATAATATACACACATTAATTACATTACATTACATTATATACATTAACCATTTACCATTACCTACCATTACATTACCATTACATTACCATTACATACCATTACATTCCATTCCATTACATACGTACATATATAATATACAAATTGTCCACAGCGTTCAATCAAAAATGAATTTGCACGGATTCTTTATGGCAAGACACAAGCACCGCTATGTGTATCAAAGAGCTTTGCCACACCATCTTGCGCAGCAGTTAGAACCTGCAGCACCAAGAGATGCAGTCGTATGGAGTCAACCAATTTCTGTTGCTGTCTGGTGGCATTCAATGCACTGAATCAGCCTTGGTCCAAGCATGAACCTTGTGGGGTTACCAGGCCAGCGTTGGATCTCTTGCATATATTACATTTGTATACATTTGTTGAGTCCCTAAACAGCTGAAACTGTTGATGCCTGCCATCTCTGCATTTGAGCAACTGGTCGGTAGCCCTGTCTAGCAACTGGCAGTTCTCGCACTATTTCTGGCTGGGTTGCAACATCATGTCATATCAGGAAGCCTGTTTTCCATCGTTATCCTATACTATATATAGAAAGATGTTGTATCATATCCATGGCTGTGTTTGGGTTGTAAGTACAGCTTTACAGTTACAGTCAAAGTTATAGTTATAGTATAGAAGTTACTATAAATATGTTTATAGTTGTACCATGTTGTACCTATAATTAGTTCTCCTTGTAGTTCTGCTTATAGTTAATAATTGTAGCTAAGCTATGCCAAGATAAGGTATAGATTGGTAGATTGATAGATAGGCAAACAGGCAAATGTCTGAACATGCGGAGATCCTCAAATCATCCAAGGTATTGGTCATCAAAAAGAGAACAAACACCCGGAAACCCGAGGTTTGAGGAAGCTATGCCAGCTATGCCATGGTTTTGGTAGAAACACCCATAGCCCATAGCCATAGCCCATAGCCATAGCCATGTCGTTGACCCCTCATCTCCCCTGACCGCCTTCGAAAGGTCTGGCGAGAAGTTGGCTCCACAGAGCACCGCTTCGGCGTCAAAGCTGCCCAGGCACTCACCGCTGGAGGCGCAGAACCTCGAGGTGAACCATTTTTGGAATGCCATGATTTAAACAAAAATCAATAAACATATGTCAGACACCTGGCAAACGCTTGGTTATCATGTATGTATATATAAAATATATATATATGTGTGTGTGTGCGTGTGCATGTATATATAGGGCAATTTCAGCAAACAACTTTGCAAACACCAAGCGAAGAAACACATGTCCAGGCAAGAAACAACTTGGAGGTGCCATCCTTGGATGCAGTGAGGATCTTCTTGCCTCAGTACGGGTTGCATCACACGCGTGCAACCTGCCCTGCAACCTGCCGTGATTTGATGGCCATGGGGAAGCTTCATGAAGTTTCTGTCACCAAATGAATCATCGCCAATCACAATCCAGGCGCCATCTGGTGACATGATACAGGATCTCAAAGAGAACTTGTGACCAGCCTCGGGTAAGCGACCGGTTCTGGACTGGATCTTGCAGTGTGAAATGTGAAATCTATAGGATGCATGAAATGATCCACGGACTCCCACCATGTAATACAAAACTGGACACCTCTACTGGGTACTGACAAATGGCAGCTCATGGAGCTCTCTCTTGCACCAATCCGTAGCTCTGCTGTTTCAGTGTCCGTAGCTCTGCTGTTTCAGTGTGTGTTGCCACATGATACGAAACATGGTTTAGGCATGCTTAGGCGGTCAGTTTTTTGATTTCTCCGGCTATACCATGAAATCCCCTACTTTTATTTCTCTGGTGTATATATGTGTATACCAGTTACATCGATTACTGTACAGTCCCAAGACCATCGCATTCGTTCAAGGATCACAAGAGCAAATCCGCTCCCCAGAGGTGCGATCATAGAGATCAGCAGAGCCATCATACATACCTGGTGCTGGGGGCCAAAAAAACTGTGGACAACTCCGCTCGCCCCCCTCCCCGTATAAGTATACAAGTCTAAGTCCACGTCCAGGTCTAAGTACTGTACTGGTACTAGAGTACTCTAGTACTCTAGTACGAAGTACTAGTACTACAACTAGTACTACGACTACGACTACTTCCTACTACTTACTACTACTACTTACTACTACGTACTACTAATTACTACTACGTACTACTACGTACTACTACGTACTACGTACTACGTACTACGTACTACGTACTACTGCTACTGCTACTGCTACTGCTACTGCTACTGCTACTGCTACTGCTACTACAACTACTACTCCTACTACTACTGCTACTGCTACTGCTGCTACTACTCGCACTAGTCTACTAGTACTGCTGCCACGACGAGCTACTACTGCTACTACTCCTAGAGATACTGTATATACTATCATACACTCATCATACTCCTTCCTTCTTCCCCAAGTATATACTAAACTGGTAGTGCCGGTAGATTTAATGACATTGTCCACAGTCTACAGCACTACAGTGGTCTACCGGTACTAGTCACAGGACGCACACGGTACTAAACTGATCGACCGACACTTATTTGGTATGCGGCCCATAGGTTGTTCAAGCACGCACTTGGTACTCAAGCTGCTTCTGATCTACAGTTCTGTCTTCGTCTCATCTTCTTTTTCCTCTTCTTTCTCTTCTTCTTTTTCTTCTTCTTCTTCTTTTTCTCTTATCTTCTGCTTCTCTCTCAGGCTTCCACCTAGCGTGCACATCAACCTCCCTTGGGGCAACCTCTCTCCGCTTCCACCCTGTTCCCTTCCATGCAGCGGTCTGCTGTCAAGCCAGTGGCTCATACATAGTACCTGGCGCTACTTTGTTGGGGGCGGTGCTAATTTGGTACAGGGTCAATAAGTTGTTACGGCCAGCACTTGCTACACAAGCTGCTTCCGTTTTACCGCTCTGTATTCGTCTCCCCTTCTTCTTCTTCTTCTTCTCCCTCTCCTCTCCTCTCCTCTCCTCTCTTCTCTTCTGGTTCTCTCTCCTGCACATCAAACTCCCTTGGGGCCACCTCTCTATGGCCGGCGGGCTTGCCGAAGGCATATATATGTATAACACGAATAATAATGAATAAAAAAATTAATTAATTAATTAACTAAATAATTAATTATGTAAATTATGTATATACAAAATGTAACAGGGCCATAGCTAACTGATGTTGACTGGATCCCGTTATCCTGATTTTTTCCAATCCCCAAACATATATAACTAGTTTTATAATTGATGTCAATTGGATCCACTGATCTTGCATGGTTGTACTCATCCCGGAAATATCAAACGTCAATTGGGATCCAATGGAAAATCAAACCGCCGACCAACAAACCAATTTGGATCTGAGATGGAAATTCGATGAAGTAAATAAGAGTGAAACTGCAAAAGTGAAACTGCCGGCCAAATACTCGCAAGCACTTTCGTCGCATCTGGTGAGAAAGAGGCCGCCGACATGCCCACACTCCTCCCTAAGCCGCTGCTGAACACGGGAACGAAAACACACGACACAAATCTGAAACTATACGTCACATACCAACGCATTGGCATTATTGTGTTTTAGAAACCTGAAGGAATTTGCCTTGCTTGATGGCGCCAGCGGTTTCAAGATTCTTCATGAATTTTAAACACGGATAAAAATTGCAACACCACGCCCAAAAGCCAACGCCCCATCCACTGCCAAGGAGCCCCCAGTGGCTTTGCGACCAAAGGTGACCAAGCAGCCGCCAGTTTCCACATCGAAAAGCCGGGCAAAGCCCTCAACAGAGGAAGTCAAAAGAGCCTTCCCATCTGGAGAAAACACCTGCAGCTACAAGGTTGGGATCATGGCTGTGATATGCCATGGGATTGACGACATTCCATGATGTATATTTCATATCGACTCATATTGCTGGCAAAGGAGCTGCTGTGCAAACGTAGTACCTGACTGGCTCTGATGCTGTGCATGGCACAAATACTGCGCGTCCGTGTTGATCTCAGCACACAAATTGCATAACAAGTTGCGCATGATGCACAAGGTTGGTCAACAAGCGCCCGGTTTGGGCATCCAGCAGGCCAACGACCGAATGTGAGTCCATAACCTGCAGTGAGCTGTCTTTGTCACAACATTCTCAGTGAAAACCGATTGCAAACGCTTTCCGGGAATTGTGTCTGGTCGGAGACATCCAGAATTAAATCAATTACCCCTCTGTTTCAGTTTCCACTTGAAGTGAAGACTTGGGATGTCGGACATGCCAAACCGGATTGCTGGCTTATTGAGCCTCTGCAGATTCAACACCCCATTCAGCAGTGGCAACTGCACATCAGGCTGCCCTACCAGAACTCTCCGTCCATCTGCCGCCAAACACGCATCCTGCACCGGTCCAAGAACTCTCCAGATTTGAACCTGGGCTCCAGCACTGTGTTCTCATTATCATCAATATTCATCAATATTCCATTGATTGTCCATTTGTCCATTGATTTTCGATGGTGAAACATCAGCCCAGCTGCCCCACTGCTGGCGTCGTACATGGCAATGGAACGGGAAGAGGTCGTGGTCAATGCTCTGGTGACGTCTTCTGAAAAAGTGACCGACACCACAGCACTGCAGTGCCTTGGCCAGGAAAGAAACCCATAGAAACCACGCATGTTTTTCGATACTTCAATATGATTTCGAACTATATTCTTCACAAAAACTCGACAGACACATAGATAGATAGATAGATAGATAGATAGATAGAATAGATAGAATAGATAGAATAGATAGAATAGATAGAATAGATAGAATAATAGATAGATAGATAGATAGATAGATAGATAGATAGATAGATAGATAGATAGATAGATAGATAGATTAGATCGATTAGATCGATTAGATCGCTTAGATAGATTAGATAGATTAGATAGATAGACCGATAGATAGATAGATAGATAGATCGATGGAAAGAGAGATAGACAGATAGATAGATAGATAGATGGAAAGAGAGATAGATAGATAGATAGATAAATAGATAGATAGATTAGATCGATTAGATCGCTTAGATAGATTAGATA
>CAMXCT020001779.1:996455-1068955 GCA_947184155.2 Cladocopium goreaui
ATAGGTAGATAGATAGATAGATAGATATAGATTAGATAGATTAGATAGATTAGATAGATTAGATAGATTAGATAGATTAGATAGATAGATAATTAGATAGATAGATAGATAGGTAGATAGATAGATAGACAGATAGATAGACAAATAGATAGATAAGATAAGATAAGAGTAGATTAGATTAGATTAGATTTAGATTAGATTGGATTAGATTTAGATTTAGATTAGATTAGATTAATAAATCGATTGGTATTATAATCACACGATTATTTAATAATAGTAAAAATAACGATATATGATATGCCCCTGACTTCAAACATTGCTTGTGCAATCAGACTTTCATAGCCAAGAGACCCCCCCAGGATGCTCAAAGTCTTTCCAGTATGAAGTTCAAATATTCGCGCCGTGCCATCCTGTTGGTCGTACCGACTCGTTCAACTCAAAATTCAAGAAAGACTGTACCAATCCAAGATGGAAGCTGATTCTCTTGGAATATAGATAGATCGATTTTACCGACACATCTACAAACAATAGATATATATATATAAACTACACATCAGTCATAAGACCATTAAGTAGGATACTGGATGACTATATATTGTTTCCTCATTGTCAGGACCTGGCCTCTGAGGCTGTGCACAGCTTCCGCGGCGGAAGACGCAGGAGTGTGAGCACCGAGCCCTGACAAAGACCGACGGCACCTGGGAGCTTCGATATCTTCGATATTCCCATGGTGAAATCTTTGATGTCATGGAAATCTTTGAAGATCAACGGGAACCTTTTGTAGAGGAGAAGATCAATGGGAACCTTTTGTAGAGGATAGGACATGATAGGACCTGTCAGAGAAATCCAGAGTAAATACCTATGATACCTACACATCCAAACATGATCAAACATGTTCATTCTTATGAAGTGGTAATTGAATCTAAATGGTCCAGTGGCGGCCAAACATGTTTCTGGCACCTCTAAGCAACCTCCGCCACCCCAGGGACCTGCTTCCCGGTAGCTGGTTGTGAGCTGGTTGTGCCGTCTAATTGGGTTTCATCCCAGTTACAAAAGGGTTTGCAAATGGTTTTTGTGTTTGCTTACTGTATGCAACCATGCTAACTATGTGTTGTTTTCACAAATACACACATATATTAAAGTGTGTGTGTGTGTTGTGTCACACACCGCTTCGAGGCATTCATACAAAAAAACACACATACCCAACCATCACATCAAGTCCTGAAGTTGGATATTTCATATTATATTTGCCCTGCTAAATCTCCCATTTATCTATACTATCTAACACATATAGGATATGAATACACACACACATATTATATATATATATAAATTATAGATTCCCATCACCTTTCCCCATTTTTACCACAACATATATCCCCCCAACCTTCCCCCTGCCATGTCGCACCTGCCGTGTCCCCGAGGTCCAGCTCGTGTCGGCCAAACATCAAGGCGCTCTGCGGAAAGGTGCCCAGCTCCGACACGTCCAGGGCCTCGATCTTCTCCCGCAGCTGGGACACCGGGTCCTGGATCTTCATGGATCTTCCAATGGAAAACTTCAAGTGGATCACTGGAAAATAATGGAAATACTTCAGGAGACTCATATTTTTCAAATCACAGTTATGCTGCATATATATATATGTGCAAAATGATTTGGTACTACATGTAGTGGATATTGAAAACTTGTGTGAAATGATGTAGGACTGATTAGTGGAATTTCACGGGATCATATATGGGATATGGGATCCAAGTTGGATCCAATCTAATCTTGATAGCAGCATGACAAGGGAGCATCGAATTGAATTTACGGCTGTCACTGAGTCTCAATCTTTAAATGATGTGTTTAAAGTGTGAAGGGTGCACCGCACTAGTCTTGATACGCAACCGTTTACAGCCATAACCCATGAAACGCTGTTGCTGACAAACACATCAAACACTGCAAAGCTGGGTGCCTACAAAATCATCATTGATCATCAATGTCAACCACATGAATATATCATATTGATCATTGATCATCATCAAATTTTCAGCAGGAAACATATTTATGGAACCACTAAGAAACATCCGGCTGAGCTGCAGCTGCATTGACCTTGATAGTGGCCAGCCTGAGGCATGCGCCAAGAGTAGGGGATGGGGGCAGTGGCTCTCTCACCATTTGGGTCTGAAAAGGATGAAGAAAACAGGAAAATTCACAATCCAAAAGATCTATCATAATATGATATAATATGTATATAATATATATATATGTATATATCGGATTATATAGAGGGTTACCCTAAGGTGGCACACCAAACCAGGTGGGTCTAAGATGGCAAATATATGCAAATATCATTTTTGGATTCAAGAAATCGCAGGGGTCAAAGTAGTCACCAAGGCTCCACCCGCAGAACCAAAGATGGCACAATGCTATTCATGGGGTCCATCTTAATGACTGAAAGCCAAAAAAAAACATACTCAGACCATTGCGGTGGTTGTGTGCCATCTTAGACTCCTCTATTAGACCAAATACATTGGTGCATACTTCTTGCATATGGGAGGGGTCACACTAAAATGGCACACCCCGCTTTCAACGGATGCGGGGGATAGCGGCACTAGTTCTGGATAGTTTTGGTGTCTTTACTAACTATGATGGCACATAGAAACGGGGGGCTTCCTAGAATGCCACCATAAGCGTCAGGACACAGCGAGGGAATGAACGCCTCTTTGATGGCATAAATGCAACTTGAGAGGGGGAACACGAAAGGTAGGTAAGCAAGAAAGGAACCGAAGAAAAAATGAAGGGGAGAGGGGAGGGAAAAATACATAAAGTGGAGTCTGGTAAAAGCGACGCGGCCATTTTCTTTCCAAAAATATGAAGGGGAGTCTGGTAAAAGCGACTGAAAGGCTTCGGCGATGTGGTTGGGGTTGGTGGTGGTTGTGGTGTTGGTGGTGTTGGTGGTGCTGGTGGTGTTGGTGTTGTTGGTGTTGTTGGTATTGTTGTTGTTGGTGTTGTTGGTGGTGGTAGTGTTTCTGGTGTTGTTAGTGTTGTTAGTGTTGTTGGTGTGGTTGGGTTTGTTGGTGGTGTTGGTGTTGTTGGTCGTGTTGTTGGTGTTGGTATTGTTCGTGTTCGTGTTGTTGTTGTTGTTGTTGTTGTTGTTGTTGTTGTTGTTGTTTGTTGTTGTGTGTTGTTGTGTGTTGTTGTGTGTTGTTGTGTGTTGTTGTGTGTTGTTGTGTGTTGTTGTGTGTTGTTGTGTGTTGTTGTGTGTTGTTGTGTGTTGTTGGGTGTTGTTGTGTGTTGTTGGGTGTTGTTGTGTGTTGTTGTGTGTTGTTGTGTGTTGTTGTGTGTTGTTGTGTGTTGTTGTGTGTTGTTGTGTGTTGTTGTGTGTTGTTGTGTGTTGTTGTGTGTTGTTGTGTGTTGTTGTGTGTTGTTGTGTGTTGTTGTGTGTTGTGGTGTGTTGTTGTGTGTTGTTGTGTGTTGTTGTGTGTTGTTGTGTGTTGTTGTGTTGTTGTTGCGTTGTTGCGTTGTTGTGTGTTGCGTGTGTTGTTGTGTGTTGTTGTGTGTTGTGGTGTGTTGTTGTGTGTTGTTGTGTGTGTGTGTTGTTGTGTGTGGTTGTGTGTGTGTTGTTGTGTGTTGTTGTGTGTTGTTGTGTGTGTTGTGTGTGTTGTGTGTGTTGTGTGTGTGTTGTGCGTTGTGTGCGTTGTGCGTTGTGCGTTGTGCATTGTGCATTGTGCGTTGTGCCTTGTGCGTTGTGTGTTGTTGCTGTTGCTGTTGGTGTTGTGGTTGTTGGTGTTGATGTTACCCCTGCAGCGTTTTTGCTCGGTTCCGTAGTGGCCGAAAATCGTCAAATCGGTGGTGTTTTCGCGTGTTTTTGCAACTCTCGGAGCAAAAAACACCGTAAATACCGATGTTTTTGGCGGGTCGGAAGCCCAAAACCACGGTATTTACGATGTTTTTTGCCTCTGGTAGTAAAAAGCACGGTATTTACAGTGTTTTTTGGCCAGCACCTAGCAAAAACACTGGTATTTACGGAGGTTTCACCATGTAGCAAAATGTGGTTTCTTGATCCGAAAAGAACAAAAATACTGTAAATTACAATGTTTTGAGTCTGCTCTTAGGGTGCGTGGGAGGTGTGGAGGGGGGGGGGAACTAAAATGACTAGCAATCTCCTGAAGAATCAGGTAACGGGGCTGGCCGCCCTCCCCTTTACTTCGTAAAGTAAAACTCAAGGTAGCCCCTCTGGAGCTACCTTTCGTGATATAAATGCATCGTTTTAAGTGTATGCCATCTTACCATGACACCATATATAGATAATATATAGATATATTATATAGTTAATTATATAACCTTGGGATATCTTTGGATAATCATTTTCGCCATAAACATTCTCTGATTTTGGGAAGATTTTTGAGCATCTGAGCTTCTGGCGTTTCACCAGACAGGAGCTTCACCTCGACATCGAAGGTCTCGGTCTCCGTCTCCGGGCGCGGGCTTCGACTGCGGGATCCTAGGGATTCAAGGACGGATCCAAAGGCTGGTAGCTCTTTACCCTTTGAATCCCTCTGGCAATTTCACATAGCTAATTAATGCTAATTATATGTGGCAAATGGATGCAAATGGATGCAAATGGATGCAAATGGCCAAACATTGTATGTAGATGATTTACATTGATATTTACCTATCAAAAGTTTTCCATAGCTATGCCAAAGGATATAAAGTTGGGCAGCATGGAGCATGGGGCAAGACTCAAAAGCTCTGATTTGATGAATGATGGGATTTTGAAAAAAATTGGAAAGCGGTGAAAAGTAAGCACGTGAATGCAACAGGAACAAACCTAAGAGCAGTGAGTGCGATGGAATACAGGAAAGTAGTGAGCGGCAACACATTCCCATCCCTCAGCAAATCCAAAGCTTCTACTTCCAACCGATGTCATCAGTGCATCCTCCTGACATGAAGCATGTTCCCCCTACAAGGGTGCGTCCATGATTTGACGCACTGACTGACACGACTATCGGCCAAATATCTGCGCGTATTACATGTGTGCACGCTTTTCGCATTCTCTGCACATGTGCATGTTGATATCTACTGGGGTATCACAGCATATCACAGCGCGCTGCAAGCCGAAAATCTTTCCAGTCTTGACATGTCTTAACTAACTTAACAATTACATCCCTGCCTCAGTCTGGAGCAGTCCACGCAAAGCTCAAGTCCACAGGCTAAACATTTCCGCAGGGCTGTGTTTTGCAGTTGTTGTTATTGTTGTTGTTGTTGTTGGACCGAACCCATGTGACCCATGTGTAAAGCAAGTGTGCCGTGGATGTCATGGTGGCTAAGGGTGCTAAGGGTGCTAAGGGTGCTAAGGCTGCAAACATGTGCAAACGTCTTTGTAGGCATGGTATCTGAGTTGTTCTGTGAAGAATCATGGATGGATCCACTTGGCTAGGAATCACATGGACTCACCATTTGAATCGCAGATGCAGGACTGAGCCAATCAGCCAGTCCCAAAGATGCGCCAACAACAGCCTGACAAATCACCCAACTGCCAGGTACAGTCACTAGCTGCATCGCTCTGGAATGCATTTTAACCCTTGGCATAGCAGCTCGGCAAACTCCACATTTTTCAGCCGCTGTAAAGAACTGTCCCTGGCAGCTGAGCAGAATTTGGAATGCTGGTCATTGAGCAGAAGATAGGACGAAGCAAGCTTGGACATCTTGGACAAATGAATTCCCAACTAATAACATCAATGTAGAACCCAAAGTAGGAAGGAGTCAGGTTCATTCTTGAAGTTTTTCCTGTGAAATTCCGGCGGTGTGCTGGGTCCTTGTAATTGCGTTTCAAAAGATCACACTTCGGACCGAGCAAATCAGCCCTTCAAAATGCGCGCTGTCATGTTATACTAAGCAGAAATAAGCTAGATGAAAGTCCCATGAAGATATCCCATGATTTCATCATATTCCCAAGATATTCCCATAGAAGATTTCCATGATTTTCCCTATTGTACCATGATATTCCTAAGGCTGGTGATGAACATCTCCATGTGATTTTCCACCTTCCCACCGACATGTCCTGCACTGCTCGCAGAGCTCGCTGTCACGACGTGGCACACAGCGCGTCTCCACGCCTGGACTGCAGTTCGTGAGCAGGAACCCAGCAGTGCTAAGAAGTTGAGTCCCTGGATATCTATAGATGTTCTTGTGATGCTGGTGATGATAACAGGCCGAGTTGTAAACCAAACACAGCACATCACAGCACCCCAGTGTCCGCATGTTCAAGGCAAGGCAAAAAGGAAGGCTACCTTCTGAATTTGTGCACACCTTCGCATGATCAACGAGAGGTGAGACGGCGCCGGCTGACTCTGACGAATTTACCCTTGCAATTTGCCCAAGGAAAACCAGGAAAAGCAGCAACAAATGCGTCACAGCAAAGTGCTGCTGCCAGTAGTTTCTGTGCCCATCACGTGCCGCTATGCAGGTTGAGGCACCCTATGATCCCTAAGGGTTTCAAGGGGTACCTCGTCTTTGGGCGAGGGCGAGGGCGGGAAATCCATAAAACTTTGGGCGTTGCAAGTGCGCAAGGCGCGCGGAATTCACAAATATACCTGCAAATCATTCTCATCATTTAGATTTAGAACCATGACGCCTACAACGTTGCTGAGTGCTGTTTCATTGTGTTTGTCTGTAGTCTGTAGTCTCATGTCTCATTCTGCCGCACTAGCTTAGTTTCTGTGAATTCGACCAGTCGCCTGGCAAAACTGCCAGAGTTACCGGGCTCGAACAAGCCCCGCTCAAGGGGAAAACTCACAAATGGGTTGCAAGATGTAACTCACAGTCTGCGATCCGGCAACCCCATCTCCACACTGTTCAACCACTGAAGCGTGGCTGGCCGCGAGCAAGTTCACAGCATGGGAGTAACAAAACTGTTGAAACGCAACGTACGAATTAGGCTGTGCACCATTCAGCTGCCTAGATTGCTGAATAGCCGCCAAATGACATGCCGAGGGGTTCTTGACCAAAAACAAAACCAGACCGAAGGGCCGAAGGGACGGTTGATATTTTTTTTGATTGTCGTCGAGTCGTCATGTTTGGTTTCGATTTTGTTCGGAAAAAAAACGAACCCAACATGTCCTGGCATAAACTTTGCGTGCTGTACATGGCATTGATGCATTACGCATATGCCGCATATGTGTGACATGGGGCATGCAGTCAAATGGACCACCTCTGTCCACCTCTCAGTTCTTCAGGGGACTCACCTTTGAAGATGATAATCGCTCCTTGCCCTTCTTCAACTTCGTACTGATATCCTTAATAGTCTTCCTCCTTGGTGCCACATCATGAGTTGGAACAAAAGCAAACTGATACCGAACTAATACACGCCTAACAAACAGCAGGATACATTTCAATGCATCTCATCTGGTTTTCTCTGGCATCTGTTGACTGTCTTCCTGCTGCCGCGGAGGCCTACCATCTTTGTCCGAGTTTCAATCCTGGCTTCTCCATGACGGACAGACTGTCCAAACATTCCTGTGCAGAGGGCCTTTGGTTGGGATCAGGATGCCATGCACGAGGCAAGAAGGCACGGAGCTCCCGAGTTCCCACTGAAGATCCAAGAGTTGGACGAGGCTCTTCACCTAGCGCTGCATGGCATTCACTCGCATGCCATCAATGACATCACATGTGCATACTGCATACGTGTCCAACTCTTGAAACGCTTTGTCTAGCGGGAAGTTGTGCATGTTTTCTGGCTTCTGGTCTTCATCTTATAGCTCTTCAAAATGTGTCCTCACGTGTCATGAGTCATGACCATCTCTCTCCTCTCTCTACTCTCTCTACTCTCTCTACTCTCTCTACTCTCTCTACTCTCTCTACTCTCTCTACTCTCTCTACTCTCTCTACTCTGTCTACTCTCTCTACTCTCTCTACTCTCTCTACTCTCTCTACTCTCTCTACTCTCTCTACTCTCTCTACTCTCTCTACTCTCTCTACTCTCTCTCTCTCTCTCTCTGTCTATCTATCTATCTATCTATCTCTCTATCTCTCTATCTCTCTATCTCTCTATCTATCTATCTATCGATCTATCGATCTATCGATCTATCGTCTATCGATCTATCGAGCTACTATCGATCGATCTATCGATCTATCGATCTATCTATCTATCTAATCTATCTCTCTATCTATCATCTATCTATCTATCTATCTATCTATCTATCTATCTATCATCTAATATATCATCTATCTAATCTATCTAATCTATCTATCATTATCTATCATTATCTTTCATTATCTATCATTATCTATCATTATCTATCATTATCTATCATTATCTATCATTATCTATCATTATCTATCATTACCTATCATTACGTATCATTACCTATATCAGTATCTATCATTATCTATCATTATCTATCATTATCTATCATTATCTATCATTATCTATCATTATCTATCATTATCTATCATTATCTATCATTATCTATCATTATCTATCATTATCTATATTATCTATCATTATCTATCATTATCTATCATTATCTATCATTATCTATCATTATCTATCATTATCTATCATTATCTGTCTAATCTATCTAATCTATCTAATCTATCTAATCTATCTAATCTATCTATCTATCTCTCTCTCTCTATCTATCTATCTATCTATCTATCTCTCTCTCTCTCTCTGCTGTCTTTTCATATTGGGCTGACGTATTTTTTCCTCACATGTTTAAGCTAGTCAGGCTGGCATTTCTATGATTTCTTGAGGTGGTCTCTTCCACCCCTTCATTTAGGGCCAGCTTCAGCTTGCTATTCCGTTCTCTGCTACATTCCGGTCATGTATGGTTTTAGCAGCACGCCACTCATCGTTTAAGAAACCATATGCCTTCGCTGCAGTTTGATTATGCTTGCCCGAGGTCGGGCAACACAACCAACCGAGAAAAAACAAACATGTGCTGCAGTAACTGCAGTACTCATTCATGGCTGCCCTGGCTGCCCCAAGAATTCTTTCCGATTCATCACCCTGGCCTCTGCGGTAAGCTCGCAAGACCGCGCGGGGATCCTTCCCAAAGGAGTAGAATGGCCTTGGCCCAAGTGCTCACGCTGCACCCCACTCGTTATAGAATGAAACTAATTGAACATAATTGAACAATAAGATCAGGGATAAAAACCGGCAATCCACGTCATGAACCGCTGAAAAGGCACTGCGTCCCAGAGAAAATGAAATAGAGGATCAAACTGAAAGCAAAGATGTCGATTTTCTCGTCATACTGCTCATATCGCACCACTTCTGGCGCCATGTAGCGCCATGTGCCAACGCCCCCAGACATCTTTGGTGCCCGGTCGCTGCTCCTTTGTATTGCAACTGCAACCCTTCAATCAGAATCAATGAGAATATACCAATCACATGCATTGACTCTGCAACAAACATGCAACAAACCCGGTGCAATTCTCTTATAAAGCTTACAAGGAAATTTAGAAGTCAAACTCCCGACTTATGGACAAATGCAGCAACAGTCTTGGGAAGAGTCAAAGAAGAGCGAGTAAGTAGAAAAAAGATCCACGCGCGGGAAGAAGTAGAACACTCCCACACACTGCGTTTTTCCAATGTTTTGCTATTCCGGACTGTGTTTTCCAACGTTTTTCCAATGTTTTGCGGTTCCGGACGGTCGAAAAGAAGGTTTTCCAAGTCAAAATGTTGAAAACGCCTCAGCTTCGGAGCACTTTTGGAACTTGTGATGCTTAAAAAGTGCACGCAGCTGTGGCGCCAAGCACGTTTGGAAGTCGGAAGTCAAAATGTTACAGCACCAAAGCTTCCGAGCACTTTTGGAACTTGTGTTGCTCAAAAAGTGCACGCGGCTGTGGCGCGAAGCACGCTTCGAAGTCAAAATGTTAAGAAACACCACACATTCGGAGCAGTTAATCTGTCATTTTTCGCGGCAAGCGATATGGATATGGATTTTGCATTTTCACAAGAGTGAGCCAAACCTTTTGCAGCAATTTCAAAAACGATGGCAGGCGTGGGACGTTTTAAAAGAACCTCTGAAAGATGCATTGTGTGGGGCAGGCGCAGTGCACGAGACATCTCCATCAGACGTGTTAGGAAGTTTCCTGAGAGGGCTTGCATTTTCAAGAATGTGATCGTCAGGTTCGCTAAGATGATTTTGCGTGACAGGCGCTAAACTTCGTATTTCACCGGATGGGATGATGGGATATGATGGGGTGGAAAAATCGCTAAACGCAGTGGTACGAAGCCATCAGCTCTGCACTCAACTTGTCATTTATGAAAAGGACGCCTGACAGAATTTCTAGAATTGCTTCGTTTTTGATGTTGTCTCGCAGAATTTCTTCGTTTTGGAGCTGTGAACTTCCATTTTTCGAATAAGTCTCGCAAATAGTGTTTTTCTTTGGATCTGGCAACTTCCATGGTACTGGGTTGGGTCTAGTATTAATTGAATAATTACAAATAAAGAAACTCATGAGCAATGCCCATATGCATCCATATACTATCTCAATCTATATATATATGTATATTAATATACAAGTATATTAATATACAATATATATATATACAATTATATATATACTGTAATTAGAACTATTTAGAACTTATAGCACATTCTTGGAGACCTGTGGGGAACAGCCAGCACCACAATGAAACTCACCTGCGACACATTCCCTCTGAGCACCTTGAAGGCATCACCTTTGCAAGGCCAAAGTCACCGATTTTCACCTGACACCGCGTTGAAACGTGCTGAAGTTCCCACCATGTTTGCCCTTCTGCAATGCTTGCGGCACGCATTGGTACACAACATCCTGCCGCCTGAATATTCCCACATAAATGCATTGCCCGTGGCCTTATTTACAATGCTTTACATTGATCCATTCTCCAGCCTACCCCTGCTTACCGCTCTGGCGCCATGCTTTCACCCACTTCTGTGCCTACCAAAGTCTTTAAAGTATCCTTTGGAGTTTATGAAGTAAAAAGCCGAATTAGGGAATCATCAGTCATGATCTATCCACATCTGCCAATCCTTGCATGGACTATGCCCTCCAAAAATCATCAAAAATCCAAGCTTACCAATGGCGTCCAATGGCTCCCCGGGTCAACTGTCGCATGTAACCATCTGAGTAGTCATGATTGCTCCCACTTCCATCCACTTCCCAAACGACCTCCAAACTCCTCGTGAGAAACATATTCAACGGCTTGAGGTCGCGGTGGATGATGGGATGTGACAGGCCATGCAAATACGCCAATGCCTCACCAGTGTTCAAAGCCCAACGCATTGCCAAGCTGAAACGTGGCTTGAAGAAACCATCGACCGAGGAAATCCTCTGCCTGAGCATGTAGGTCCTTGGATCAAGGATCACAGTCTTGACCTGGAGAAACCGATCAAGCAAGACCCGACGAAATCACGCATGCACCCGATTTGAGGAGACTATAATGACTGTGCCATAATTACTCTATCTGGCTCTTGATGGTGCTTGGCCTTTTCCACTTCAGTCTTTGAATACACCTTCCTGCGAAACTTCAACAAGAAAAGCCAACAAAGTAGTCACATGCTACTGCGTTGCCATTGTGGGCAATTTATTTGTAGCTTTTCCTATCCCCAACAGTGCGACTTGACGTTGCATCCAAGTGTCTCCACATCTTGATTCTCAAGCAGCTCAGTGAGCATAAGCGGTTCCGCCGAATCCATGTTGGCCCCGAGAAGTTTCACCAGGCAGGGATGACTGATTCCACTGAGGATGGTAATTTCATTCACCAAGTCCTTCAGGGTGTTCTCTTTGCTCTCCGCATCTTGCTCATGATCAACCTTCAGTTGCTTTGCAGCAACCAAGTTGCCTTTCCAGCTTGCAATGGACACTGTGCTCTTGCAGGTGGTACAAAGTTCCTTCTTTACAATGACTTCCTTGGGGTCCACCAGCAAGGACAGGTCGCCCAAGCGACTGGAGATCGATGCAGAGCTCATCTGCTTGGAAAATTCCTCTTGGGAATCGAGACGGGTTCGGGTACTTGCAGAACTCAGATCTCCTGCAGTCTGACGATCGCAGCTCCACAGCGCAGCAGGTCCGGTCTTTGAAAACAGTGGCCGCGAGATTTCCGGAAAGGAACCTCTCAGCTGGCCCTCAGCTGCTTTGTTCGGGTGCGTCGGTTGCACCTCTTCTTTCAGGAGCTCCGCTTTGGCGATCGTGCTGCAATCTGCCCCCATGACGTACAGGCTGCTATTTAACTAAGCAATTAAGCCTGGTTGAGCCTTGAAGTGAAAGGTGAGAATAGTGACGAGGAAAAAACGAGTTCTTCTGTTGGCTTCAGGGATATACAATCGGATTTTAACAAGCGAAGCCAAGCAATCGGCCAACTTGTCAAATTTGTTGTTCACCCGGCCTTTGGCTGCAGCCAAGGCTTGCAAAGCTCTGTCCATGCCTACCAGCACCATGAATGACACGCCACAAGTCTCTCTAAGATCGAAGGTGTTTGAATGTGTTTGAATGCAGCCCGGACCGTAGGCCTGCAGAAAACATGGGCGAATTAAAATTCTTCTTTGGTCACAATAGCACTTGTACGCGCCACGCTTGCCCAAATTTTTTGACTATGTATTTGAATGCAACCCTGGCCTTCTTCCCGAAACTCAAGGTTGATATGCTTACTTGCAGATACTTGCAAAGCAACGGTGAAAAAATGGCGACCTCTAATTTCCATACTGCACCAATCTTCTGCAGAATCTTCCCGATAAATGCTTGGAGATATTGGATTCAATGTGAATCTCGACTGAATGCTGGATCTTGATACACCACAACCCTTGGTACATCGCAGTTGGGGCTGATACCTGCGTTTTTGCTGGATCTGGAAAATCTGGATGTTTGTTTGGTATTTTGGAGGTTAGATCCGGCGTCAGGTCGTTCTGGTGGCTGGTGACGTATGAAGCACCAGAACAACAACAAGTGGCCAACACGTCCAATATTGTTGAATACGCTGGATATATCATCCGCCCGACCAATAGTTTTTGAACAGGCGTAGGGTCCACCCAATGCGTTTAACAGTATACTTGAGGCCCAGGGGTAAGGGACGAAAGCTAGCTTGGCAGGGAGCTTGGCATGAAAACACAATGATGTTGAGGATGCGGATGCTGCCGAATTTGCTGCTGGTGGCGACATGCCGACGGTGTCCCCGGGGGATTGAGCCACGGCCAAATTGCTTGTGAGGCCAGCCGAGCGGGGGTAGTTAAGTATGAAGTTTCATGTGCCCCCAATACCTTGCTAAGGCAAGAGGGACTTCAGCTAGCGGAAGCTAGCTTTCGTGATTAGACTAGACTATCCATTAAAGTATCCTAATGAATAAGTTCATATAACATCATATATTTTGGGTTCATGCAGCAGGCACCATTTTTCTGTCACGCACGTAGGTGATGCCACCATGACCTCAATTCAGTCATGGTACCTGAAACTTCTGAATTTTTATACTTATGGCCCATGCCCATGGCAGGGCTTCAAACACGGTTAAGGCTCATGGCAGAGCCAGACTCTCCAGCCCCAAATAAGAACGCGGTCGGCGGTTGGATTTGGCATGATTTGGCTTTAAGGAAGAGAATCTACTGAGAAATCTATCCTATGGAAGACATGTTGAAATGACAAGCATTCAGGAACAGATCAAATTAATCCTTGAGCATGGATGTGAAAATTTCTAGATTTAGGCGCGTGCCGCCTTATAAGACTTTAAGAGGAAAAACCACTAGATCCACATGAATTGTCAACAACTAGCACAAGACTTCTGACAACTATTTGTTTTCGACAAAAGGCCACATGCATGCAGGAACTCCAGCTGCCGCAGTGCTTTGCTCTGTTTGCCTGCCTCGCCTGCAGGGAATGCAGGCCTTTGCAGCCTTTACAGAATGAGGCACGGCCTACAGAATAGACTAAAATGTGTGAAGCTACTTCCAGCTGCAGTTTCACTAAGTCACTAAGAAGGATCTCGCGCTCTCTCTCTCTCTCTAACTTAAGAAAGGTATATGGCCGCAATTGTGGGGGTTACATACCAAGTGACTTTATACCAACTTGTGATGTTAGGTCTGTGGTGATGCCCATTTACAGCCCCAACTGCACCCTAGGTATTGTTTGGGGTTGAATTATTTCCGGACCTGCTTTCATGTTGGAAAGCATGCCTTTGAAGAGTTTGACCCTGATGGCTCTCCGGTACTTGGAGGGAAAAAAACGCCTTCTGCCACAAATTCATACAACATGTTTGATCGGTGTTTTGCTTACCCTGTCAAAGTGGGCAAAGGGCAGGCTGGCTATTTTGGTCAATCGATTCTTGCTGGCTCTGCTTGGCGCAGGCAAGCAGAATTTATCAGAATTCAACCCAGAAGTTTTGGTTCATGAATGCTGCGAGCAAGAACAAATGATGACTGTTTTGCGTTCAAGACCCTTCACTGTGCAAGCAGCTGGCCAAACATGCCAAACATATCTGATTTATCTATTCTATCTGAACCTGTACCGCTCGGGTATCAAGAGCAGGAGGAGGAACATATTCAACATGCAACACAGTGGTTGCCAAAACCTTCTTATGATGTGCATTCTAAGATTCTAGCCCGTGCAACTTATCAAATTCGGATAAATGTGGAGCATTTGCTAGTGCCGGGTTTGCAACACCGCTGATCATCGCTGCTGTGATTGGTTTTGATTTGTTCGGACACTATAATGACCTGGCATGCACTTTGCGTGCTGCACATGGCATTAATCAATCACGCATATCTGTACTGTATACACCCTTCATGGGGCGTCCAGTCAAACTGGACCATCTCTCACTTCTTCAATACCGTGCCCTTCTTCAACTTCATATTGATTTTCTTGAAGGTCTTCCTCCTTAGTGCTGAACAATGAATCTTTTGCTTAGCCATTGAGTCTTCAAGGGTGTACACAATAGGGTGTACACAAGTTGCGCACGAGCCCTCGCCAAAAAAAAACAATTGTATAGTTCGTTTTTTGGAGGGGTGCTAGCAGATTAGCATTCCATGTATTCCATGGCCAGGAAGAAACCATAAGAAACCATGGAGTGGCTAAGATGAAAATCTGTGACTGAAAATTTGATCAGCAAGCTTACTTTCACTGCGTTCCTACTGCCCTTCCTCGTCATGGCCTTCCTCTTTGACCTCCCGTCTTTGTTCGAGCTTCAATCCTGGTTTCTCCATGACGGACAGACTGTCCAAACATTCCTGTGCAGAGGGCCTTTGATTGGGATCAGGATGCCATGCACGAGGCAAGAACGCACGGAGCTCCCGAGTTCCCACTGAAGATCCAAGAGTTGGACGAGGCTCTTCACCTAGCGCTGCATGGCATTCACTCATGCTATCAATGACATCACATGTGCATACGTGTCCACTCAACTCTGGCTTCTAGGGCAAACGACCCATCTGCACACGCCAAGAGCACGCATCTGCGCACGCCAAGAATGACTCATTGACGCACGCCGCAAGCATACATCCGCACACGCCAAGCCAATGACGGGTTGGGGTTGGGGTTGGGGGGGTGGGGCGGGGTGGGTGTTCATGTTCCCTTGCACACACCAGCACTGCACCCTGATCATGCGTGGGGTGAGGTTGGGGTTGAGGTGGGGGGGGTGATAACGTTCATGTTCCCTTGCACACCAAGATTTGTGACATAATGTACCATATTTGATCTTGCTACTCTTGACCTCCGGACCCGCCAAGAAATCAAAAGTACATCTGCACCAAGGACATAGCTGCCATCTCTGCAAGCAAAACATCTTTTGACATGTTGACACGTTGACATAACCCTTCTGATGTGCACAAACGAGCAATTTTCAGGTGTACAAACAAACCATGAACCAAACACTTTGTCCAGCGGGAAGTTGTGCATTTTTCTCGTTTCTGGTCTTCATCCTATAGCTCTTCAAAATGTGTCCTCACGTGTCATGAGTCATGACCATCTCTCTCTCTCTCTCTATTGTCTTTTCATATTTGGCTGATTATTTTTTTTTCTCAAAAGTTCAGGGCTGACATTTCTCTGTTTTCTTGGGGTGGTCTCTTCCACCCCTTCATTTAGCACCAGCTTCAGCTTGCTATTCCGTTCTCTGCTACATTCCGGTCATGTATGGTTGCAGCGCCAGCCAAGTGGTGAACAACAAAATACGGCGCATTACGGAGCTGGTTGTTTTGGCATACAAACATCCTGATATTTTGGTCCCAGCACAAACATGTTCTTCTTGATGCGTGTACTGATGGTTGCTCCCGGCATCTCCGCGAAGCATCCCAAACCCACATCTCCTGGCCTCTGGAGTAAGCTTGCAAGACGGCTCTGGGATCTCTCCCATAGGAGTAGAATGGCCTTGGTCACTACGCACTCTGCTCACACTTGACGTCCCTTGCTGGAAGCAAACGAATTGAACCAGGATGTCAAGCATGGTCAACCGGCTCAAACGGGTCAAAGAACAAACCGGCCCACCACGTCATGAACCGCTCAGAGGCACTGCGTTCCAGAGAAAATGAAGTAGAGGATCAAACTGAAAGCAAAGATATCGATCTTCTCGTCATACTGCTCGTAGCGCACCACTTCTGGCGCCATGTAGCGCCATGTGCCAACGCCCCCAGACATCTTTGGTGCCCGGTCGCTCCTTCAGAGGCGGCTGTTTCGCATCTGCAACATTCTGCAGCAATTCAACCCAGCCCACCACCAAAAACATGTGAACCGAAAGGACAAATTCCCGTCAGTACCGATTGTTAAGATTCAGGTAACCACACAAACGAGGGGAAGGACATGATTTGTCATCCGAATCTTTGTTTATGTTTCCTTCCTTTTGGAGATCAACTTTCTGTGAGCACCTCGAAGACATCACCTTTGCAAGGCCAAAGTCACCGATTTTCACCTGAGAATGTGTTGAAATGCGTTGAATTTCATATAGATTCATATAGCTATACATACATCATACTATATATATATACACTAGCATTCCCCTTCTGGATCCTTTTTTGCGTCATGCCTATCATGTTATGACCCACTCCAGACTTTGTTGATCCATCCATATCGACAGCTTTACATAGCCTCTAGGGCCACAACAAACCATAAATATCCAAAGGTTGGATAGCTCTTCTTCTTGAAGGCTGCCCACGCAGTTTTAGAATGAGGGGGATCGTTCACACTTGTGGACAGCTGCTTTATCGGCATGGCTTCTTTGAAATCCCGGTGTTATCATCACGCATGTGAGTGGCGGACAACATTATTTGTTCCTACTAGTAGTGATAGTAGTAGTAGTAGTAGTAGGTTACAGTAGTAGAAGTAGTAGTAGGAGGTTACAGTAGTAGTAGTAGTAGTAGTAGTAGGAGGTTACAGTAGTAGTAGTAGTAGTAGTAGTAGTAGTAGTAGTAGTAGTAGTAGGAGTAGTAGTAGTAGTAGTAGGTTACAGTAGTAGAAGTAGTAGAAGTAGTAGTAGGAGGTTACAGTAGTAGTAGTAGTTGTTGTTGTTGTTGTAGTAGTAGTAGCAGTAGCAGTAGCAGTAGCAGTAGCGGTAGCAGTAGCAGTCGCAGTCGCAGTAGCAGTAGCAGTAGCAGCAGTAGGAGTAGGAGTAGGAGTAGGAGTAGGAGTAGGAGTAGGAGTAGGAGTAGTAGTAGTAGTCGTCGTCGTCGTCGTAGTAAGTAGTAAGTAGTAAGTAGTAAGTAGTAAGTAGTAAGTAGTAAGTAGTAAGTAGTAAGTAGTAAGTAGTAGTGGTAGTAGTGGTAGTAGTGGTAGTAGTGGTAGTAGTGGTAGTAGTGGTAGTAGTGGTAGTAGTGGTAGTAGTGGTAGTAGTGGTAGTAGTGGTAGTAGTGGTAGCAGTGGTAGCAGTGGTAGTAGTGGTAGTAGTGGTAGTAGTGGTAGTAGTGGTAGCAGTGGTAGCAGTGGTAGTAGTGGTAGTAGTGGTAGTAGTGGTAGTAGTGGTAGTAGTGGTAGTAGTGGTAGTAGTGGTAGTAGTGGTAGTAGTGGTAGTAGTGGTAGTAGTAGTAGTAGTAGCAGAAGTAGTAGTACTCGTAATACTAGTAGTACTGGTAGTACCAGTAGTACTAGTAGTACTAGTAGTACTAGTAATACTAATAGTACTAGTAGTACTAGTAGTACTAGTAATACTAATAGTACTAGTAGTACTAGTAGTACTAGTAGCATTAGTACTAGTAATAGTAATAGTATTAGTAGTACTCGTAGTACTAGGAGTACTAGTAGCACTAATAGTACTAATGGTACTAGTAGTACTAGTAGTACTAGTAGTATGGTAGTAGTAATAGTATGGTGGTGGCAGAAGTAGAAATAGAAGTAGAAGTAGAAGAAGAAGTAGTAGGAGTAGTAGTAGTAGTAGTAGGAGTAGTAGCAGTAGTGGTAGTAGCAGTAGTGGTAGTAGTAGTAGTGGTAGTAGTAGTAGTAGTAGTAATAGTAATAGTATACTTGCCCTGGGCACTTGCCCCACTCGCCCTACTCGCCCCACTCGCCCGAGTCGAAGCACTCGCCGGGGGATGGGTAAGCAGAGCAAGTGCAAGCGGGGCAAGCGGGGCAAGGGGGGCAAGTGGGGGCAAGCAGGAAGAACCACCGATCTTCCCTCGGTTTGCAAGTAGGGCAAGGAGGAAGATTCACTTATTTTCCTTAGAAGCGGAGCAAGCGGGGCAAGCGGCAAAATTCACTCAGCGGCCCCGCGGGACAACCACACTGTAGTAGTAGCTGTTGTGTGGTACTAGTAGTAGCTGTGTGGTAGTAGCGGTGTAGTAGTAGCAGTAGTATATGTAGTAGTAGTCGTCGTCCTCCTCCTCTTGGTAGAAGAAGTAGAAGAAGTAGTAGAAGAAGTAGTAGAAGTAGTAGAAGTAGTAGAAGAAGTAGTAGAAGAAGTAGTAGTAGTAGTGGTGGCGCTGGTAGTACTAGTAGTAGTAGTAGTAGTAGTAGTAGTAGTGGTAGTGGTAGTGGTAGTGGTAGTAGTAGTAGTAGTAGCAGTAGTAGTAGTAGAAGAAGTAGCAGTAGTAGTAGCAGTAGTAGTAGTAGTATAGTAACAATAGTATACAATAGTAAGTAAGAGTCAGAGTAGTACGTGGGGCATGGTCTCGGTAAGTGAAAATACTTGCAAAAATGGGTTCGGTTGGTATCGGTGGGGGTATCGGTGAGAATGGTGCGTGAATTGCCGCAAACATCCGCAAACAATATATATATATGCTTGGTGCTCTCTAAGAGAAAGCGAACTGAGGTAGGTGTTTACAGCCTTGTTTGTAGCCGTTGCTGTAGAAAAAAACGCCCTACCCTACTCCAGATTATTATTGTGGGAACGTGTTGGAATCTAGGGGTATCGGTGCTGGGTCGTCCCCTATCGGTTGTGAAGGTTTCATGAAGGCAAGCAAAGTTCAAGGCAGCTCTACTGCTGACACTTTCAAATGCTAAGAATTTTGTCGGATACTCATGTGTATGCATGTATTCCACATGTTCCTGCCCACCCACATCCACCCAGTGACCAATTCCATCCAATTCATTCCTCTACCCATCCACACGCCCATTATGCTTCCATTCTAGGTAGGCGACACCAAACACCACACCCAAAGGCGTGCAAAGGCCAAACATGGAATGGCAACCCAAAGTGCATACATGAATCATCTGAATCATCATGAATCATCCAAACCGCTCAAGCGACCTCCAAACTCCTCGTGAGAAACATGTTCAACGGCTTGAGGTCGCGGTGGATGATGGGATGTGACAGGCCATGAAGATACACCAGTGCCTCACAAGTATTCAAAGCCCAACGCATTGCCAAGCTGAAATGCGGCTTGAAGACACCCTCGACGGAGGAAGTCCTCTGCTTGAGCATGTAGGTCCTTGCAGCAAGATCTCCGGCAGTTTAAAGATGTTTGAAGGGGATGATTTCACTGAGAAGCTGATCTTAAATGAAATTGGACACGACGCATGCACTCCATCTGAAATTACATGAAATACTTTCATAGACATACATAGACTATTGCCACACTGCATCTGGGACTATGACTGTGCTTGACCTTTCAGCTTAGCCTTTGAACAAACCTTCTAGAAGGATCTCCCTAAAAGAGCCGCTCACATAGCATTACATCGAAGAGTAGTAATTATTGTACGCATCATACCACTGCATAGCCAACTATTGCCATGTTTGTGCATCAGCAACAACTGCGAAATGAGTTCGACAGCATTCCAATGCATTGCATGCTTTAGATTTCAGGATGTTTCTGGACTGTTTCAATCAAGACTTCCCTGAAAATTGTGGCTTGATGTTGCATTCAAGTGTCTCCACATCTTGATTCTCAAGCAGCTCAGTGAGAATAAGCGGTTCGGCTGAATCCAGGTTGGCCCCAAGAAGCTTGACCAAGCAGGGATGACTGATCTCACTGAGGATGGTAATTTCATCCATCAATTCCTTCATGGTGTTCTCTTTGCTCTCCGCATCTTGCTCATAATCAACCTTCAGTTGCTTTGCAGCAACCAAGTTGCCTTTCCAGTTTGCAATGGACACTGTGCTCTTGCAGGTGGTACAAAGTTCCTTCTTTACAATGACTTCCTTGGGGTCCACCAGCAAGGACAGGTCTCTGAGGTGACTGGAGATCGATGCAAAGCTCATCTGCTCGGAAAAATCGTCTTTGGAATCCAGACCGGTTTGAGTACTCGCTGAACTCAGGTCTCCGGCAGTCCCACGATCGCAGCTCCATAACGCAGCAGGCCCGGTCTTTGAAAACATCAGTGGCCGAGAGATTTTTGGAAAGAAACCTCTCAGTCGGCCCTCAGCTGCTTTGAGGGGCTCGGCTTTGGCGATCGTGCTGCGCTCTGCTCCCATGACGGACTGACTGCCATTTGACTGAGCAATTGAGCCTGGCTGAACCCTGAAGTGAAAGGTGAGAAAGGTGACAACTGCCTTTGCCTACGAGCACCATGAATGACACACCACAACATTTTTCAAAATCGAAGGTGTTTGAATGCGTTTGAAGGCAGCCTGGCCTGTAGGCCTGCAGAAATATGGGCCGAACCATATGCATAAAACTGTTCCTTGGTTCACAAGCACCTGTACGTGCCGCGCTTGCCCCAATATCTTGATGCTGAACATTGACACTACGTCTTTGAATGCAATCTTCGGCCTCTTTCCTAAAACTCTAAAAAAACAAGAAGAAACTTTCTTCGAGTGACCCCCACTCTTACACACTATTCTGACATAATTGCTGACATACCATCTGGACGATTCTGGAAGTATTTATGGCATTTATAAATATATAATGTAATATACATGTTACATTGAAATTCTATCTGACATTCTTTCTCGCATATACTTTGACATTCTATCCGGCATTCTTTCTTGCATTCTATCTGGCATCTGTTCTGACATTCTTTCTGGCATACTATTCTGACATTCTTTCTGGCATCTATTCTGCATTCTACCTGGCATCTACGCAGGCATTCAACCACGGCATTCTATCTGGCATTCCGTCTGACATCCATTCTGACATTCTTTCTGGCATCCTCTTCTGGCATTCTCTCTGTTCGGGTCCAGGCGCAGCCCACAGCGTTCGGCGATGAGCTGGCACAGAAGTAGATGAGAAGAGGCGGCGAAGAGAAGGAGGATGAGCTGCACCTTTGTTAAAATTTAGAGACCCTCACCTGGCAGGTGGGGAATGATAAAGGACACAAAGCGAAACCCAGTTGATATGAATATATAACTTGCAGAAAAACGGTGAAGAAAGGGTGACCAATCTTCTGCAAAATCTTCCCATACGGCACCAATCCTCTGCAGAATCTTCCCATTAAATAATTGGAGATATTGGATTCAATGTGAATCTCGGCTGAATGCTGGATCTTGATGCACCACAACCCTTGGTATATCGCAGTTGGGGCTGATACCCGCATTTTTGATCATTTTTGCTGGATCTGGAAGATAGTTATTGTTTTATTGGGGGGGTATTGGGAGGTTAGATCCGCCGTCAGGTCGTTCTGGTCAACAGATTCAATATATGGGAGATAATGCGGCCGGCAAATAGCTTTTGGAAGGGTGTAGACTTAAACCTCAAGACACCCAAAGTATATCTAGTATATTCGTATGTTGGAATCTTACAGTATCCTGATGAATAAGTTCATATATGATATGTTCACATGGCTCCTTCTCATACGCAGTATATGTTGAAAACAAGTTCGAATACTGCAGCTCAAGTTATGCAATATACGCAGTCAATCAGATTCAATCAGTTTACTCAGGACTGTGATCTTGGATGTCCCCATTATCAGTTAAGGATCCTACAAGATAGTTGGATGATTGGACCTGGCAAAAAGGATTGTAGGTTCTGGCCAGCAAGCACAATACACATGCTGAAACTCCAACTGCAACTCTCTTTTTTTAACTCTGTTTGCCGGCCTCCTGCAGGGAATGCGTCGGTCGTCTGCCAGGCATGGGCGTTTTAGGAGAACAGAATGAAACGCGTGAAAGCTACTTGGGGTCCAGTTTCACTTCAGAAGGGTATATGGCCGTAATTATTCGGGTTATTACGTGACTATATATATATAATGATATATATATACCAACTTATGGAGGCTATGTTAGGTCTGTGGTGATATCCATTTACTGCCCCAACCGCACCCCCAGGTATTGTTTGCGGTTGAAATATTCCCCAACCTGCTTTCACGTTGGAAAGCATGCCTTTGAAGAGTTTGACCCTGATGGCCGGGGAACTTGGAGGAAAGAAGCGCCTTCTGCCACAAACTCAATTACTGCAGTATGGTTTATCGCGGTTGATCTGGACATAATATATAGCTTTCATTTGCTTACCCTGCCAAAGTGAACAGAGGGCGTCTTTCTCCTACATAAAATCCTTCAAAGGACCAAGCCTTCCAACAGAAACTAGTTTGATCAATCGATTCTGGCCCTCTGCTTGCTCTGCTTGGGGCAGGCTTAGCTGTACAATCCCATAGGATTTATCAGAATTCAACCCATTGTCTTGATTCATGAATGCTGCGAGCTGGAGCAAATGGTGACTGTGTCGTTCTCAACCTCCTTCACAGCGCAAGCAGCTGGCCAAATATATCTGATTTATCTATCCTATCTGAACCTGTACCACTCGGGTGTCAAGAGCAGGAGGAAAAATCTAGACAACATGCAACACAGTGGTTGCCAAAACCACATGCTAGCCCGTGCAAATTATCAAATTTGGATAAATGTGGAGCATTTGCCAGTGCCGGGTTTGCAACACCGCTGATCATCGCTGCTGTGATTGGTGTTGATTTGTTCGGACACTATACGGCCTGACATGCACTTTGCGTGCTGCACATGGCATTAATCAATCACGCATATCTGTACTTACACCCTTCATGGGCGTCCAGTCAAACTGGACCATCTCTCACTTCAGTACCGTGCCCTTCTTCAACTTCATATTGATTTCCTTGAAGGTCTTCCTCCTTAGTGCTGAACAATGAACCTTTTGCTTAGCCATTGAGTCTTCCAGGGTGTACACAATAGGGTGAACACAAGTTGCGCACGAGCCCGCGCCAAAAAAAAAACTAGACGACGGTTGGCCCGAGAGCGAAAAAGATGTTTTTCAAGCGGCTCTGAGGATGGTAGTCGTAAAAGATAGTCGGTGAATAGTTGGTGAATTTTATATGAGCTATGGAAGGGTATGGTGTGAAAAAGTAAGATTGATTAAGAAGAGGATACTTGGCAAAGGGCATCAGATGACGCGTGTCTTGCAACCACAGAGAAAGAGGGAGGAGAGAGAGAGAGAGAGAGAAGGAAAGGGGGGTAGAAAGAAAACATGGAGAAATATAATGTGAGCAACAAAAATGCACAGGAGGCTCGGTACCATGATGCTGCGAACGACATGTGTTATCTCATTTTGCTATGGTAATTCCTGAACACATTGCCGAAAAAGCTCGGCAGCATCATTCCATTGCATGTCTCAATCGCAGACTTTTACACACAGACGTTTTTGCACACGGAGGCTTTTACACACAGACCATTTTACACACAGACACTTTTACACACAGAAGCTTTTAAACACAGAAGCTTTTACACACGGAAGCTTTTACACACAGAGGCTTTTACACACAGAAGCTTTTACACACAGACGCTTTTACACACAGACGCTTTTACGCACAGACGCTTTTACACACAGAAGCTTTTAAACACAGAAGCTTTTAAGCACGGAAGCTTTTACACACAGAGGCTTTTAAACACAGAGGCTTTTACACACAGACTCCTTTACACACAGACGCTTTTACACAGAGACGCTTTTACATACAGACCCTTTTACACACAGACCCTTTTACACACAGAAGCTTTTACACACAGAAGCTTTTACACACAGAAACTTTTACACACAGGCCCTTTTACACACAGAAGCTTTTACACACAGAAACTTTTACACACAGGCCCTTTTACACACAGAAGCTTTTACACACAAACACTTTCACACACAGACCCTTTTACACACAGACCCTTTTACACACAGACACTTTTACACACAGAAGCTTTTACACACAGAAGCTTTTACACACAGAAGCTTTTACACACAGAAGCTTTTACACACAGAGGCTTTTACACACAGAAGCTTTTACACACAGAAGCTTTTACACACGGAAGCTTTTACGCACAGACCCTTTTACACACAGATGCTTTTACACACCGAAGCTTTTACACACAGAAGTTTTTACGCACAGAAGCTTTTACACACAGAGGCTTTTACACGCAGACTCCTTTACACACAGACGCTTTTACACACAGACGCTTTTACATACAGACCCTTTTACACACAGAAGCTTTTACACACAGAAACTTTTACACACAGAATTTTTTACACACAGAAGCTTTTACACACAAACACTTTCACACACAGACCCTTTTACACACAGACCATTTTACACACAGACGCTTTTACACACAGAAGCTTTTACACACAGAAGCTTTTACACACAGACCCTTTTACACACAGACGCTTTTACACACAGAAGCTTTTACACAGAAGCTTTTACGCACAGAAGCTTTTACACACAGAGGCTTTTACACGCAGACTCCTTTACACACAAACGCTTTTACACACAGACGCTTTTACATACAGACCCTTTTACACACAGACTCTTTTACACACAGAAACTTTTACACACAGAAACTTTTACACACAGAAGCTTTTACACACAAACACTTTCACACACAGACCCTTTTACACACAGACCCTTTTACACACAGAAGCTTTTACACACAGAAGCTTTTACACACAGACCCTTTTACACACAGACGCTTTTACACACAGAAGCTTTTACACAGAAGCTTTTACGCACAGAAGCTTTTACACACAGAGGCTTTTACACGCAGACTCCTTTACGCACAGACGCTTTTACACACAGACGCTTTTACATACAGACCCTTTTACACACAGACTCTTTTACACACAGAAGATCCCCGACCCCAACTGGTTCAGGAGTAGGGGGGGTGGATCCTACATTTCTGATAATGTATGAACATAAGGGGAGGCACCGCCCCCGCCTTAAGAGAGAGATAGAAAGAAGAGCGACAGGAGATCTGCAGATGTGAAGGTGTGAAGATGTAGATCTGCAGATGTGAGGGTGTGACGGTGTGAAGATGTAGATCTGCAGATGTGAGGGTGTGAAGATGTAGATCGGCAGATGTGAGGGTGTGAAGATGTAGATCTGCAGGCGTGAAGGTGTGAAGATGTAGATCAGCAGGTGTGAGGGTGTGAAGATCTAGATCAGCAAATGTGAGGGTGTGAAGATGTAGATCAGCAGATGTGAAGGTGTGAAGATGTAGATCAGCAGATGTGAAGGTGTGAAGATGTAGATCTGCAGGCGTGAAGGTGTGAAGATGTAGATCAGCAGGTGTGAGGGTGTGAAGATCTAGATCAGCAGATGTGAGGGTGTGAAGATGTAGATCAGCAGATGTGAAGGTGCGAACATGTAGATCAGCGGATGTGAAGGTGTGAAGATCTAGATCAGCAGATGTGAGGGTGTGAAGATGTATTACAACGGCTGCTTTTTTACGAAGAACCCTTCGCAGACGCTCTCGGGAATAAAAAACAATTATTATATAGTTCGTTTTTTGGAGGGGTGCTAGCAGATTAGCATTCCATGTATTCCATGGCCAGGAAGAAACCATAAGAAACCATGGGGTGGCTAAGATGAAAATCTGTGACTGAAAATTTGATCAGCAAGCTTACTTTCACTGCGTTCCTACTGCCCTTCCTCGTCATGGCCTTACTCTTTGACCTCCCGTCTTTGTTCGAGCTTCAATCCTGGCTTCTCCATGACGGACAGACTGTCCAAACATTCATGTGCAGAGGGCCTTTGATTGGGATCAGGATGCCATGCACGAGGCAAGAACGCACGGAGCTCCCGAGTTCCTACTGAAGATCTAAGAGTTGGACGAGGCTCTTCACCTAGCGCTGCATGGCATTCACTCATGCTATCAATGACATCACATGTGCATAAGTGTCCACTCAACTCTGGCTTCTAGGTCAAACAACTCATCTGCACACGCCAAGAGCACGCATCCGCATGCCAAGAACGACTCATCTACGCACGCCACAAGCATACATCCGCGCGCACCAAGCCAACGCAGGTTGGGGTTAGGGTGGGGTGCGGCGCGGTGGGCGGGGTGGGTGGAGTAATAAAGTTCATGTTCCCCTGCACACACCAGCACTGCACCTTGATCATGTCTTGGGGTGCAATGCGGCCGGGTGATGACGTTCGTGTAATTCATGTTCCTGTCCTCACACTAGCAAAGAACCCTGATCATGTCTTGGGGTGAGGTTGGGGTTCGGGTGGGGGGGGTGGGGTGATAACGTTCATGTTCCCTTGCACACCAAGATTTGTGAAATATTTGATCGTGCTACTCTTGACCTCCGGACCGGCCAAGAAATCAAAAGTACATCTGCACCAAGGACATAGCTGCCATCGCTGGAAGCAAAACATCTTTTGACATGTTGGCACGTTGACATAACCCTTCTGATGTGCACAAACGAGCGATTTTCACGTGCACAAACAAACCATGAACCAGACACTTTGTCCAGCGGGATGTTGTGCATTTTTTCTCGCTTCTGGTCTTCATCTTATAGCTTTTCAAAATGTGTCCTCACGCGTCATGAGTCATGACCATCTCTCTCTCTCTCTCCCTATTGTCTTTTCATATTTGGCTGATTATTTTTTTCTCAAAAGTTCAGGGCTGACATTTCTCTGTTTTCTTGGGGTGGTCTCTTCCACCCCTTCATTTAGCACCAGCTTCAGCTTGCTTTTGCGTTCTCTGGTACATTCAAGTCATGTCATGTATGTGGCGCCAGCCAAGTGTTGCACACAAATTTACGGCGTATTACGGGGTTGTTGTTTTGGCATAATTTGCTTCTCAATGCGTGTACTGATGTTGGCTCCATGCATCTCCGCAAAACAACCCAAACTCGTATCAATCTCCTGGCCTCTGGAGTAAGCTTGCAAGACGGCTCTGGGATCCCTCCCATAGGAGCAGAATGGCCTTGGTCACTACGTCACTACGCACTCTCACACATGACGTCCCTTAGAAACAAACGAATTGAACCAGGATGTCAAGCATGGTGAGAAGAGCCCTTCCCAACACCAACGGGCCCACAGGCTCTATGGGCCACGGCCAGGGCCCTTACGGGCTTTCCGGCCCCTTCGGGCCCTAGGGGCTTTACGGACCCTGCGGGCCTTATTAGGGGCCTTGGGGTTTCAGGTTTCATGGAGTGGGAGTACAAGAGGACATGATACCTGAACGGGATGAGAAGGTTCAAATCTCACAGCTCTTTAGACAGGACTGAAATACAAATGAGTTCCCGTGAAAATACTGTGCATTCTTGCCGCTGCGCTCTTGGTTTTCCAACATAACTTCCTGTTTGCTGTTGCTACGCTCTTGACTACGTTCTTGCTGCTACGATCTTGGCTTTCCAACATAATTTCCTGATATTTCCTGTTTGTTGTTGCTACACTCTTGAGTTTCAAACATAACTTCCTGTCTGTTGCTAGTACGCCGTAGCTTTTGTTTTTTAAATATTACTTCCTTCTATGTTCTTGCTGCTACACCCTTGGCTTTCCAAAATAACTTCCTGCTACGTTTCTGCTGCTACGCCCTTGGCTTTCTCACATTACTTCCTACTACGTTCTTGCTGCTTCGCTCTGGGTTTTCCAACATAACTTCCGACCATGTTTCTGCTGCCTCGCTCTTGGTTTTCCACCATATCTTTGTCCTACTATGTCTGTTGTTGCTAAGCTCTTGGCTGTCTACTTCCTACTATGTTTTGGCTGCTGCGCTCTTGGTTTTCGAACGTAGCTGTTTGTTGTTGCTACGCCCTTGGTTTTCTAACATTACTTCCTTACTTCCTACGTTCTTGCTGCTACGCTCTTGGCTTTCCAACACAACTTCCGACTACGTTCCTGCTGCTACGCTCGTGGCTTTCCAAAATAGTTCCCTACTAGTTCTTGCTGCTAAGCTCTGGGTTTTCCAACATAACTTCAGACTACGTTTCTGCTGCTACGCTATTGGTTTCGGACCATAACTTCGTACTAATGAAGTATACTGATTAGTGTCATGTGACCCCATTGCGAGATTTTTTCAAGATTATTGAATATCCTGCAAATGGTGGAGGTCGGCCTTTATTGTGAGATTTTTTTCCTCAGATCCATATTTTTCAGGAGGAACTTTATCCACCTTGATACACCTTTCTTACGGTAAAGCTGGTCCATTTACTTTAGAAAACCAGTTTGCAAAAACCCCGCGCCTATTCGTTTAGTCTTCCATGATCCCCCATGAACCATTTTTAGCTTTCACTCGAAAAAACGATAAGAGGAAAAAACAAATGATAACGTTCTGTGTCCAGACTCTTGAAATCCAATGTTTTTTATTTATCCGTTGTTCTGCAGCTATTTAGTGTTTTTGTTTTCTTCATTTCATTGTTTGTTGTCATAATTGCGCGCCAACGAATGCGTGTCAGATTTTGCACAAGGAAGGTGCCTGGTAGGTGGTCGCTACACTCCTTTTTTGATGATTGAAGCCATTTCCAGAAAAAAGGAACGTAGACAGGATTCACAAACGAAAACGATAACTTTTGGCATCAAAAATGGTCCGTGTGAGACACGGCCCTGTTCCTCTCCCTTTCCTCTCCTTCTTCCTTTCCCTTCCTTTTCCTTTTCCTTTCCTTTTTCCTTTCCTTTTTCTTTCCTTTTTCCTTTCCTATTCGGTCCTATTTCTTTCCTTTTCCTTTCCCTTTCCTTTTCCTCTCCCTTTCCTATTCTTTCTTTTCCCTTCCTTTACTCTTCCTTTTCCTTCTCCCTTTCCTCGCTCATGTGAATCCTTTGGTCAAGGTGTGAAGCCAGCGCTTGGAAAAACGATAAGAGGAAAAAACGATAACGTGTGGAAAAACCATTTGGAAGGGTTCGGGGTTTTTACAAGACCCCTAATATCCATTTTAAAGAGTTGAAAATGCAAGGTTCTCCAAATAATTCATTAGCTGCCTTAAACCCTTGTTAAAAAAGCAGCAACCAAACAATTTTTCAAGGGGGTACCCCATATGAGTGACCCAGATCCTCAATAATGTAATTGTTTGGATGGCACCCTATCGTGCACAAAAATTTGTGGGGAGTTTGTTTAATAAATTTAAAAGGAAAATCAGTCGAAAGTAAATTCAAATGAAATGAAAGTAAATTGATTTCAATTGAAATCCTTTCTTATCAATAGATTCTTTGAGGTGAAAACATTACTTAAGTTGATCATGCTGAGTTCACCAGACCTGATCCCCAAGAAAATGTGTTTGAGGAGAGGGGGGGGGCCTACACGAATCAGTATCCAACATTAATTATTATGTTTGTTGTTGCTGCGCTCTTGGCCGTCTAACATGACTTCCTATTGCATTCTTGCTGCTATGCTCTTGGCTTGCCAACATAACTTCCTGTTTGTTGTTGCTTCGCTCTTGGCTTTCAAACACTAGTTCCTACTACGTTTTTGCTGCTACGATCTTGGCTTTCCAACACAATTCCTACTATGTATATATATATATGTGTGTGTGTGGCTGCTACGCTCTTCACTGTCTAACATTACCTCCTATTATTCCAGCTCAGTCTGGGCGCGCAGGACCGGAACATCTGCCACCAACCCTGTCAGATGGAATGTCAGAAAAAATGCCAGATAGAATGTTAGAATATATGTCGTAACGTGTCAGTTGGTGGGGTTCACTCGAAGAAAATAATTTTGCCACACTACGCTGCGCTGCCTTCCACAAGTGGAACTTTCTGGCGGCTGTTTCATGGATGATAGCATTGCGGGCTCTGCGGGCCTTCCGGCCTCTATACGGGCCTCTATACGGGCCTCTACGGGCTTACAGGCCTTATGAGCCCTTACGGGCGGGCTTTACAGGCCCTTCGGGAATGGGGAGGACCTGACCCAGCATAGTCAACCACCTCAAGATCCTCAAGTGGATCAAAGAACGAACCGGCCCACCACGTCATGAACCGCTCAAAGGCACTGCGTCCCAGAGAAAATGAAGTAGAGGATCAAACTGAAAGCAAAGATATCGATCTTTTCGTCATACTGCTCGTAGCGCGCCACTTCTGGCGCCATGTAGCGCCATGTGCCAACGCCCCCAGACATCTTTGGTGCCCGGTCGCTCCTTCAGAGGCGGCTGTTTTGCATGTGCAACATTCTGCAACAATTCAACCCAGCCCACCACCAAAAACCTGTGAACGGAAAGGACAAATTCACATCTGATTGTTAAGATTTAGGTAACCACACAAATGAGGGGAAGGACATGATTTGTCATACGAATCTTTGTTTATGTTTCCTTCCTTTTGGAGATCAGCTCTCTGTGAGCACCTCGAAGGCATCACCTTTGCAAGGCCAAAGTCACCGATTTTCACCTGACAGCGTGTTGAAATGCGTTGAATTTCATATAGCTATATGTGCGGCTGTCAAAACTCCTTGTTCATGAAAAGGGCATCAGCATAATTTGGAAAGGTTCCATCGCTAACCACAGTTTCGTAGCAATTTTGACATCATTGTGCCATATTGATTTACAGGGGGTATCGCTAAAGCTAAAGGCAGCTAAAGTAGATATGATATTGTATTTGTACTACTAGTCATGCTCGTGTGTGCTACTATTAATTCTACCAAGATATTGAGAGTACTCGAAATGCTAGCAGCGCTAGTAATAGTAAAAATAGTACTAAGAAATTAGAAGCACTAGAAATATTAGCAAGGCTAGTAGCACAATCCAGTGATAGCAGAAGGAAATCTAATAATCGTAGCCGTAGTCATAGTCGTAGTCGTAGTCATCTTCGTCATCGTCGTAGTCGTCGTCGTCATCGTCGTCGTTGTCGTCGTAGTCGTAGTCATAGTCGTAGTCGTGGTGGTGGTGGTGGTGGTGGTAGTAGTAGTAGTACTACTACTACTACTACCACTACTATTACTACTACTACTACTACTGCTACTACCACTACTACTACTACTACTACTACTACTACTACTAGTAGCAGTAGCAGTAGCAGTAGCAGTAGCAGTAGCAGCAGCAGCAGCAGCAGCAGGAGTAGTAGTAGTAGTAGTAGTAGTAGAGAAGACAAACTTCCGACAATATGGACACATGAAACGCAAAGTCAGAGAAGAGAAGAGAAGAAGAAAGAATATCACAAAAGAGAAAGTCTCAGAAGAAAGAGGGTCGACAAGTAGGCTCGCTAAAGCGGCGGGTGCGGAGCTAGCTGGCCAGATGAGAGATGAAAAATTGAACGCTGTTGTGGCGCGAAGCACATTTCGAAGTAAAGTATAAAACACACCAGGTTCGGACCACTGTTGGAAGTTGAGATGTCGAAAAAGTGCATGCGGTTGTGGCGCGAAGCACGTTTGCAAGTGAAAAAGCTAAAAACACTGCACGTTCGGACCAGCTTTGGAAGTTGAGATGTCGAAAAAGTGCACGCCGTTGTGGCGCGAAGCACATTTCCAAGTCAAAATGTACAAAACACCTCAGCTCCGGACCACTTTTGGAAGTTGAGATGTCGAAAAAGTGCACGCTGTTGCGGCGCGAAGCACATTTCCAAGTCAAAATGTTAAAAACAGCAGGGGTTCCACCACTTTTGGACGTTTAGATATCGTTTCGCGACACTACAACTACACTACACTACAACCACAACTACACCTTCACTACATTCCACTACACTCCACTACACTACACTCAATTACACTACACTGCACTACACTACACTCCACTACATTCCACTACACTACACTCAATTAAACTACACTTCACTACATTACACTACACTACACTACATTCCACTACACTCCACTACACTACACTCAATTACACTACGCTCCACTACATTACACTACACTACACTACATTATTACATTCCACTACACTACACTACGCTACACTAACTACAACTACAACTACAACAATACTACATTTACACTACGCTACACTACATCATAATACACTACACTACACTACATACCACTACACTACACTACACTAACTACAAATACAACAATACTACATTTACACTACGCTACACTACACTACACTACACTACACTAATTACACTACACTACACTACACCACACCACACTACACTACACTGAATGACACTTCACTACACCTGCAACTACAACTACAACAGCAACTGCCACGGCAACTGCCACTGCAATTAAAGGACCGGATAACCCCACAAGTCAACTTCTCCCTAAAATGAGCTTCAATGGTTTTAGCGGGGACAGGGAAGCAAAGAAAGACAAAGGAGATGGTGAAAGATCGAGAAGGTAAAATGGTAGGTATGTATGTATGTATGTATGTATGTATGATTGTATGTATGTATGTATGTAGGTCGGTAGGTAGGTAGGTAGGTATGTATGTATGTAAGTTGTTTGTGAGTAGGTTGTTTGTGAGTAAGTTGCTCCGCTTTCTACGAGTTCCACCAGGCTGTGTTATCAAAGCGATGGTGTGCTCAGTTGACTTCTGCTGACCAAAGTAATGTTCTGCACTCTTTCGGGCGCAGCCGCAAATGTTTGCAGATTTGAAGTGACTCCATGTTTGCAGATTTGTTTTGCTTGTTTTGGAAGTTTTCAGATTTTAGAGTTTGTTCAGTGTCGGGTTCTGTTGGGTTTTGTTGGGTGCATGCAAATGACCAAACTTAAACATGCCAAAATCAAACATGCCGAAGCACGTAGAAGGCCGACAGAAGAAAATACTTAAACATGCCAAAATCAAACATGCCGAAGCACGATTGGAGCCGTTGTCTGCAACTTCTAGTTGGGCCAAAGCGACCAAAACAGAACGACAAGAACAACATGATGAAAGTCTGCATGCAAGAAACAGAATCCGTCATGTCTGCGCTGCACAGCGTTGCTGAAGCGCAGTTGAGCCCTGCCTCTCGACCACGAGCAAGGACCGCATCTTTGCATGCAAATGACTAATTTCACTTGCCCAGTGCCATGAGTGCCACGCCTGCCACGCAAAACGACGGTGGATGTGAGTTTGTGCCACGCCTGCCACGCAAACCGACAGTAGATGTGAGTTTGTGCCACGCCTGCCACGCAAAGTGCCGCGGCGTCACGGGCGCCCAAGCCAGTCCAAGCGCGCCACCCAGTGCCATCTGTCCCACGCCTGCCACGCAAAACGACGGTGGATGTGAGTTTGTGCCACGCCTGCCACGCAAACTGACAGTAGATGTGAGTTTGTGCCACGCCTGCCACGCAAAGTGCCGCGGCGTCACAGGCGCCCAAGCCAGTCCAAGCGCGCCACCCAGTGCCATGAGTGCCACGCCTGCCACACAAAACGACGGTAGATGTGAGTTTGTGCCACGCCTGCCACGCAAACCGACAGTAGATGCGAGTTTGTGCCACGCCTGCCACGCAAAGTGCCGCGGCGTCACAGGCGCCCAAGCCAGTCCAAGCGCGCCACCCAGTGCCATGAGTGCCACGCCTGCCACGTGAAACGAAGGTAGATGTGAGTTTGTGCCACGCCTGCCACGTGAAGTGGATGCAGGTTGTGCACGCCTGCCACGCACAGTGCCGCGGCGTCACAGGCGCCCAAGCCAGTCCAAGCGCGCCACCCAGTGCCATGAGTGCCACGCCTGCCACGTGAAACGAAGGTAGATGTGAGTTTGTGCCACGCCTGCCACGTGAAACGAAGGTGGGATGTCAGGTTGTGCCACGCCTGCCACGCAAAGTGCCGCGGCGTCACAGGCGCCCAAGCCAGTCCAAGCGCGCCACCCAGTGCCATGAGTGCCACGCCTGCCATGTGAGTGCCACGCCTGCCACGTGAAACGAAGGTAGATGTGAGTTTGTGCCACGCCTGCCACGTGAAACGAAGGTGGATGTAAGGTTGTGCCACGCCTGCCACACAAAGTGCCGCGGCGTCACAGGCGCCCAAGCCAGTCCAAGCGCGCCACCCAGTGCCATGAGTGCCACGCCTGCCACGTGAAACGAAGGTAGATGTGAGGTTGTGCCACGCCTGCCACGTGAAACGAAGGTGGATGTCAGGTTGTGCCACGCCTGCCACGCAAAGTGCCGCGGCGTCACAGGCGCCCAAGCCAGTCCAAGCGCGCCACCCAGTGCCATGAGTGCCACGCCTGCCACGCAAAACGACGGTAGATGTGAGTTAGTGCCACGCCTGCCACGTGAAACGAAGGTGGATGTCAGGTTGTGCCACGCCTGCCACGCAAAGTGCCGCGGCGTCACAGGCGCCCAAGCCAGTCCAAGCGCGCCACACAGCACCATGAGTGCCACGCCTGCCACGTGAAACGAAGGTAGATGTGAGTTTGTGCCACGCCTGCCACGTGAAACGAAGGTGAATGTCACCAAGTGCCACGCCTGCCACGCAAAGTGGCGCGGCGCCCCTGGCGACAAATCCGGACCAAGCGCGCCACACAGCACCATGAGTGCCACGCCTGCCACGTGAAACGAAGGTGGATGTCACCAAGTGCCACGCCTGCCACGCAAAGTGGCACGGCGCCCCTGGCGACAAATCCGGACCAAGCGCGCCACACAGTACCATGAGTGCCACGCCTGCCACGCAAAACGACGGTGGATGTGAGTTACTTAAACATGCCAACATCCAACCAGTACCACAAGTAAGTTTGTGTGTGTGAAGTTATTGTCTGTTAAGTTTGTGTGTGTTAAGTTTATTGTCTGTTAAGTTTGTGTGTGTTAAGTTTGTGTGTGTGTGAAATTATTGTATGTTAAGTTTGTGTGTGTGAAGTTTGTGTGTGTTTGTCTGTGTGAAGTTATTGTCTGTTAACTTTGTGTGTGTTAAGTTTGTGTATGTTAAGTTTGTGTGTGTGAAATTATTGTATGTTAATTGTATGTTAAGTTTGTGTGTGTGAAGTTATTGTCTGTTAAGTTTGTGTGTGTGAAATTATTGTATGTTAAGTTTGTGTGTGTGAAGTTTGTGTGTGTTAAGTTTGTGTGTGTGAAGTTATTGTCTGTTAAGTTTGTGTGTGTTAAGTTTGTGTGTGTGAAATTATTGTATGTTAAGTTTGTGTGTGTTAAGTTTGTGTGTGAAATTATTGTATGTTAAGTTTGTGTGTTTGTGTGTGTTTTGTTACGGAGGCGGCGGGAGGAGGAGGAGGAGAAGCCCGGGATACAGAATCAAAAACAAGAACCCCACACAAAGATGTGGGGAACTACACTACATTACATTACACTACACTAATGACACTACACTACACTACATTACACTACATTACACTACATCACATCACACTAACTACAACTACAACTACATAAGACCACAATACTCTACACTAATTACATTACACTACACTGCACTACACTACATACACCCCACTCCACTCCACTACACTACACAAACTACAACTACAACTACAATTACAACTAAAAGACATTACATAACACTACCCTACACTACAACTACAACTAGAACTACAATTACAACTACAATACATTACATAACACTACTCTACACTACAACTACAACTGCAACTACAACTGCAACTACACTACACTAATTGCATTACACCACACTACACCACACTACACAACACACTACACTACACAACACACTACACGACACGACACGACACTACACTACGCTACACTACACTAATTGCATTACACTACACTACACTACGCCACACTACACCACACCACAGCACACTACACTCATTTACACTAGACTACACTACCTACCCTACCCCACATTGCATTACATTACATTACATTTCACTACACTACACTAATTACATTACACCACAACTACAATTCCACTACACTACAACTACAACTACAGCTGCACTACGCCACACTACATCCAGCAGTTGTGGGTGAGGTGACCGACCAGGTGACCACTGCAACCATTGCAGCCACTCAAAAAAAACACAGCTCCAACCACCTTTCGGTCCATCAGTGGATTCGCTCTGCCATCTGTGATTCACAACTTTTCTATTTTTGAAACATCCGCCACCGCCTTGCGCGGTACTATTGGTAAAAATAGTGGTGGTAGTAGTAGTACTAGTAGTCGTCGTCGTCGTCGTCGTAATTGTAGTCGTGGTGGTGGTGGTGGTAGTAGTAGTAGTAGTAGCAGTAGTAGTAGTAGTGGTAGTGGTAGTGGTAGTAGTGGTAGTAGTGGTAGTAGTGGTAGCGTTAGTGGTCGTGGCAGTAGCAGCAATCAGTAGTAGTGGCGATAGTTGTGGTGGTAGTAGTGGTTGAAGTAGAAGTAGTAGAAGTAGCAGAAGTAGCAGTAGAAGTAGAAGCACAAGTGCACGTAGTTGGGGATCTTGTGCACTTGGGAGAACTTCGGTATCGCTTGGGTATCGCTAAGGCATCGCTATTGTATCGCTAAAATCGACGCGTTTTTTTTTGCAGAATCAGGCGAGTGCATTATCATTTGCTTGTAAAACTGTTCCTTTCCTTTTGCATTCCCTTTCCTTTCACTTTTCTTTTCTTTTCCTTCTCTTTTTCTTTCCTTTTTCTTTCCTTTATCTGTCCTTTTCCTTTTGTTTCCTTTTTTTCCGCTTTGATTTCCCTTTCCTTTTCCTGTCTTTTCTCTTTCATTTTCCTTTCCTGTTCCTGTCCTTTTCCCTTCCTTTTCCTTTCCTTTTCTTTCAAACATGAGCCCAAGTCTATCATCGATGCGAGCACTTGACGAAATCAACACTCATGACATATCATGAAATTAAATATCATTATTAATTATTCAATGGGGTATCGCTATTTGTAAAGGTCCCACCGCTAACCTCAGTTTTTTGCATCTTCTGAAAACCAATGTCCAGCCAATACATATCTTAGTATCCGCGAGTTTTGACGGTTGCTCTCATATTATACATACATCATACATCATACTATATACATGAGCATTCCCATTCTGGATCCTTCTTGCATCATGCCTATCATGCTATGACCCACTCCAGACTCTGTTGATCCATCCATATCGACAGCTTTACATAGCCTCTAGGGCCACAACAAACCATAAATATCCAAAGATTGGATAGCTCTTCTTCTTGAAGGCTGCCCACGCAGTTTTAGAATGAGGGGGGGCGTTCACACTTGTGGACTGCTGCTTTATCGGCATGGCTTCTTTGAAATCCAGGTGTTGTCGTCACACATGTGTATGCATGCATTCGACATGTCCCTGCCCACCCACATCCACCCAGTGACCAATTCCATCCAATTCCTCTACCCAAACATGGAATGGCAACCCGAAGTGCATACATGAATCATCTGAATCATATTGAATCATCCAAACCGCTCAAGCGACCTCCAAACTCCTTGTGAGAAACATGTTCAACGGCTTGAGGTCGCGGTGGATGATGGGATGTGACAGGCCATGCAAATACGCCAATGCCTCACAAGTATTCAAAGCCCAACGCATTGCCAAGCTGAAATGCGGCTTGAAGACACCCTCGACGGAGGAAGTCCTCTGCTTGAGCATGTAGGTCCTTGCAGCAAGATCTCCGGCAGTTCAAAGATGTTTGAAGGGGATGATTTCACTGAGAAGCTGATCTTAAATGAAATTGGACACGACGCATGCACTCCATCTGAAATTAAATTAAATACTTTCATAGACATACATAGACTATTGCCACACTGCATCTGGGACTATGACTGTGCTTGACCTTTCAGCTTAGCCTTTGAACAAACCTTCTAGAAGGATCTCACTAAAAGAGCCGCTCACATAGCATTACATCGAAGAGTAGTAATTATTGTACGCATCATACCACTGCATAGCCAACTATTGCCATGTTTGTGCATCAGCAACAACTGCGAAATGAGTTCGACAGCATTCCAATGCATTGCATGCTTTAGATTTCAGGATGTTTCTGGACTGTTTCAATCAAGACTTCCCTGAAAATTGTGGCTTGATGTTGCATTCAAGTGTCTCCACATCTTGATTCTCAAGCAGCTCAGTGAGAATAAGCGGCTCGGCTGAATCCAGGTTGGCCCCAAGAAGCTTGACCAAGCAGGGATGACTGATCTCACTGAGGATGGTAATTTCATTCATCAATTCCTTCATGGTGTTCTCTTTGCTCTCCCAGTCTTCCTCAAGATCCACCTTCAGCTGTTTTGCCGCAATCAAGTTGCCTTTCCAGCTTGCAATGGACACTGTGCTCTTGCAGGTGGTACAAAGTTCCTTCTTTACAATGACTTCCTTGGGGTCCACCAGCAAGGACAGGTCTCTGAGGTTTCTGGAGATCGATGCAAAGCTCTGCTCGGAAAAATCATCTTTGGAATCCAGACCGATTTGGGTACTCACTGCACTCAAAACATTGGCATCCCCGAGAGAATCGCTCAAGCTACACAAAGCCACTGGCCCGGATGAGAGTTCCGCAGGGGCATCTCTCAATTGACAGCCATCAGTTGCTTTGTGCGGACTTGGTTGCATCTCATCTCTGAGGGGCTCAGCTTTGGCAATTTCGCTGCACACGGCACCCATGGTGTACAGGCTATCTAACCAAGGCGATTAGGCTTGGTTCAGCCTTGAAGTGAAAAGTGACACACACACACAATCACACACACACATTGTAAATTCAATGTCTATAGTTAATCCCGGGAGTCGTGCCCAAACAAGTTCGACCCGCACACTGGGATCTGCCAAAACAAAACGCCTGCTCTTCGTGCAGCTTCGGGGATGCATGTTTTAAGACTTTAAAGCATGTTTTAAGCACCTTGAGACGTCACCATTCCCTGAAAAAAATCACCCTACCTTTCGCTGGCAGCTTCGCCGTGCTCCCCAGCGGCACCGGCCGTGGCTCCGTCGGAAGCAGAATACCATGGATGGACCATGAATGGACCACGACCATGTGACACTCACTGACTGATCTGACTGGGCACCCCAAAGAGTTCATTCATCCAGTCCTGTCTCTGCGAGATAGTTTGAGCCACAGTGTTTCCTTCAGGTGCATTTCGTGTCGCAAAAATGCATGGGACTTGCATAGGATCCCGTAGTCATATTGCCTTACAATGGGTCATGTTCCAAATAAGTACCAAAAGTAGGGTCAAACATACCCTTATATACAGTATATATGCCTGAGAATTCTTAGTCATTGCATCGCTTCACAAACACAAATCCTGAACTCAGGGACAGTTCCATCTTCAATGACATTTTTCCACACGCGCACTTGGTCTAGATGCACGGCTCCCATTAACAGTACAGGTCAAAACTCGAGGTTGCTGTCATTTAGGCGGCTGTCGTCTCTACCACTTTCATCTCCTGGTCCAATGGATCTGCCCGGCGAAAAGATTTCAAAGGTATGCCATGGTATGCCTGCGCATAAAAAAAGACAGGTAAAGGCAGGTATTACATGGTATTACTACTTGCTACTGTATCTGAAATCTTTTAGTCTTCGTGATGAGGGTACAACATTTACATACATTTACAACACAATGCACGCTCAACATCTCCTCACCCTCGGCTTCGCCCTCCGGAGCAGGCTGGTCTCGAAGAATCAAGACCTGAGGGGCAAGCAGTGCTTCAATCTGCGGTTATTTCGATGTGAAATTTGGTAGAAACAAATGCCCATTCAAAGAATTCCAGGGTTGTAATTCGTTTGGACCTGTGAATGGAGTCTTAGGTCCACGCGTTTCCGTCTGCATTCACATCCATCAGGATATGCTCGCCCTCTCTAGTGGGCTCCTTGTCACCAACCCCCCTTCAAATTTCATAAAACCACTCCCTGTCATGCTATGCGCCCACTCGACATCTGCCAACACTAAACATGAAAACCATCGAAAAACTCAGTTCCTCTCATGGACTTGATGAGTTCTACAGTTTTCCACACGTTCAAATCCTTGGATCATTAGGATGCAGGGGTTTCCCCATCAAATACTAGGGTCTTCTCCAATTTTCGGATTTTTCCTTTGAAATTAATCCAATATCTATCCAATGATTGGAGGGTACGTGCCCTCCAACTGACCACTATCTGACCACTTTTGGTCGCTGTCCTTTAAAAACGACTCCGCCAACTCATCTTCCACCAATCGCATGATTGCCCGCCGCAAGGGCCGCGCGCCGTAGGTGGGGTTAAAGCCCTCATCTACGACCTCCGCACGGGGATGTGGCGATTCACATTCGGGGCCATTCTGTCACTGATTGCTTAAAACAGTCATCAAATAACAACAATGGCATACTATGGTCCCGAAAGGTGGTCATTGACATTCATTGACATTCATTGGCACAAGTTGTGATAGTTCTTTGATGTTCTTTGGAAGTGGCAATATGTGGCAATGTAGCATAATGTCGCCAGTCAAAAAAGGAAGGCACCTTTTGCTTGAACTTGTCGGTCATCCGCAGGTGGATGCCTGTCGGGATGCCCCGTCACACTCCAGGTTTTTGCAGCCGTCGGACAGCGCAAACATTAAAAGGTCGCACAACAAAACAAACATTACATGTAGCAATACGTAGCAATAGTAATTCTGAGTTCTCAAGCTACATATAAACATTAATATCAACATTAAAATGCTTTGACATGATTTAAAACTGCCTTAAGCCTTTGCCTTGAATATACGCGAATGATATCGAATGACAAATGATGTGCTATACATAGGCACCATATGGCACCATAAACCTCACTGGTCGCCCTCGAGACGCCTCTCTCCTTGGTACGGCTGAAGGTCTTCTTGAACCTGGGCATTTGCAAATGGGAAAATTTGCCACTCCCTGGGCCACACCATGCGCCAACAATATGATTTAATTCTGAAAGAACGTCTTCAATTGACTATTGCAATTATTCTCATTTACATTTGTGACACTTTATGTGTCTATTTATGCTATTTATATCTATTTATGCTCGTATGATTCCTGCAAAAATTCTGCCCATATCCTCCCATTCCAAAATTTATCAAGAGCCACTCCAGCTCCGCGATCTGACTCACTTCTGGCTTGGTGAGTGATCTGAAGACAATCACCTGAGAACATCGTAAACTCGTCGGCTTGTGGATTTTTCAGTGCCTCAAAAGGTACCCCCAAAAGGCTTCTGCTTGAACAATGTTCCTAAATTGACAAAGTGTTACTATTAAAGGCCTGAAAAAACTTGCAAATGTGAATGCAGAAAGTTCGGACATCCTCATCCGAGTCCAGGACTGTTGTATATCTGTGATACTTATCTGAATATTCTTGGTGTGTCCCTGGGCCACCCCCTATGACACTCTGGATAGCCTTTGTCTTAGGAATGCCATAGGCATCCATAGGCCTAGGATTCCATCAGCACCATCAACAGCACTGCAGTTACTAACGTTACTAGAGTTGCTTGACGGTAGCGAATCACCGGTGGTTCCTTAGCATTCCACCCCTCCGACATCCACCGACCTCATCCAATCGATTCAGGAACTCTGGTTTGAAGAAGTTCTTGAGCCTCACGAGCCGCCAAAATGACCCTCTGTCCATATATGTCCATATTGTATAGCCGCATAGCCATTCCTGTTCCATTCTTGATACATTGGTTTGTCCAAAATGTCCAAAATTGTGCTGTGTATCCCGAGGTCTACTGATAAATTCATACGGGCTGTAATTATTCCCTTGAAATGGCAAGTTTTTGTTGGAGAATGCTGGAAAGCCCCGTTCTCAGGACATCCGAATATCAAGTTGTTGGCTAATGAAAATCATGTGCGATTTCACTGATTTCCCTTACATTTCCCTTACATTCCTATCCAAGTCTTGTCTTTTGTTCATTCCTATAATTCTTCATCTCCCCTGGAAACTTCGCTGAGATGCTCATCAAACACCAGCGTCTTGAGGCGTTTGTAGCTGGAGGTCTCCGCGTCCTCACCATCCTCGAGGCCGGAGAAGCCAATGCCACCTCCGCCCTGGATACCCTTCTCGATGGCCTTCGCGCCCACGTTGGAAGTCCTCGCTGCGGCGCTTTTCTTTTAAGGGCTTATGAGAGCAAACAAACCTAGTGAGAGAATACAATAGAATATAGTTTATATAGATTTAGATTTAGATATATATGTAAACATAGTAAATAAAATTAAGTCACACATGTAGGAACATAGTAAGAAAGAGCAGTTTTCAAAAAATGCATATCTCACATGACTCACATTTACATTATCTACAGGTATCTACAGCAGCACGTATAGCTCAAATATATTCAAATATGCTCAAATATGGACATATGACATAAATTGCCTGCAACCAACGCTGCCAAGCCACATGATAATCAGCGCGTTCTTGAAGGAGACCACTCGGCCCTTCGAGTCTGTGAGCCGTCCATCCTGACGCACAGAGTCCATAAGCGATGCGGGGATCCTAAAATACATGATTATATACTATATTCATGCATTCACATAATATATGTATCTTCGTGCGTATATATATCACTCAGAATGGCAACATACATCAACATAGCATATCAATTGCATCATCTGTGGGATGTCAGGAGTTGAATATTGGCTCTGAGCCCTGCCTCCAAGATCTGGAGCATAAGGTTGAAGACATCAGGGTGTGCTTTCTCCACCTCATCGAAGAGCACCAAACCTTGGCGTTCGAAAGTTCAGGCAGCCAAAAGTTGTGCCACAAAATCCACAAATAACTTGTGACTCTGATATTCAATTGACATACATTGACAATGAATGACAAACACATGCCGAAGTATACAATATTATATACAATTATCGTATTCATACTACTTGGTAGTGGCAGCTTGTGACATTTAGCTGCTATGCCGGGTATGCCTTGCAAATCTTCAATCGCAAAACATCCCAAGACCGTGTTCCTGGGATTTCCTGGGAACGTCTCCAATGCGGCAGCGCAGCTGTAGGGCTTTCTGCGGATGCCATCCGTCAACTGGCTCTCCTCGTCATAGCCGACGTAGCCGGGAGGGCTTCCAATCAGCTTGGACACGGTGTGTCGCTCCATGAACTCGGACATATCCAATCGGATCATGGCTTCCTGAAACGTGGCGTGGCAGTTGAAGGAGGCACCTGTTAGCACCCTGACCCGATGGGCCTAGAAAAACCTGGGCTATTTCATTTTGTTTCACTCCATATAGGCGGCGACAAGTGGCAAATTGCATCAAATAACCCTTGCCCCGGGTATTGGCCCCTTGTTTGACTGTGGTTTCAGCATGTTTCAGCATTTGTCCTCGCTCTTCAGGGATGTGACTTGAGCTTCTAGGACCGTCTTTCTTGAACGCATCCGGTTGCTACTTAAAGTTTCAACTTGATAAATTTCGGGGCCAGTCACTGTAAGGAATTTGAATGAAACACCAAATTACATGTTACCACTGGTTCCCAAAGCCGGCTAAGTTCTTTCCCCTTCCCGGACGCACCTCCTTGCCAAAGTAGGCTGCGGCCAAAGCTTTACAAAGTTCTGTCTTGCCCACGCCTAGGAGGACCATGAACGACACAACTTGTGACACAAAACTCTCAGATAAACAAGGTGTTCCAACACGCTCCCGCCTGTTGGTCCGCAGAAAATGAAGGAGGCAATGGGCCGATTTGGGTTCTTCCTTGATGCACAAACACGTCCACCAGGCTTGCCCACAAATCCAACATGGAAACCAAACCATCAACATACTAGCCTAATCTAGCCTACCACAGATCAACCCTGAACAACGGTGGAAAGATGGGAAAAGGATCAAATGGCTGGATTCAATGCAATTGACATGGGTTCATTCCCAATACCACTGGTTGGCAAACAAATCTCACAAACGATTAAAGTCACGTAGGATCATCATGCCATGTTGAGCATTGAAAGCAACAAATCATTCGATTGGACACCTCAGTTATGACAGCTGTAAGGTTAGAGGATGTTAGAACCGATAATTCCGATTTTTCCTCAATTATGCCCAAACCTATTTTATTCCTAGAGATTCCTAAGAAGTACTGCTTTGTAAATCATCTATAATTGCAAATTTATGGTCACAAAAATTTGCGACATTCAGCAGTTCATGGCTGCTTTGATTGCCTATCTGGGTAAATCATAATATTTCACTAACCTGAATTAAGGCCATTTTGGGATGATTTCCCTCATTAACTATGATTCCAGGCTTCAGTCGCAGTGAGGTCTTTCTTTCAGTATATAATTTACCCAGTATAATATATATATATATTACACATATATATATATGTGTGTTACCCTCTGGTAATTTAACATAACTATGGAAAATCACCATTTTTCATGGGTAAATCCACTATTTCTATGGCCATTTTCAATAGCAAACTGTTAAATTACCAGAGTGTTACATCATGTTACCCTCTGGTTATTTAACATAGCCATGGAAAATCACCCATTTATAATAGATGGTTTACCTATTGAACATGGTGATTTTCCATGGCTATGTTAGTCATAACCAGATGTTGTTTTTCCCCCGCCGTGCTGTCAGGTTTCAACCCAGCCCTGGCACGTCGCACCGCCTTGGCCACTGCGGTCACCGCCTCGTTCTGGCCAATGACGCGGCCGTGGAGCACCTGCCATAACCGGGCCATAACCAATGGATAAATGGGTTTGAGACCCATGGGGGACCTATGTTTTCAAGATTTTTTGGAAGACAAAAAATCACCCGACTTGACTTCCTGTGGTTGGTGACGGTTAGTGTGCACAGATTCAAAGTATCAATATCTTGTTTCCCCGCTGCAGCTGAGATCCTCCCTGATCTCAAATGGTGGCCAGATGGCCACAACATGCTGAAAAACTTGCAGCTTCTCGCATGCCAGCAACTCCAAGTGTCGAACCGCGTTTTTTTTTCTTGCCTGTCTCACCCTGGCTGCTGCCCTTGATGAGTTTGACATTTCCAGACATTCTCTGGCAGTCAGAGGAAAGAAGCGCCTCAGGCCACACTCAGGTCTATTCTATCTATTGATTACCCTTTCAGGACGGACGAACACATAGGCAGGCTTTTCCCCTGGCATTAAATACTTCAAAGGACGAAGCCTTTAAACAGAAACCGTCTTCATCAATCAATGCCGTCTGCTGTCAAATCCCACAGCATGCAACACGTCGCTGTGCAAGCAGTTGGCCACACCTATCCCTGTATACAGTACCAGGTGTCGCACAAGAAGCTACGGAAGGCAGTGGTTGCCAAAACCTTCTTATGCTGTGCATTGGAGGCGTGCAAATCTTCAAATTTCCTTCGCATTTGCCAGTCGCAGTTGTTTGCAACATGCATCCGAAGCATGGGGTTCTTGGAAGCTGTAACTAGCTATTGATTCAATTCTGCAACATAAACATAATATGGCTACGACATCAACCTGGTAACCCCCATCAACAAACATGTTTCAAACATCCGAAGCAAATGATATATTACTTATAGGTATAACATAATTTAAATAACATAATATAATATAATATAATATATAATATAATATAATATAACATAAATTAAACACATACAGTATAATCAGTATAAATCATTGTCATTATCTATAAAACACATGTCATTATCATTTCTGCATTGATCTACAACAAACCCAATTCTGATGCATGCTGAGCCGGCGTCGAATTCCACTCAAACCAATCGCGGCATTGGCTCACTGGCGCCAACTGAAGCGCTTAGTCCAGGGAGTGCAGAGTCGCATGGTGTCCCTCCTGACGTTGGAAGTTGGCAAGTTGGCAAATCCTGGCAGTTTCATCTAGCAGAACTATACCCTGCACCTATCAGCTAGAAAATCTATGAAAATCCATCATGTCATAAACGACTTAGTGGGGAACTATGTGCTTCATGTTTTATTGATTGTCTCTGTATGTTTACCCCTTGGACAGGAGCAAAAGCGACAAAAGTCCAACATGCTGCCAAGCTTAGTGCGTATCCGAGCTTCAGACCAGGCGGTTTCATCAGTGAAAGCCGTTCCACACATTGCTCTGCCGAAGGTCGTTGATCTGCATCTCTGTGCCAAAGCTTTGGTAAAAAGCCCTGCAGCTCACAACTTCCCACGGAGTCAAGAGATGGTCGAGGTTCTTTGCCTCGTGGGAGACCCGCGGAGACCCTGGGTGTTTCAACTTTGCTTGATTTGTTTAATTAATTATGATAGGTATATATGATGGTTTATGACTTTCTGGGGCATCATGGCATCATGATGGATAATCCCGATAATCCTTAACGCTATGACTTGATGTTCAACTCTGCAATCTTTGGATATCTTTGGTGTAGACCCGAAATGGGCATGGGATTTGATTTGATCAACATCTTGGCAACGATCGAAATGTCCCCCGGATATCCCGGTCTCCCAACCTTCGACGTAGGCCTTCAAAATGGCTTCCCCGTCATTGCCCCAAGCATACCAGGGCCTTGGTGGCAAACGATGTCTCAAAATCACACAACCTCAAGGCCACCATGGCATTATTGTTTTGAGGTAAACATGGACCATACCTACCTATTATCGAAGGATCTTTCATCAGGATACTTCAACCTGGACATCCCACAGGTGCCTTCCTACAAATAATCATTTTCATCTGCAGCCTAGCCGCTGCCGGCCTGAGAAAATCAGGTACAAAATCAAACTGAAGGAGTAGATGTCCACTTTCTCGTTGTACTGAGAACGCCTCACGACCTCTGGTGCCATATACCGCCAGGTGCCCACCAATCCAGTCATCTTCGGTGCTGGGGATGGGCTGGTGCTATGCCTTCACATCAAATGCTGGTCATGCTGCCAAAATTCAGGTTGCTGCCTGCTGATGGACCACTAGTAGCTAGCCTTTACTTTATTATACATATATATATATAATTATATAGATATACTATACACCACACACACACACACACATGAGTGTGTATCTCATGTATTAGGAACATATCTAAAATGGATATTGTATAGCAATACAATGTCCATAATATATTGTTATATTATTATATAACATTATATATATATTACTATACAGGCTATATACATATAACTTAACCTATAGGACCTATATAACATCAAGCTGTCACCCTGTGGTGACCATGGCCTCCAGGGCATGACTTTGCAAAGGCCAAAGTCTCCAAGCTTCACCTCATGAGGCGACGAATTTTCTCTGCAGGACATAGCCATGAACAGACACAGGAATCATCACCATGCTTCATGATTATTATGTATATTATATATTATATATTATATTATATATACAAGATGAACAAGTTATATGCATATGATAGGATTTAAGAAGGTAAATGATCTACAAATTGGTCGTTTTCCATTAACTGACAGTTGAGTGAAGGGTATCCAGGTATCCACATTAAAGTGCTGCTGAAATTGCTCTGATAGAAGTTCACCCCGAATCTGGCTTCCAGCCTCCAAGTCCTGGTTGAGGAACAAGTTCAAAGGCTTAACATCTCTGTGGATGATTGGATGTTTCAGGCCATGTAGATAGGCCAGTGCCCGGCCAGTAGAGATGGCCCAACGCATGGCCAATCCAAAGCGCGGCCGGTAGACGCCCTCCACCGAGACTTCGCGTTGCTGCCGCATGTAGCTTCTTAGTCAAACAAGGAAAATCACAAGTTACCCTCTGGTGAACTAACATAGCAATGGAAAATCACCATTTTTAATGGGAAAATCCACTATAAATAGCCATTTTCCATTGCTATGTTAGTTCACCAGAGGGTAAATTATTGTAAAATTTAAGTGACACATGCTTCACGTGACTCGACACTGCTACATTTCCCTGCGCTGTCTTGGGAGGCGAGCTGTTTTCTACCTTTTCGGGACCAACAGTCTGGAAAATGCAGTGAAATCAAAGCCGCAAAGAACCCAGACCCAAACCGTGCAAAACGCACCACAACCAAACCACAAACGACACAAGATGACACAACCCCAAGGTAGAAAATGTAGAAAATAAATGAAAATAAATGAACATAAAGGCGCAGTGTTCAAAGACCTTATAGAATTTTATAGATCCCTGGACGAGTGTCTCAACATCCTTATGCTCCAGGAACTCGGTCAAAAGGAAGGGCTGGTGCTTGGTGATGTCCAAGTTTGCTCCCACCAGCTTCACCAAGCACGGATGGTTGATCTGGCGCATGATGTGAATCTCCTGCAACAAATCCCTCGTGGAATGCAGGTGGCGTTCAGCGTCTTCAGGATTGATCTTCCTGGGAACATCGGTCCGACCGGTGCTTGTCAAGACATGTCAAGACCAGAAAGTCAATGGTTAATGTTGAGGAGTTTCATGGTTCATGTTGAGGAGTTTCAGCCTGTTTCTAGTATCTTCTCGTCTTACATGGTGTTCTATATTGAACAGTGGGTAGAAATAAACCATTGATGTCACATCTCTTTCATGGTCATATAGCACCTGATTTTCAAAATGCAATCTGAAAGCACAACCAAGGATCAATTCTTTCATAGCCACAGTTTGCCCACGCCACTGTACTGTGGAGATCTGACAGTGACTGGTGCTACACAAAGGCTTCTTGTGAAGCAACTCCTCGACATCCACTAGGACGGACTGCTGGCTTAGCTCAGTCCTCATTAAGGATATGGCTTCAGACTCTACTCTTTCAAACTCACTGAAGGATTCAAGACAACCCTCCAGTCTGCTGGCACTTGCCCTGCTGCCACTATGAGTGCTACTAGCAGGTTTCACTTCAAACGAAATGCCAACATCTTCGATCTTCACCGGGATAGTCCCTGGGATCTCTATGCTCTCCGCGTCATTGCTGGTATGGCAGTCCCCTGTGAAGTTGTTCTTCACTAAACCTGCACACCAAGAAAGCCCATCAAACATCACAGGACTTCCTTGGGCGTGGGAAGCGGAATGGTAAATCCCTGGGCCAATATTCGGCCTTGAGAAATCAAAAGCCGCGGAGCTTGCATGGAAAACCTCACAGCAGGAACCCACCAAGGTCTACCAAGTTCAGGCTGATCTTCCTCACCCGACAACAACAAAGCCGGAAAAACGGCACCCCTGAAGAACCACACCCTTCCCACCCCGAAAAGCCAAGCCTTTTCCAATCTTTTCCAATCACCAACAGAGAAACACATTGCAACTCGCTTCAGTATGCCCTGTGCACCTCCTCCAACTTCACCAGGCGCGCTCCTTCGTCAGAGGAAACCTGGCCAAATGGGCACCAGGCTTGTCATCCATGTGACTTGGCTTGGCCATCGGGCCGACATCACGACTGAAACAAGAGTGCCAAGTGTTTCCCCTACAAGCACCGTACTTAAGTCACATCAGGCGGGAAAAGTCACATCATCCCCATGGCACGGCGGCGATACGGAGAAGTCACATCAGGTAGTGGAAAGTCACATCAGGGAAGAAGAATCACCATGGCACAGCCTGTTTCATCCATACTTGGAGATGTAGTTAAAAGTAGCCGAAGCATTGCGCACAGCGATGATTTTGAAGGGCACAAGTTAATACAAACAAATTCTCGGCAGCTAATCCTATTGGATTTGAATATATTATATTGATGTCCTGCGTCGCGTGACCAAATCAAACCCCTATTGGTACAGCCTCAAATTTCTTGCAATGCAAGTGGGTTAGCTGTAGCAAATCCTATTGGCAGGGCTATGATCTAGGATGATATAAGGATATGGGGGTCCTTTGTTTTTCGCAACCAAATCTATGGCTGGCGCGATGTGCATCAATGTCGTGGAGCAGCAGGCAAGCAGCAGGTGAGCAGCAGGTGAGCAGCAGGTGAGCAGCAACAGGTAAGCAGCAACAGGTAAGCAGCAGCAAGTAGCAGGCAAGCACCAGGGAAGCAGCAGGCAAGCAGCAGGCAAGCAGCGGGCAAGCAGCAGGCAAGCAGCAACCAGCGTTTGCCCCCTTGAAAGAATGATCAAATATATTTTTAAAAAATCCACGCAATAAAAAAAAAAGAACTTTTTCCAGCCCCACGGCCCCAAAACGAAGAAATCGTTCAATTACTAAAAGTTGTGGTGATGCCAAAATTGAACTTTTTCCAGGCGCACGGCCTCCCGATACGACTTTTACGAGCTGATACGACTTAACGCTAGCGCTAGTAGTGACTTTTTTTTCCGGGAGAGCTCAGCACAAGCCGCATCTGCAAATCTGCGCCAAGAATTCCTTCAGAATCCGTTCAAAGTGAAAGGCTGGATGCCGATGTTCAACTCAAACCTTGTGCAACGCTTCATCGCCCTTCGTGCCATTTCGTGCCCACATCTCCCAGCAAAAAGATGAACTGGCTTCAAACCTATATAGTCAAACAATGTCAAACATATTGCCAAAGCATGGCAAATTCTCAAATCTATCCTTTGACCTTCTTTTTTGCCGTTTTGATCTTTTTCACCAGTTTCTTGTCCTTCGTCTCGGTCACCTCCGCTTCAGGTGCCGGTGTTGGGACCACCTCTTTCTTGGCCTTGGCGGCCTTGGGTTCCTTGACTTCTGGCTTCTCTGCAGCTTCATCGGGCTTCACCTGTCGCACACCTTTGGGCAGGGCGCTGATGAAGACTTCCAAGTTCAGTTCCTGCCAGCGGTGGATGGCACAGTTAGACAATGGCCTGCAAGGCTGAAACATTATGAAATATTCAATGATTTGGGCGGAAACAAACACCTGATGCCACATCTTGCACAACACTATTGACTATTGAAGGATATTGCAGGAATATCAGTAAATATCAGTAATGATTTTCGAGTGGCCTCGTTTAAACAGGAAGTGATCGGAATGATTTGTCAACCCTGCCTGTTTAGGTGTTGCTTGATGATAGATATTCCAGGCGTTCAGAAGCAGCTGCTTCCAATCCTTTGTCTTGGGTTCTTTGGCCTCTGGTGGAGGCGGCACCGAAGTATCTCCAGCCTTTTGAATGATGTAATTGCCGTCCTCACGCTCCACAACTTGTAATTTGTCGGATGCCTTCACAAACTTTTTATATGAACCCAGCACATCCTTGTACTTCAAGTGCCAATCTGCGAGGACAAAAGCACTGATCTTCTGCGAGTCCGGTTTGGCAATGCCGCGGAGAATCTCTTCAGTGGCTTGAGCTGCAAGTTGAGCTTTGTCCACCTTTCCAGCCTCTGAATCTCCGAGTGCCAAACCAGCGGAGGGTTTCTCCACTTTTCCGACTTTGCCTTTCACTTCTGCAACTTTAGCGCCCTTTTTCTTTAGCTTCTTGGAGGGGTTGGCCGAAGCTGCTTCCACTGACGGCTTTGGTGATGGAACGGCTGCTCTCAACTCAGAGCCTTTCTTGAGGGATGACTTCTTGACTTTTACCATGACTTTGCGCACCACACCGGGGTACACTTGAGCCAAAGTTTGACATGTTTCACCAGAGCTTCAAGACTGAGCCACTGAGAAGTCACTGCTGCACCTTCGCAGGAAAGACTCAAATCAACATAGGGACACCTAAGGACACCTTCCATCACCCTCATCCCGCCATGTCTTTCCAAACACGACGTTCCCAGCCTTTTCCACTGGAACTCCGGTCCACTTGGAGACCACTGCAGCCACATCTGCCTTAGATCCGCTAATACCAGCTATGACCAGCACCATCAATGTTATAAATTGTTATAATATTTTTCATTGTCATTGAATCATAATCAAAGGATGTCAAAGGTTAATTTAAACTTTCAGGGTGGCAGGACTCCTTGGGTGGCACCTCAGTGACCAAGATCTGCTTTCGAGGCTTTTCGTCTGACTCATCCTGCAGTAGGGCAAATTAATGGAGGCTGGAGGCTGAAATGGATTGGTTGAATGGAAAATTAACAGGAAACCATGACTCTGAAAAATGGTTGTGTTTTCCCGCCATTCCCCCTTACTGTAAACATATTTTATTTTGGTGAATGCTGAAATATCAAATGTATGGACTTGAAGTCAAATGTGAATGGGTCGTAACCGTTCGAAACCAAGCGAGGATGACCCCAGGCTATTCGACGTATTATTTCGATGTTCTCCATGGCAGCAGCCCTTGGGAGCATGGAAGGATGCACTCTGCAATCTAAACCGTCAAGCAATGGAGGCCTCTTCCTCATCTTCATCAACAATGGCGGCCTTGGACTCACTGATGATGCTCTTGATCTTGGTTCGCAAATTGGCTTCCTGTCAATCAGATGCAACTACCTGTCGGAGTCTCCACCAGGCTGCAAGCTCTGTGCATCATGACCAGAGGGGATCATATAGGACCATGGATCATATTGGATCATAGGGCCAGCACATCATGAAAGTTGAGGATACAAAGCTTGGGAGAGATTTGTAAGTGAACTGAATCAAACAAAGGAATGGTTTCCGAAGTCCTCTGTCTTCAACTCACCAGCCAGCTCGTAGTTTTGGTTTCTGACAGCCTCTTCCTGCAAGCAAGGTGTGCAATTCTCAACGCTTCTTTGAGGCTGTTCTGAAAGAAAACGGTCTGGTCTGATCGCACACTTTGGAAGACGTGCTCTTCTTGAACCGAACAGAAAAAAGGACATCATAGGAACTCAACCAAAAAAACATCAACCCCATCCCCAGGCACCATCCAGCCAACAACGGCAATCCATGCAGTCCTTCTGGCCCATGACCTCCTTGAGTTTCTGCTGTGCCTCCTTCGCCTCCTCCGGCAGAATGGAAGATTCGCGCAAACGCACGCGCGCACCGGTCTCATCCAGGACGTCAATGGCCTGACCAAAAGCCAGCAGGAAAGCATCAGGATCAGCCATTGAATTGGTCTACCATCGCGTTGTGCTGGGAGTTCCTACACTATAGGTGTTAATGATCAGCCAAATCTCCCGCACCTTGTCTGGCAGGAATCGGTCTTGGATGTACTGCGAGGCAAATTTCACACAAGCAGCCAGAGCTTCATCGGTGTACTTCAGCTTGTGGTGCTCCTGGCCCAAGGTACCCAGTGGATTCCTTCAATAAATGGATTGATTCCGGGGAAATCCAACGATGTAAAAAGAGACCGTCTTTTCTGGTCTCCTGAAAAGTTGCCTTGAAACATCTTGACACCAATTCTGGTATGCTATAAATACCTATAAATATCTATAAATACCTATAAATATCTATAAATTAAACCAGTGTTCGGAATGCTGAATACTTCCCAAAAAGGGCCGTCCGGTGTCCTCGTACTTCTTGGCCAAGCCTTGAAGGATGGTGAGCGTCTCTTCATTGGTTGGCTCAGGCACGTTCACTGGCTGGAAGCGTCTTTCCAGGGCCTCCAGGCAGGCACGTAATGGGAAAAAGCCTGCCCCAAAAGGAAGCAACATTGGCAAAGTATCATTGTGTTGGATGAAGAATCATGAATATGTTATAATCATGTTATTTAATTTTCTTATGTTGATAGAAATAACATGTTCAACCTGATTGCAACATGATTGGCGATTGGAAAGATTGATTGTAAGTGGACCTTGTCCTTCTCGATGTACTTCCTGTACTCCTCAATGGTAGTGGCGCCAATGACCTGCCAATCAGATTTGCACTAGACACAGCTGCAGGGAAGTCTGCACTTTGGATTGTAGACTGGCGGAAAAATACACAACCAAATCCATCCAACATACAACAACATCTAAGGTACGGTACATCTTACATCTAGCAATTTTGTTTCAATATGTCGCAATGTCACATGTCATACCGAGTCATACCATATTTACATTCTCTATGTTGAACCATGTTGAACCTATATGAAAATTATGAAATGAATTAAAATAAAATGATATGACATCGTTCTGCAGATCGTTGCTCATGTGGATACAGCCGGCACCCGGTATCGCCTGCAACTCGCCACGCGACAGCGCCGGCTTCATGATATTTCCAGCATCAATGGCACCACCACCATCACCTGTACCACCCGCACCAACGATGGTGTGGATCTCGTCCTGAGTGGATGAAGGACAGCTGGATCCATTGCAGGTAGTTTGATGAATGTTTGATAGATGTTGGATGATTTCGGATGGTTTGGGCACATGTATTTGGCGAAATTGTGAAAAATCTGTTACAGGCCAGGATGCAATCATCAAAATGATCTGCTTTTTGGAGTCGAGGACCTCCTTGATAACCTCAGCTCAGACATGTTCAGACCAGTTGCACTATGTTGCACTTACCTCACCTTGATTTCAAATGGCTTCAGAGCTGCTATTCAGCTGCCTATCCAACCCAGTTTGAGCTCCCAAACGTTCTTCAAACGCTCCTCAAATTCACCACGGTAGCGGGTTCCAGCCAACAACATGGCCAAATCCAGCTGCACAATGCGCTTGCCTCCGGGCCGCAATGCCACCGACCGTCTTCCTACAAAGATCTCCAAGATTCTTTCAAGTTACTCAATCCTACTCGTGATACATTGAATCACGTACAATATCAAATAATATCAGTAAATATTGTAAATACCTCACGCATCTGGAATAAAAAAGAACAGCATGCCACACCGATGCGTTTCTTCTCCGCACCAAGCCAAGCGATGAACGGTGAAGAAAAATATATTGGTCGACACATGTCGACACTGGTCGGAGTCGACCACAGCCTTGCAAGAGTTCAGGAACATCACCGGCGACAATCTTCTGTGCCAAACCTTCGGCAATCGCTGTCTTGCCAACTCCTGGCTCTCCAATGAGCACCTGCTCCGGCATCCATTTTGAACAGGCATCCAATTAGATAGAGAGATTCAGAAAGAATAACTTCCAAGGACATGCATGGACATGCTGTGAAAATACAAGCTCTCGTCATGGCCCAGCGCCCAACCCAGTCAAAACCCAACATTGGTAAAAACACCTCACAAACACATATGAACAAATTTGCGATATCTAATTTAATCTAAATTCCAAACTCCGGGACTCCGGGACCGGGACTGAACATAAAAACATGTCAATGACTTGCAGCTTTGATAATTAGTCTAATATAGTTTATATATCTATACTAATCCGTACATATTGGTACTAATCTCAGCCCAAGGTGCCGGGTTGTTCTTTTGACGACGTGCCAAAATCTGGATGGTTCGCTCCAGCTCAGCAGCACGACCGACGAGAGGATCCATCTTTCCTTCCTCTGCGGCCTGAAAATGTGGTTCCGTATCCATTGCCAAAAAGCTCGAGTGGCATCAATAATGTGGCATACCAAACAATCCTTAAAACATGAGAATCCCATTCTCCTAGACAGATTTTAGCATCATGGTCATCATTGTCATCATTGTCATCATGTTTCATATTGTTTCATCATTTCTGCAGCGTTTATCCACATCCGAGATCCTCCATCCCAACCCGACCATACCCGACCGTCCACACCTTGGTGAGGTCGTTGCCGAACTCCTCCAGGGTCACCGTCTTACCGCTGCCACCACCGCGCGAAGTCACTCCGACCAAGCTGCGCTCGTCCTTCTCCTGAAGCTCCTTGCGTGGGGCACACCTGGGATGTTTTAGGGATGCTGGAAAACATGTAGATATTATAAATATATTTTGTAACTTGGAAGAGAAAATGGCGAAACGGAGACAAGCTGCAGCTGGTTGATTTATTGGTTGTCTTTGGTTCAGACATGTAGAGACAATTCGCGTGTGTGTTTGTCTTTCTCTCCATCGCCCTCTCAAAGAGTTCAACAGAAGCTGAAGGCGAGCAGTGTTTGTGAGAAGCGAATTCAACATTCCATTCTAAAGCTCTGGCTCGCAATCTCCCAACACAGTCTGACTACACATGCTTGACATATCTTGACATGATGTTTCTGAGAATCTGCCCACAACAAGTAATGAGCAAACTGCCTTACTTTTGGAGGAACCCCTTGAAAATTCCACTGAGTCCTTGATAATCTCATCTGGCATCTTAGATGGGTCAACACCCAACTTCTCCAAGATCTTGACGGCATTTCCATTATCCTGCGGTGCAACATGCTGCAACATGCTGCAACCACGATCAACCACCTTTGAAACTGCGCCAATTGTGCCACGCTGTGCCAGGTCCTCTTTGAGGAGAGCCAACAAGATGTGGGCAGTATCGATGGTGTTGGCATTCAGCCTCTTGGCCTCTTCCACCTTGTGTTGGGGTAAACTGGGTAAACGTAAACGTGAGCTCTTGAGGTGGTGTAAACCCAGTTATCAAATGTTTGAAGATGTTTGAAGGAAAACCGGACAAATTGGCAATACTTGGTGATATAATCCTAAATATGTATATAGTATATATATACCTATGTATAAGTGTATATATATATAACATTCAATATAGATAACATAGATATATCAATCAATAGTGGCTAAAAGCCAGGCTTACCAAACGGCAGCGCGTTCATTGCGTATTGTGCCAGGGCACCCCATCGCCCAAGACGCGCTTGGCGGCCGGGGTAAAGGGGATCTCCACAGAGACCATGCCAGTGCCACGGCCCACCATCTCTTCCATGGTCTTACGAGTTTCCTGCCGGATAGGATTCCATAGGATTCCATAGGGTTCCATATATACCCTCTGGTGGTTTAACATAGCTATTGAAAATACCCTAATTATAGTGAGGTTTCCCATTAAAAATGGTGATTTTCCATTGTTATGTTAGTTTACCAGAGGGTATATATATATAATATCCTGGAAATCAGATGAAATCTCTGGGGGTAAGATGGGGTCAGGTTTTTCTGCATACCAGATTACATGTGAAAGCCGCGAATAGAAATCATGATGAGATTTCTGCTTGGCAAACCAGATTCCCATCCTTGAGCGTCACGTTGAACTTCTTCAGGACTTTTCCTGATGGTCCACTTGTGTCCGCCACCACTCCGACCAACAACATCTCAGTTCCAACGTAGTTGTGACCCAATCGTCGGGACTCCTGTCAAAAAATGCTGAGACATGCTGAGACCGTCCAAGGCTCCTGGGTCCCGATCAGAAAATACATGCAAACAAACCAGCACATGTTGCGGACAAGGGGTTGATCTGTCATCTGTCATCTGTAGGCAGAAGGGATGGTTCGGAATAATTACAATTGTCGGACATCTTCACATACATAGGAACTTCATAGGACATATCATGAAATATCTGAAATATATTGAAATATCACTACTAGAATCATTATACATCGCCACTATTGGGGGCTGCAACAGCGATTTCTTGTTATTTCTCCTCCTGTGCCATCATCACGGCCTTAATTGCCTTCTCATTGAATCGCTCAAACATCCTCGCTCCAGCGGACGGATGTGCTGAACATAAGCTGGTTGCATGTCAAACCTGGTCTGTCAACAAACAAATCTGTCACTCCAAGGCTATGGAGATCTGCCAAGTGTCATTGACATTGATGAAAGCGCAGACCCCGAACTGTTCGAAGGAGTCGCTACGGGCCTGCTAAGCAGCGGTTCAACTTCTATTCAATTCACACCATGGCCCTTTATTGAGAAAATGTGACAAAAAGCAGGACAAAGATGTCCAAAGAGGTCAAACTAGACGACGGATGGCCCGAGAGCGTAGAGGAGCAGAGTCTTCTGTTGTTAGTATGGAGACACGCTTTGTACACACAGGCTCTTTTACACACAGACGCTTTTACACACAGACACTTTTACACACAGACGCTTTTACACACAGACGCTTTTACACACAGACGCTTTTACACACAGACGCTTTTACACACAGACACTTTTACACACAAACGCTTTTACACACAGACGCTTGGACACACAGACGCTTTTACACACAGAGGCTTTTACACACAGACGCTTTTACACACAGAGACTTTTACACACACAGACGCTTTTACACACAGACGCTTTTACACACAGACGCTTTTACACACAGACGCTTTTACACACAGATGCTTTTACACACAGACGCTTTGACACACAAACACTTTTACACACAGACGCTTTTACACACAGAGGCTTTTACCCGCAGAGACTTTTACACACAGACGCTTTTACACACAGAGGCTTTTACACACAGACACTTTTACACACAGACACTTTTACACACAGACGCTTTTACACACAGAGGCTTTTACACACAAACACTTTTACACACAAACACTTTTACACACAGACGCTTTTACACACAGACGCTTTTACACACAGACGCTTTGACACACAGACGCTTTTACACACAGACGCTTTTACACAGACACTTTTACACACAAAGCTTTTACACACACAGACGCTTTTACAGACAGAAGTTTTTACACACATACGTTTTTACACAGATGCTTTTACACACAGACACTTTTACACACAGACGCTTTTACACACAGACGCTTTTACACACAGACGCTTTTACACACAGAGGCTTTTACACTCAGAAGCTTTTACACGCAGAAGCTTTTACACACAAACACTTTTACACACAGACGCTTTACACACAGACCCTTTTACACACAGACGCTTTACACACAGACCCTTTTACATACAGACTCTTTTACACACAGACGCTTTTACACACAGATGCTTTTGCACACAGAGACTTTTACACACAGGCGCTTTTACACACAGACGCTTTTACACACAGACGCTTTTACACACAGACGCTTTTACACACAGACGCTTTTACACACAGACGATTTTACACACAGACGTTTTTACACACAAAAGCTTTTACACACAGACGGTTTTACACACAGACGCTTCTACACGCAGATACGTTTTACACACGCACACACGCTTTCACACACAAACGCTTTTACACACAGACGCTTTTACACACAGACGCTTTTACACACAGACGCTTTTACACACAGACGCTTTTACACACAGACGCTTTTACACACAGACTCCTTTACACACAGAGTCCTTTACACACAGACGCTTTTACACACAGAAGCTTTTTACACACAACACTTTCACACACAGAGGCTTTTACACACAGAAGCTTTTACACACAGGCGCTTTTACACACAGACGCTTTTACACACAGACGCTTTTACACACAGAAGCTTTTACACACAGACGCTTTTACACACAGACGCTTTTACACACAGACACTTTTACACACAGACGCTTTTACACACAGACGCTTTCTACACACAGGGGCTTTTACACACAGAAGCTTTTACACACAGACGCTTTTACACACAGACGCTTTTACACACAGACGCTTTTACACACAGAAGCTTTTACACACTGACGCTTTTACACACGGACACTTTTACACACAGACGCTTTTACACACAGACGCTTTTACACACAGACGCTTTTACACACAGACGCTTTTACACACAAACGCTTTTACACACAGACGCTTTTACACACAGACGCTTTTTACACACAGGCGCTTTTACAGATAGACAAGTCCGGCACAAGTAAAATCGCACTTTTACCTCAGTTTTTGACGATCGACCCTCATTTCGTGCGAAAGGGTTGCTCCAGGACAAGTAAAATCGCACTTTTACCTCAGTTTTTGCCGATCGACCCTCATTTCGTGCGAAAGGGTTGCTTTAGCACAAGTAAAATCGCAATTTTACCTCAGTTTTTGCCGATCGACCCTCATTTCGTGCGAAAGGGTTGCTCCAGGACAAGTAAAATCGCACTTTTACCTCAGTTTTTGCCGATCGACCCTCATTTCGTGCGAAACGGTTGCTCCGGGACAAGTAAAATCGCACTTTTACCTCAGTTTTTGACGATCGACCCTCATTTCGTGCGAAAGGGTTGCTCCAGGACAAGTCAAATCGCACTTTTACCTCAGTTTTTGCCGATCGACCCTCATTTCGTGCGAAAGGGTTGCCGTTTCGTGATTCGCCGCCGGCACCACCCTCGGCCTTAAGAGAGAAAGATAAAGAAGGCAAGAGGGCAAGAGGGCAAGAGGACAAGAGGAGAAGATGTGAGATGAAAAGATGTGAGAAGATGTGAAGATGAGAAGGTGTGAAGATGTGAAGATGTGAAGATGTGAGAAGATGTGAGAAGATGTGAGAAGATGTGAGTGGAGGTGTGAGAAGATGTGAGTGGAGGTGTGAGAAGATGTGAGAAGATGTGAGAAGATGTGAGAAGATGTGAGAAGATGTGAGAAGATGTGAGAAGATGTGAGAAGATGTGAGAAGATGTGAGAAGATGTGAGTGGATGTGAGTGGAGGTGTGAGAAGATGTGAGAAGATGTGAGAAGATGTGAGTGGATGTGAGTGGATGTGAGTGGAGGTGTGAGAAGATGTGAGTGGAGGTGTGAGAAGATGTGAGAAGATGTGAGAAGATGTGAGAAGATGTGAGAAGATGTGAGAAGATGTGAGAAGATGTGAGAAGATGTGAGAAGATGTGAGAAGATGTGAGAAGATGTGAGAAGATGTGAAGATGAGAAGATGTGAAGATGAGAAGATGAGGAGATGAGAAGATGAGGAGATGAGAAGTGAAGATGAGAAGATGAGGAGATGAGGAGAAGATGTGAGGATGAGAAGATGTGAAGATGAGAAGATGTGAAGATGAGAAGATGTGAAGATGAGAAGGTGTGAAGATGAGAAGATGTGAAGATGTGAGAAGATGTGAGAAGATGTGAGAAGATGTGAGAAGATGTGAGAAGATGTGAGAAGATGTGAGAAGATGTGAGAAGATGTGAGAAGATGTGAAGATGAGAAGATGAGGAGAAGATGTGAGGATGAGAAGATGTCAAGATGAGAAGATGTGAAGATGAGAAGATGTGAAGATGAGAAGGTGTGAAGATGAGAAGATGTGAAGATGAGAAGATGAGGGATGAGGAGAAGATGTGAAGATGAGAAGATGCGAAGATGAGAAGATGTGAAGATGAGAAGATGTTTCACAGACCCCCACTATTGGAAGAACCCTGCGCTCAGACGCTCTCGGGAAAAAACGTGGAAAATCAATCTGTCCAATCTCATTGCTCCAGGCCAAGGAACCCTGTCACTGAACCAGCCATTGATGATCCCATGAAGGAGGAGCTGCTTGAGGTGATGCCTCCGCCAAAGCCGGTTTGAAGAAGAATAAGAAGAATATTGTGCCATTTTTTTGGTAGACATTAGTAGACCCTAATAACCCTAATAAACCATCCCATGTTCGATGATGTTTGAGCTCTCATGCAAAGAAACACATGAAACACAGCGTTCAGGCTGTTGCAATGCCATCTTGTGGCATCTTGTTGTGTTTGCCAAATTTGGGCTGTTCTGGCCACATCCTTTCCAAAAACATCATAGTAAAATAATGTAAAATCTGAACCATGGGAAACAACCACCCGTGACCTAAGACCCTGCCAGATCTGGGCAACGTGTTTATTTTCCTTTCTCTTTGCTTAAAATCTTTACACAAATGGAGAACAAATAACGGAACCCGTAAATATGTTTGGATATCTTTGGATAAACTATCATGTGGTTGGATAAACTATCATTAGTAGCTCCAACTACCCTCTGGTAAACTAACATAGCTATGGAAAATCACCATTTTTAATGGGAAAATCCACTATACTATAAATGGTCATTTTCAATAGCTATGTTAAATTACCAGAGGGTAGCTCCCCATTCAATAAAGAATACCATTGGAGACCCACAGCTCCGCACCACTCCCTCCAGCGGGGGAATGTTGCCTCTGCCGGAGCTGACGCTCCAAGTGCCACAAGCGCGCACCACCTTGTCTGCGCGGCGGGGCGCGCCGCGGACCTGGAAGCCATGGCCAGCTGAATATCCACCAGATGCCATTTTTACCATGGATTGTAAGAACATACAAAATATAAAATGTATATACATATGTATATTAAATATATACATACACATTACATTACATTGCATTACATTACATTACATTGCATTGCATTGCTTTGCATTGCATTGCATTACATTACATTACATTGCATTGCATTGCATTGCATTACATTGCATTGCATTGCATTACATTGCATTGCATTGCATTGCATTGCATTACATTGCATTGCATTGCATTACACATATATACATACAGTACACTACATTACACTACATTGCTTTGCATTGCATTACACTACACTACATTGCATTTGATCATTAAATAATTATATACATAAACGTACATGTGTATATTGTATAAATTATATATATATGTATATAATTTGAAATAATATTTATATACATATATGTGCATGCCAGCTAGAATTGTATGATTAACATGACTATTGCAGCTATTGGTAGCTTTTGGATGCCGATTGAATATGGCACCGCGAATGTACATTTGATCTGTAGACCATCGGCTTTACTCTGAGAGTCCGGCTGGCACAGCGGCAGCGAAGCCCACCCTGGCAGCAAAAATCGCTGCGAACCTCACATGTTTGTGGCTGAGTCTTGGCGGCCCTTCCAAAGGATACATCAAAACTATCCAGCTCAGATCATCAGGCACAAGATGGTAAAAGCACGAGCAGGATGGGCAACCACAAATTTAGCCATTTGATGTTGCTAGAATTAGATTTGGGAGGCACTGACCGGTGGTGGACCAATTCAAAACTTTAGTAGCATTCAACTGGAATGTAAGGGGCTTGGTGCCAAGAATGGGTTGTTTGCTGCTGAGATGCGCAGCAGTGGCGGCAGCAGCGGCGGAGAAGGTTCCACTAGGAGCAGATGCTGTTTGAAAGCTCCTCAGTGCATCCAGATTTCACCGGAATCAGATTAAGCTTCAATCGAAGTTCAACTGAGTTCTACTTTAAGTCTTTGGATGGCTGAATGATCTTCACATATCTTTACTATGTTGAATTTCATGAACCAATGGCAAAAATATGGGCAAGCCAGCAGAAACCCTTCAGCCGCTAGGGTAAACTGCAAGGCATCCAAGGCTCATTTCAGGCAGCTGATGCCCTGTTCGAGAAACTGGCGGCAAAGCCACGAAGGCTCCTGTACGAGGTAACAGGCTGGCTGCGAAGACTGTTGCTGCTCCCAGTGCTGCCATCTTGATTCCAACCTCAGGCTGGTTGGCCATTGGATAATATCATGTAATATCCATTGGGCTATGGTACATGTAGATTCTATGTATATAAACATGTGTATTGTTCATTTATACACATTTGTATACATACTACCCGCGGGTTGACCGTAGATGTTGGCCCTCAGACGTTGACCAGGAGGAATGAGGACAACGAGGGCACATCAAACCATACACATGGACATACGGCTCATCGATTCTTGAGTTAAACCTATACGGAATACAGCACAATCGGACGGAAAAACAAAACATACAAAACACATAATAATATGCACATATTGCTTGTTTCAATAAAATGGTCATTGAAGCTATCAAATGATGTCAAATGACAGAAGTATCACGGATCTTCAAGCCCACATTACTGCCAGGTAGCTTGATTATGGCGGCTAGCCATTGCGGCAGGCATGCTTAACAATGCTTAACACGTGGGAAGCCCGAGGAAACAAAAAAAGCTGCGACAACAATGCAACATGCCCCATTCCCACCACAGCGACACAATTCCATGTCAATGTCAACGCAGGGTTGAACAAACATGAATGTGGTACGCTATGGTAGCATCAATAACAAACATTTGAGTCGAATTATGATTGCCAGAAACCTTCCGAGAACGGGCACCAGGCAGGCTGAGTTCCTTTTTTCACCAGTCATGTACCTGTCAAAGCTCTCCCTGACCCATGAAACGCTCCCATAGCCTTGGTGAGAATGGAGAGAGAAAACACAGGAACCTCACAGCTGAGGTCATTATCGCGCTGCTATCTTGGGCTGGCTGTAGCAAGCACGTTTATGTTGAATATTGCTGAATCATGTTTACACTTTGTGAGCCAAATGTTGGCCAACTCATCATCCCTCTCCCTCAAGTCTCCCTCGAGTCTCCAAGGCACTTCTCCAAGAAACTTCTCTCTGGCGGAATCTGCTCCCCGTGCAGTTCTCCATCCAAGGCTTTTCGCACAAAGGCCAGCAGCTCCGTCGAGGACTTGGAGCCCTTGTAGCGATAGAGCTTATGCTTGGCGAAGAGCAAAGCCACCGGCTGGGCGGGTCAGGACTCAACATGGGCGAACTGTGGAGGTTCGAGAGGTTAGCCACTTAGCCGCTTAGCCTTGAAACCCGTCTTTTCACTTTTCGGAGACACCATCGCCGGGATCTCTCTCTCTCTCTCTCTTGAGATGCATTCGATTGAGTTTCCCCGAAGCGTTGAGTGTTGAGTTTTCGATCAAGAAGCTCACATGGAACATGCAGAACTATCCCTCTGCATTCCTCCAGCTTTAGCCACCAATACCAACAGCAGCACTCACACCTAAATCGAGGAACATAAATGGATGGAAAATAAGGAAAACGGATTACTGCTTACATCTGCTTACTAACCCATTGGCCGACCTAGCTGAACTGTGGAAAATGATGGAAAATAGGTGAGCAGTGTTCAAAACCCTCTGTCATTCCACTACAGAGGTTGCTAGGGAAGCTCATAGTGGATTATGATTTTCCCCAATATATTGGGCAATTAGTTGGGTAATTAGTATAACTCCCAGTATGACTCCCTGTAATCATCAACCTTGTACCTTTAAAAACCATCGAAATCAGCAAGCAAATGCTTTCCGGCTTTCAGCGCACCTCCTTGATGCCGAACCTCTTCCACAGTTCTTTGCCGTCCTCGAAAAGGCACGGCCGAACAGGTTAACCCTGCGGGCACTGCACCTGTTTCGGGAGAAGTTTACATAGAATATAAACCATGGGCCACAAATCTCAAGCACTCCAAATGTGAGATTCAACATGATTTCAACTGATAAGTTTGGCTGCAACATCTTTCGAGAAACAAATCTTATATAAGCGGATATTCAAGCTGATGCCAATTGCATATATCCTCAAACTACGCACCTCCCAACATCCAATATCCATCGACAGCGGTATCCATGGCCTTCACCATGGCAGGGATTACATAGGCCTCCCTGAGCTCTTCCTCCACAGCATCCAAGGCATCTTCCAAGTCGAGGCCGAAGGACACCAACCAGCTGCCCGTCGTCATACCGGTGGAGGCCTGGTCCAGGTCAAGTAAATGGGCTAATTTGACGCGGGGTGGTAGAGGGATTGGATGGGATTGGGTTTGGATCAATTGCCAAACTTCAATGACCTTGATGCTAGATTCGCTCCTACGACGAGATGAATAAAGAAAATGATGGAGAATGATATGCTGATGGAGAAGAAAATTGGAGATGTTGGGGTGATTATTGCCAAACATATGATGGCAAAATGGTGGATAAAATGATCATGGAAGAAATGATGCTGGCAGAAATGATTATGCCATGGTGGAAATGAAGGAGCGAACTTCGTATCAAGGTCTATGCCTACTTCATCCTACTTCAATAACCTACCCTGATTCTACGGTTGATGGGGGATTACAACCCCTTCCACAGGCCATTGATTTTTGGGGACCATTGGTCCCAGCGGACGGACCGCCTGGGTTTGATGCTCAAAGGTTTCATCATTGAGCTCTTGAAGTGCCACCGCAAGCGGCAAGAGAAAAAGCTTCAGCAGCTCCATGGGTCACCTTTGACCACGCTGTCTGGTGGTGCTTGTTGGCAAAAAATCACTCCATGAAATCCTGTCAGGTCATGATAGTAGCGATGAAGGTAAGTCCAAATGCCAGGCCACTGGATGTCCCGCTTTGTTCAACATGTTTTTTCCATGCCGTTCTTGTAGACATAGATTTGCATCAAGCCAAGCTGCGCACTGATGCTAGTTCCACACAATGCAATCGACATGTGTTTGAACCACTGCCAAGTGTCCTCTGCTATACCATCTTTACTTATACATATATTATTATATAACTACACTACTAGCTAGCATATAATATTGCATAGTATATATAATATGACATGATGTATTAAAAAAATACATAGTATAATATATATATATAATTACAATTTATAATTATAATATACATATTTTGGGATGTGAGAGACTGAGGCGACTACATCCACCAAGTGACCTCAGGTATTGGCGAAAGGGGACTTCTCCAAATGGATGTGTGGAACTGATGTCCTTGATATCATTTCTGGTGCAGCCAGTAGAGTACCGAACAATTTCAAGACGATCTAGCAACATGAATTACGCCATATTAATATTATGACATATATTATGATTGCATATGCAGGATAACATCGAAGCACAACAAGGCACTGTACCAATTTGTACCAGCTTTGTTCCTAGGTCCTAGGGAAATTCTCCCCTGCAGGTGGTCCTGCCCAAATCATCCAAATCTCTTGAGAATTCATGGCTTCCAGTGGCCTGCGCCATGCCAAGCCAAGTTACACAGCCATTCCCTGAAAACATCTGCCACCAAAGGTATCTCTTCCAGAGATGGCGGTGGTTCCCTGGCAGGGCGCGCCATGTGTTGAATCTTCTATGATTCTGATATTTCCATGCTCACTTCAAGTGGAAACAATCTGAAATGGGCATGTGGTCAACAAACCCTCACAATAATTTTCAGCAAGCCATGCCTCAAGATTGCCCCGCTCGTGTCCAATGGGGGCCTCAAGCGTGCTAAGTATATAATCAAGTGTCCCAAGCTGGAAATGATCTCACATGCACAACCAACAAACCTCAAGTGAACAGCAAAAAGGAGTCGCATTGAACATTTTTTGTGGCCACAGCTGTGGTTTCCAAACGTGCGACAGGCTGGTGGACCCTGCTAAGTGCCATGCAGCAAAGGCCTAAGCAAAACGAATTAAACATACCATATCGGAATCCACACCTTCGCCCACACTGTGCACATGCCACTCACAGTAAAGCCTTAAGGAGGTCATCATCGCTGAGTCTTGTGCCCTGATGGTCTGATCATCAAATAGTGAAAGCCCATCATCCGAAAGGTGTAGCTATTTGGAAATCCTGCCATCCCATGGCATCGCATCAGTAGCCATGGAGCCATGGATAGCCATGGATAGCCATGGACAGCAGTCCTTCTTTGGGTGGCATCGCTGCTGCATACGCATGAGCCTGGCCACACCAGCAAAAGCGTCAATTTAGCTATGTCATAATGTGTGCACTCATGTTGAGTGGGACATCCGGTCAGGAAATGCCAGGAATGGACATCGTAGATGCCAGTGGGGTTGCTTGAGCTCCTGGCCCAGTCGCCAATTTGCATCACGAGGTCACGCGCCAAAGGGCAAGCATTCAAAAGGACAAGCACAACCTTGCAGTCGAATGCAAGACACTGCAAAGTAGTATGATATACTTTGTTGGTGGTAGGTTGCCACATTACATGGGGCAACCATGTAGGGGTATAGACAACTACATTACTATTATTATCATTATTACTATTATTGTTAAAAGCATCTTAATGGGCTTTCAAGGGCATAGGTTCCCAACCTACAGTCCTATCAGGGGAAACGAGTGGCCGCAAGGAGCTTCCCATGCTGCAGGACTTTCGTGCAATTCCCAGAGCTTGATTCTGTTCTTTCTCTCTCCACATTAGGGTCTCAGGTGATTCTATGTGATTCTCATCTGATGATGAATGATGATCTTAGTTTCTTGTCCATCACATGCATGCCACTCACAGAGACATCTCAAGTGGTGCCTCGTCCCGCTTGTTTGACTGGCTATCCAACTGGTTTTGGCAAATGATGTCCACCTGAAAAGTCCACTTTGGTCAGAGCGTTGCCACCTTTGGCTACTCACTGGATCAACCATGATCAACCCAAAACCATATGATTGATATTTCTTGATTAGTGATTTTCACATTCATTTAGAAATTCATCTGACATCCACATACATCCACATGGTTCTTCTAGTACATATTCCCACACTACCGGCTTCAACTTGGTTTCAACACGAACCGCTGCTCACCTGGATATCGGTTGGCCGATGGCGCAGCAAGAGTCTTGGCACGCGCGCCCAACCTGGACACCATCGCAGGGCTGTGAATGGCAAGAACCATCTGGTAATGAAAACAGTTTGTTATGATATAGATGGTCGATTTATAGTTTGATGATATCGCTGGTGATTTGATTTAATTGATTTTGCATAACTATTAGATTACCAAGAGGCTAACTCTCTCTCCCTTTTGATGCTACAGGATCCCTAAAGCAGCTGAAGCAGCTGAAAAAAAAGGCCACATTGCAGTCACATTGATCATCATGGATCCATATTACGCACCCGTCTGTATACCAAAAAGAAATATCTCAAAGATTGTCCTGGTTAAAAGTTACAAAAATTTCAGAAAGCCATGAAATTGGTCAAAAAGAATCGTGCCCTGTCAACGTTCCCATAAACCAATTCCATGGGTATAATATGGTATAATGATGTCTTTGAAGGACTATGAGTCTAACATCAACCCTTCCAGAACCTTGTCACCCCCTTCATGGGAAGTCCACCCCCTAAAAGTGACCGCCCCAACAATGATGGTTATATTTATTGAAGGATATTGAAGGCTTATCAACCACCCTCAATGAGGGTTTGATGAAACATCCTCAAAACACAACCAGCCAACACCAAACTGAGACTCCACTGAGTGGCAAGGCAACCCCACGGACATGTTCGTCGATCTCAAAGGCCCGGGGTGAGGCTCGGGACCTGTCGACGAATGTTGGCAGTTGGGATACAGGTTGAACCTCAGTGAGCTGGAAAAAATCTGATCCTGAATAAAGGCCAATTTTGGGAGAGTTACAGTTACACCATGTTACACCTACTATAACCATCATTCCAGTGACATCACAGTGAGGTCGGTATATTTTTTACCCGATAAGTGACTGTGGCGAAAGGTGCACCAATGATTCAATGAGCCCAGCAAATTGGCAAAATTTGTTTATTAACCTTGGGGGATATATCCACAAATACGGTATATAGTATATAGGGGGATACATAATATATATATATATATATTATACATATTTATACATAATATTACATCATTGCGAGCCAATCCCAATCATTCCCATGTCGCACTCGCGAAAGGGAATGATTAACATGTAGGGGTTTAGCCAAGAGAGATTTTTATGCATTGGCTGTCTCCAACTCTGCCCGTTGGACTCGAGAGGATCAAGTGTAACCATTGAAATACTCTCGAGCTGTGGACTGAGAACGTTGGGGATTTACTTTGAGCCTCTGCCATTTTACCAAGTCCATGTTGTGTGGATTTGACAATGTTGTATGATGGTTAATATGTCGAGTGATAATGGTTTTTGTGAGGTATATCAACTCAAACGTTGTGTCAAATGCTGACTTGTTCTAAGCAGGTATCTACCATAATGCATGTTGGATTCCGGAACATGTTTGGTTGGCTTCATCATCTTCGAACAGCTTCCTAGTAGGTGTGGGCGGTTATTGCTGACTGAGCGGTCTTGGGGTAGGATTCCCTTCCTGCAGGGTGGGTGGCTGAACAGTTTCTGATGTGAATGCTATCTCTATTTTTCTCTATGTTTCTCAATTGTTCTCTATTTCTCGCAATTTTTCTCTATGTTTCTCTATTTTGCTCTATGTTGCTCTATGCTTCTCTGCCAGCTAAAAACCAATTACAAAAACCTCATTTGTTTGAAATATTTCTCTATTTTTCTAATTTTCTCTATTTTTCTCTAAATGTATCTTTTTGTTTCTCAATTGTTCTCTATTTTGCTCTGATGTCATAGTGGTTGGCGTGTGGCTCTTGGGAGCCATAATTTTTGACTGGCTGGCTCTTGCTGGTTAACACTTGGCAGCACTTGGTGGTGGCCTGACAACACTTGATAACGTTTGACAACACCTGACATCTTTTGAAAACAATTGAAAGCATTGGACAAGATCTGACAACATTGGACAACACTTGACAGCACTTGCGCCGGATAGAACTTGATAGGGCCTGAAACCTGAAAACAACACTGGATCACTGTGTTTCTCCATTGGTTGGACCTGAGCCTCTCTGGTGTCAATCAGTGAAAACATGTTTAAAAACGATCTATTTTTTTCTTGGGTTTTCTCTATCCTTCTCTATTCTTCTCTACTTGTCTCAGAAAGATGTTTAAAAACATTTAGAGTTGCCAACAACCTTTATATAATTCAATTACAAATAATCACTTCTATCATAAGTAAACCCCTCGAATCCAAGCCCCTTTTTGGTGCTGCTGAATGTCCTGAAAAGGGACAACAATTTTGGGGCTGCCGGCGCTGCGATTCACCTGGTGATTTCCACAATCTCTTCCAAGGTCATGGACGAGACAACGTCCACCTCCAGATCAAACCCTGCCAACAAATGCTTGGAATATCTGATTATCTTGGATTTTTGATATGTTTCCTGGTCCACCTATTGATATCTATTGATCAAAACTGTCAATCCCGTGGTTTGGAACCTTCTTCGGCACATTGAAACGCTGTTGACCCAACCCAGTGGATAAACCTCAAACATCGAACAGCTGGGGCCCAGCATCTGAATCGCTGCAGCCAATGCCCACCCGCCGGGAACCATGTAGCTCCGCCTGCCGAAAATCCACCAATGACCAACCAACCCCGACCAACCGCCGTTGGAACATGATTTTTTACTTTTGCATCACACACTCTGAAACGTTGCAATTTCTTGCAATTAGCTAGAAGAAAGAATAGTTTGACTCACGCACGCACATACATACATAAGCGCGCGCACACACACACACATACATACATATATATATATATATATAATACATACATACATATGTATTGTACATATATTCATGGAAAACACAATTGGACAATATATACAGTATGGTGTGCATAGGCATCAGTCATCCACGATGAAGTTTCAGGCGTTCTGTGGCTTGCACGCCCCTCCTTGGCATCGAGCCGTCGGAAGTCTGCCCAGGCATCCTCCCAAGGGCCCTTTCCGCGCAGGGTGGGAATGTGGTTTAATGGGGGAAACTGCCACAAATGAAAGAAATTGAACCAAACATATAGGGAATATGACAGGGATACACACATAATACAGTATGTATATATGCACCAGGCCCTGCCACCCCCCCAAAAAATGTAAAAAAAATTGATTCAGTGAAGTTTTCTAAACTAATATCATAGCAGTATAACAAATCATGTTTTTTTCATTAAAAAAAAAAACATAACAGTCCAAAAAACCAGTTTATATATTGTTAATTGCTTCATTTTCTCAACAATATCAAAACATAATTGCCTCATTCAATTTTTAAAAATCATAGCAGTCAAAGCATGTTTACCTCATTCAATTTTTCAAAATCATAGCAGTCAAAGCATACTTACCTCAGTCAATTTTTCAAAATCATAGCAGTCAAAACATACTTACCTCATTCATTTTTTCAAATTCATAGCAGTCAAAAGCATTATTACCTTATTCATTTACAAAATCCTATCCATCAACCGTTCCTAAATTCCGTTTATGTTTCTCTGTTTCTAAATGTTTTGAATGACATTGTGCCTTCATTGATGAATTGCATACATTACAAAAGGCAACTTTATCACGATAGTTTTGTATTTGTTCCTGTTTTTTTCTATATTCTTCATCTTCTTTATATTTAGTTCTTTGTGTTTCATTCACGTTATCTTTATGTTTGTCATAGTTCTTTCATTCTCTTGTATTCCAAGCATGTCTTACAAGTCTTCAATCCATCTTCAAAACTATCAATTGTTAAATCTTGAACACAGTATCTACAAAATTTATCCATTACATATAAATATGATTATCTTCTTAAATGTCTTTTCCAAGAATTCCTATAACAACCAAAAACAAAAACAAACCAAGCGAAAAACAACATAAAAAAAACAACAACAACAACAACAACAATAGACAACAATAAACATTATCCCCTACCCTTTAATAACCCTATCTTACAAATCCATAATTCGAATAAATAAATATTATTAGAAATATGTTAGTAGTAAATATCTTCAATAATTATCAATTCAAAATGAAATGCCTGTATTCCTATTATACTATCTTTATCTTGGTCTTCTTCTATGTCGGTATTTATTTCTTCATCTGCTTTATTCAATACATCTTCTATATTATCTTCATCTACATATTCATCAAAGTCATGCATGAAGTAAATTTCTCTATAACTAAATTCATTGTCTCCATATTCTTTATCTGGGAGTTTTGCTACTATTTGGACTTCAATATCAAGTTTAACTTATCTGCTTCTACTTCTTCATAAATCAAAGATAGTAATTCTTTTTTTTCTTCTGTTATGATGTTTCCTATACTTTTTAAACCAAATGGCACTCCCTCTCTCACAATACAGTATTCAATTACATGTTTTTTTCTTGGTTTCAAATGTCTTGTTATTTTAGGACCAAATCTTGATATTTTATGTTTGTTCCGTATTCTCTTCAATGCTTCACTATGCTTTATTGTCAAATATTTAGGGTCTAGAATGTTATAAGGAACGATCTTACGCAACGCATCAACAGGCAAACCCTTCATACAATTCGTCTTATAAAAACTTAAATAAATAACTTAGTCTTTCAGTATATATTCCAAGATTTAAATGTAGAATTCTTTG